>CM047908.1:31594211-31705895 GCA_026229545.1 Pistacia atlantica | reverse complement strand
ACTCAACAAACAAAACGAACCTGTGCAAGAATATACTTTGAAAAATTCAGACCAAAATGAAAAGCAAAACCAGGTTATAGATGCAAGGAAGAAGATGACACTTTTTATATCCTTGCAAGAACAAATCACCACCGTACACATGTGAGAACCTTTTACCAACTTGCTTGGACTACTCTAAAAATAGAGTGACACTTGTAAAGTGACTTATCTCACAAGTCTCACGAAAAGAAAATAAGATAAAAAATATCTTAAAGAAGGGCACCTAAAGAAAATAAGATAAAAAATATCTTAAAGAAGGGCACCTATACAGAGAGAGAAATGGTTAATAAAATGTCTACACATAAATCGAAAATGTGCCACACTTTTTGTTCAGTACAATCATTTGAACAAGAGACGATGCATGACCATACAACAAGATGTTACTACATCGGTAAACGATTAAAGAAAATCACAATTATGCTTAATAACAGTTTTAACGGCTTTGTTTGGTTGGTTTTTGGGAATACTATTTTTAGTATTTCCAAAAAAATTAAACAGTGAAATACCCAAAAACTCACAATATTATTCAACTTTATTCAATATTTTTTAAACCCCCTAAATATTTTTAATGTTTTTGTTACGGCGACTCCGGCCCACCTCCGGCGGTGGTGGCCGGCTGTCCGTATTTGAGGATAGATTGGGGGTGTTTTTATTAACTTTTAATGTTTTATTATAAGGGTGTTCTGTAAAAAAACAAACATAGAGGGTATTTTATCAATTTGTAAATCCTACATCGTAATACCCACCCAATTCAACTTTTTTTTTAACTTTTTTCAAAAAAACTTTTCCCAAAAACATAAAATTGTGAACCAAACGGAGCCAACATATTTCATAAGTTGACAAATGTTGATGTTAGGATTTTGGCACCAACTAATTGTTACATGCGCAGCGTTGATTGGTCAAGAAGCACACGTGAGTACGAATATAGAAAGCGAAATAAATGCAAAGAGAGTTTTTAAAGTGGTTCAGATACTAAGGTAGCAAGTCCTACGTCCACTGATTTGTATTGATATTGATAGTGTGGGTCAGGTCGCAACAGCGGACTGACTTACAAAAGATTTGGAAAAAGTAAATATGTTGTTTACAGGAGAGAGAGTTTCTCAGTGTAAAAATGGCCGAATCCCCTTAATGAATGTGTCTTCTTCATTTTATATCAAACTGAAGCGTGTAATCATCATTAAATCCATGGGTTGGTGTGATTGTCAGGATATAATCTGGCTTTATGTCCCATTGCTCTCTTCCCAAGCTGATTTCGTACGATTTATTGTAAGGGAAAGGGACACGTGTGAGCTCCATATCATTTGGCAGGTCTGACGTGTGCTTGTTGCTCTGACGGGAGCAGGTCACTCTTCACGTGACTTTCCCACGTCAGCCCTTATTTTCCCAGGCATAACAACAAATAAAACTTACAATCTACACACATTCATTATTAAAGAAATGATAATATTTTTTTAATTTAATTTATAACAAGTATTAACGTTTTGATTCTAACCTACACATTTTTTATTTTTTATTTTATTTTAAATTTATCAATTGTTATTTCAGCCAAAACGTGTGGGGATTAAAGGTTTAGAAGAGCAATAGCGATAGTTATGCCTACGGTAGTAGCCAATCTCCTTGTACCACATGACCAACAAATTGTTATTTATTAAAATAGACACATGATGCAAGAAGGATTGACAACTAACACAAACACTTGTCCAAGGATTGACTCTCACTCGCTAATGATATAAGGTGTAACAAAATATTTTTAAGAATTAAATTAATTGTCACTCTTAAGGTTTAGCATAAAAATGCATTAAGCATGCACTAGTCAATCCAAGTAAAAAGTCAAACACACACAAAACTTGTCTAAAGAAATAGGTTTGAAGTAAAACTACCATGAATCCCATCAACACTACCAACTTCAATTCTTAATTTCACCTATATAGCCCATCAAAAGATCACCATCACCACTCCTCAATCATCTAAATTTCATCAACTAATCCATCAACTAATCATCTTGTTCACTCTATCATTCCGGCTCTCATCTTTCTTTGTAGCTTTCGCGTAACAACAGCTTCTCGACACTTGTTGAATGATGACCTAGAAAAGCCATCGACAATGTCATTTGAAACACTTCTTGACCTGACTTTCCCACTACCTTCAGAGACAAATAAAACGCCAATACCAGAAGACAATTCAATGTTGCCAACATTGCCAATATCTTTCCAGAACCAGAGCCAACATTGAGTAGCCCCAGCCCATTGCAGCAGGTTGCATGCAACTTCACAGCTCCAATGGTTCCTTCACTTCCTAGCTTGGCCCCTTCTTTACTTTTCATCTCCACCTTCCCCTTTGGCCCCGGATTCAATAATTCCGGCTTAACTTCTCCCCCAAACAACCCATAATCACACATTCGACAGTAGAAATAGTATATATTACTAGTCTTTGTTCTTTCGGTATAGAATAAGAATATGAATATTGTAGAAAAATCTTTATTATCAGAAATTTTTATGAAACCGGAGGAAACATTATCCAAATTTACTTCAATAATATTGGCTTCTGATATGTTCCTCTCATAGACATTGATTGCATTGTAAAATCATGTATTTGGGTGATAGGAAACCTTTAATGCTCAATGTGTTTAATCTGGTGTAATTTTTGTTTTTTGTTTTTCTTTTTGGTATACTTTAGTAAAAAAATTAAAAGGTTCGAAGTTTGAATTTTAATAATGCTTGGACTCATCAAATAGTGTTTATTATATATTTGCTCTTTATAGATAATAATATGTCTGTATTAATTTCTATAAACTGAGTCGTTCTAAAGACTAGAAATTTCCCATTAATGTTTAAAAAATGAGAAATTATATTAAATGACACTAATTTAGCTAATAGAGTTGAAAAATAATACTTTTTGAAAACTCTCTCATAAAATAGCAAAATGACATTTTACACAGATATGAAGGATGAAAATACCCTCATATATAAATAAATTTTAACCTATTCACTCATCTTCTTCAAGTTTAGACCAACCTTTACCTCCATTGAAGAATTTGAAAACCAAAGCTATTAATAGAATATTTATTCGATTTTGTGTTTAAGAAACATGTTAATTAGGATTTTTTTTTTTTTTTTTTTTTATGTAGATAGAGTTTCTATCGGTTAATCGATAAATCAAAAATAGTTTGTTTTGTTTTAGAACTCAATCTATATTGGGTTTTATTGGTCATCGATGGAAACCGATAGGGTTATCAAATAAAGTCCCGAAACAAAACAAACTCAACAAAACATATATTTCTCAATTGATTACTAAATGTCTATCAGTTTTTATCGTTTAACTGATGGATACCTATCGGTTGGTTGTTTATCGGTTACTCTGAATTTTTAAGGAGTAATTTGATCAACAGATACTGAACAAGTCCCAAAAATGAGTTATTTAATATAGTTTCCCTTTTATTTTAATAACGATTATCCCTACTCTCTTTCTTCATCACAAACATAACCCACTGTTAGAGAGAATATGAGTCTAGTGTCTTCTTGCTCACTACTTCCTTCTTTCGCTGTTTTCTTCTTCTCCTTGTATCAATGGTGGCTGTCTTCTAGATGAAGTGACGGCAGTCTCTAAATTTTTCCAAAATTCCTCTTCTATCATCACAAACATAATCAATCTTAAGAGAGAAAATGATATCAGTTTGTTAATTCATGAAACTGGGCATTACACAAACTAATCAATCTTATCTTTGGCTGATCATGATATTTCCATCCCCTCTCCTTAAGTTTTAATTTTTCGTTTTCCCATATTGCTGATTTAGGTGATAATCTATGGTAATATGATGCATTGAAAATATGTATGCATCTGTCTGTATTGTTGAAAATTCGCCTTCAATGTTTTGCTGTGTATATATTTTTTCTCTCCTTGTGGTGCCATGAAAGGGCCTATCTTCCTTTATTTAAACAATTGTAGATTGAAGATTCGCTCTTTCTTTAAACGACTATGCAGAAATTAAAAAAAAAGGGTGTAAGGGCCTATCTTACTCCTGGAATATTATCGAGCAGATATGATGGAGCCAACATTCCACCCTGATGCAAGCTATTGTTTTTTGAATCGTCTATAACTCAAATAATGTATTCATCCTGTTTATCAGTTTCAAGATACCTTCTGGACGTTTCAAAAATTGATGAGGAATCTTGAAGCATAACATAAAATTAAGGCATTGAAGCTGAAATAACAGCCTGATGCGCCCGTGCATACTTGTTAGAATTATTAGGATCACGAACCCAAATAATTTCACTCATATTTGGTGTCTCTACAAATACCATCGTAAACTCTTTACTTTTTCTATTTTCCCTTTCTTGCCTGCTCCTAGCACCAGATTGTTGTGATGTGAAAATGAGAATATGCCATTAGTCAAGCGTACAATGTCACCTTCCTCAAACGCCTCACATTCATTTTGCCAGAACTGGAAGTTAAACTACAGCTGTCTCGTCGGCCACAACCCCCAAACAGGTTTTGTACTGCCCTTCCATTGTCGTTGTTTTGCTCTTGTCTAGGATTATGAACTGCGTATTTATGTTATTTTGAGTTGACGGTGCTATGTCTTTAAGAGATACCATACTTAATCCACTCGTTTCAAATTTCATTCGATCATTTCTACAAACATCTTGAGGAACAATTATTATCAGAGTCTTATCTGTTTAATATTATGAAAAAAAAATAAAAAATAAAAAATCTTTGAGGAATTTGCTTGACTATTTAATTTCGGACTCTTAAATAATTATTTTTCAATCTCTTTTTGGGAATTCATTTTCTTCTTAATTTACCAGTCATGTATTTTAATGATCTACCTTTTGTTGTATATCCTATGTAGGGCAATGGAAATATGGGCGTTTCTCCCGCCCCGCCCTGCCTTATGCAGGATGAGGATTGCCCAGAAAGGGCCGGGAACAGGGACCAAAAAATTCCCTGTCCCTAGGGATGGGAATAGGGGACTCCCTGCCCCAGGTCCACTAAATTATCACACTGCCCTTGATATATTTAAATAATTACAGAGATGTCCTCCATCTATATACCCATTTTTTCCACACAACCAACCCTAATTACATTTTCCGCCACTCAAGTATCCTTTCCACACCCAAAGGCCACAGCCAACATTGTCACGCCACTCAAAATACATGTCTCGACCCCTCGTTCTCACAGCAACACCACCATCGTGCTTGATTGCGCGATCGATCGTGCCAACACCTAGCGAAATCTTTGTTTAATTTCACGTTCTTCTCTGATCTCTGCGTTTTACTTGCTTTTTTGGCTGTTCAATTTCACGTGTTGTAGCGAGCTAACTTGATCCAGCTCTGTTATAACTACTCAAAGAAAGAATCAACCAACAAAAGCAACAAATCAAGATCAAGAATCAAACACAAGACCAACAGATTTACTGTGGTTCACTTGCTCAAAGATTGAGCAAGCTACGTCCACGTTGAACTCGAGAATCACACGAGCTCGCTACACTAATACTGTCAAGTTTACAGATTACACAATAAGCAACACAAATCACTCAAAACCCCTTCTTCAACCCGTAACCAAACCCTAGAGATTACACCCTTCGAATCCCTAAGAACAGTGTATACAATACACCCAGAAATGACCTAACCAGTCACTCAACACTCAAGTTACAGGAAACACTCAACCCAAACTGTAGAAACCCTAAAGGTTTAACAATGGTGTTTTACCGAAGAAGAGAGAGTCTCGAAAACGAAAAACTAATCGCTCTCATAAACTGCCAAAATAATTCTGCTTTTATATGGGAACATTAGGGTTAAATTTCACCCGTTGGATCTCCCTTTTTCATCAACGCTCAGGATTGGTTCTGTCAGTTGGAGCAAAGCGACGTCGTTCCACTTAAGTGTCAATACGGTAGCGTTTCAAGCCATCATCCAACAATCTCCACCTTGATGGGTTGAACAATAGCCCCTGTGCTTAGTGCAGCTTGCCTTCAGTGAGTCCTTCATCGTTCTCTTGTTACTATTGCTTACTGAATGGACAGTAAGTTCAAGCAATGCTTGAACTTTGCAATAGTAACAATCTTCGTACCCATGTCTGCTGGGTTATGCTCCGTGGGAACCTTATTTAGTATTATCTCCCCTCTAGTGATCAGATCTCTAACAAAGTGATAGCGAACATCAATGTGTTTGGTTCGCTCATGGTATACTGGATTTTTGCTCAGGTGTATTGCACTTTGACTGTCTGAAAATATGGTTGGTTTCAGTTCAGTCAGCTTTGCCTCACTTAGTATCCCTTTGAGCCATATTGCCTCTTTGAATACATCAGCTACAGCCACATATTCAGCCTCGGTTGTTGACAGTGCAACTATAGGCTGTAATTGTGACTTCTAGCTAATGCAGTTGCCTCCCAAGGTGAAGTAATACGCAGTGGTTGACTTCCTGATGTCCTTGTCACCTGCAAAATCAGAGTCTACAAAACCATCCAGCTCAAGTAAGGCAGACCTTTTATAATATTCCAGTCCCACATTCAACGACCCACTAACATATTTGAGTACCCACTTCAGGGCTGTCCAATGTTCCATACCAGGATTGGACATAAATCTACTCAGCAAGGATATCACAAATGATAGATCAGGCCTAGTGCTAATCATAGCATACATCAAGGATCCAATCACATTAGCATAGGGAATGGTCTCCCTTCTGATTGACTCAGCATCAGTATTAGGGCATCGGGACTTGCTTAAGGTGAAGTGGTTTGCTAAAGGCAAGGAGACTATTTTGGACCCTGACATTCCAAACTTTTCTACTAACTTATGCAGATATGAGCACTGGTGAATTTTCAGTTTACACTTACTCCTGTTTCTCTCAATTTGCATTCCTAAAATCTTTCTAGCATCCCCTAGGTCTTTCATTTCAAATTCAGCATTCAGTTTCTTCTTTAACTCACAAATCAGAGGCTTTGACTTACTTATTAGTAACATGTCATCTACATACAACAGTAAGTAAATAGGCATTTCATCTAGGACAGCAAAGTAGAAACAACTGTCATATCTACTCCTAGTGAATCCTATACTTACTATAAAGGTGTCAAACCTCTTATACCATTGTCTAGGGGATTAACTTTAGACCATACAAGGATTTCAACAGTAGGCAGACATGGTTGGGGGCCTTGTTATCTATGAAACCTAAAGGTTGGCACATGTAGATCTCTTCCTCAAGATCTCCATGGAGGAAAGCAGTAGTGACATCTAGTTGTTCAAGCTCTAGATCCTGATGAGCTACTATGGACAGCATAAGCCTTATGGTCTTGTACTTAACTACTGGGGAGAAGACTTCATTGAAGTCAATTCCCTCTCTTTGGGTGAACCCTTTTGCTACAAGTCTAGCCTTATACCCGAGGGGATCTTTATCAGTGATACCTTCCTTTAGTTTGAAGAGCCACTTGCATTGTACAAGTTTCTGATCCTTGGGCTTTGGTACAAGCTTCCAGGTCCTGTTCACCTCCAAGGATTTCATTTCAGCTTCCATATCAGCCTTCCATTGGTTACTTTCTTTTGACTGCATGGCTTCCTCATAGGTTTCTGGTTCTCTTCTTTGTACTTCAGAACCTGCAAGAAGGGCAGTGTATATTAGGTCAGCATAGGAATATCTCATGGGTGCCCATACCTGTCTTCTGGTTCTGTCTCTTGCAAGTTGGTAGTCTTGCAAGTGTTCAGGTTGGGTCTCAGTGTCATCTACTGTTTCTATCTCATCCTCATGTTCTGGATAAGGTTGTCCAGTTTCTTCTCCATGTTCAGTGGCAGCTCCAGTTTCTTGACTGGTTTGAGTTTGGACAGGTAGCTCCACCTCAATTAGAGTAACTTCAGGTTGGGTGAAGGGATCATCTTTTCTTGTCATGTGGTCAGTCCCTGTTCTGGTTTCCTTACAAGGAAAAACTCCCTCATTGAATATGACATCTCTTCTCACAATGATTTTGACCCCTGGAGTATCTCTTTCCCAGAGTCTATAGCCTTTGGTCCCTTCTTGATACCCCAGGAATATACACTTAGTAGACCTTGGTTCCAGTTTGCCTCATGTGGTGTGTGCATAGGCTGCACACCCAAAAACTCTCAAGTGGTTTAAGGCTGGGACTCTTCATGTCCACATTTCCTCAAGGCTCTTTAAGTTGATAGCAGTAGATGGGCTTCTATTTACCAGATAGGCAGCTGTTGAAAGAGCTTCTCCCCAGAATGAGGTGGGGAGATTGGAGGTTATTAACAGCACCTTAACCTTATCAAGGAGGGTTCTATTCATTCGTTCTGCCACTCCATTCTGTTGTGGGGTATATGTCACTGTTCTATGTTTTAAGACCCCTTGGTCACTACAAAACTTGTCAAATTCTTGATTGCAGAATTCTAGCCCATTGTCTGTTCTGAGGACCTTCACCCTTTTTCCCATTTGGTTTTCTATTAGGGTTTTCCAATCCTTAAACTGGCTAGTGCCTGATCTTTTGTTTTCAACAAGTATACCCAGACCTTACGGCTATAGTCATCCACCAAAGACATGAAGTAATTATTTCCTCCATGAGACTTTACTTTTCCAGGTCCCCAAAGATCAGAGTGGATGTATTCTAGTGGGTGGTTGCTAGGTGTGTCCCTCGGTGAAGCTATTTCTATCTGTTTCCCTAGAACACAATTCTCACAGAATTCAAGGGAAGTAGTCTTGTCCTTCCCAAACTGCCCTTTATTCTTCAGAATGTCCATGCCTCTTTGACTCATGTGGCCTAACCTAAGGTGCCACTTTTCTATATTGGACAAGTTAGTGGAAGTAACCACAGAGTTGAAACAGTTTTGGGGACAATTTCCACAAAGGATATAGAGGCCATTTCTTTTCTCTCCTGTCAGTATAAGGTTGTTACCCCTATATATGTTCAAGCATCCATGTTCTGCTTTGTAACAACATCCTGATTCATCTAAGGTGCCTAGGGAAATTAAGTTTCTTTTAAGTTCAGGTATGTATCTGACCCTAGTTAATCTTACCACTTTTCCTGTGTTAACCCTTAGGGTCACAGTACCTACCCCTTTTACTCTGCAAGCATTATTGTTTCCCATGTACACAGTTTCATTTTCAACATTTTCAAAGTCCTGGAACCAATCTCTCCTAGGGCTCATGTGAAAAGAACAGCCTGAGTCCAGCACCCACTCTTCACCAGTGTCATTCATTGACACAGTAAGGACTTCAGGCTCCTCTACTAGGTTTCTAGTAGTAGCTAGGTTATTCTCAGTATTCCCTTGCTTTTGCTTTTTAATCCACTCAAAACAGTTCTTTTTAATATGCCCTATTTTATTACAAAAGAAGCATTTTCTGGATTCACCTCTATTCTTGTTACTGCCCTTCCATTTTTTCTTATTTCTAGCCCCCTGATTGTTCTGATTTCCTTTCCCAGTGTGACTAGGTTCTGGTCTACTCTTAACAAACAGATTAGTGCCATTCCGTTTCTGAGTTTTCAGTTCTAGTTCTCTAGCCCTAAGTCCTTCTTGTTATTAGGTCAAGGTTTGGTACAGTACCAGAGTACTGTAAGGCATTCTTGACTACTTGGTAGTCTTCAGTCAGGGAATTCAATAGAATCATAGCTAGGCTAGTTTCTCCTAAGGCTTGATCTGTCCCTTTTAGAACCAAAGTCATTTTCAGAAAATCATCTAAGTTTTCCTCTATACTCTTAGCACTATCCATTTTATAAGAGAATAGAGCCCCCTTTAGAAAAGCTAGGTTGGGGGCAGATTGCAAAGCATACAAGGTAGTGAGTTTACCCTAGAGTTCAATCGGTGATTCAATTCCATCTACCTTCCGGAGGACGCTGTCAGACAAGTTCATGATTATCAGATTGTATGCCTCCTCATTGATCTCCTCTTTCTTTTTCAACTTCTCCTCTGGCCATTTCTCGGAGTCCTCTTCCAATGCAATGGCAACCTTGTTATGGGATAGCAATGCTTTCATCTTTTTCTTCCAACTCCCAAAATCGATCTTCCCGTCATATTGGGAGATCTCCATACGAGTGGTACTCATTACACTATAATGAAAAAAAAAATACAGGAAAGAAAAAACAACAAGGAATCTTTAAAGGTACGTGGCGTTGTTACACGATTCGCCAATTACGCAGCGATTTTTAAAGGACATTCATTGGTTTCCGACCTATATACCTTTGCACAGTTATAATGAGAAATAAAGAAAGTAAAACGACAAAGAATCTTTGAAGGTACGTGGCTTTGTTACACCAGAATTCGCTAATTCTTTATGCAGTTTTTAATATTCTTGGTTTCCAGCCTATATACCTTTGCACAGTTACGAAAAAGCCCCAAATTTTAGAAGCCCTAATTTTGAAACCCTAATGTCACGAAACCCTAATTTCGCGAAACCCTAATTTCACAACACGAAACCCTAATCTTCCAAAAGATGGCTCTGATACCACTGTTATAACTACTCAAAGAAAGAATCAACCAACAAAAGCAACAAATCAAGATCAAGAATCAAACACAAGACCAACAGATTTACCGTGGTTCACTTGCTCAAAGATTGAGCAAGCTACGTCCACGTTGAACTCGAGAATCACATGAGCTCGCTGCACTAATACTGTCAAGTTTACAGATTACACAATAAGCAACACAAATCACTCAAAACCCCTTCTTCAACCCGTAACCAAACCCTAGAGATTACACCCTTCGAATCCCTAAGAACAGTGTATACAATACACCCAGAAATGACCTAACCAGTCACTCAACACTCAAGTTACAGGAAACACTCAACCCAAACTGTAGAAACCCTAAAGGTTTAACAATGGTGTTTTACCGAAGAAGAGAGAGTCTCGAAAACGAAAAACTAATCGCTCTCATAAACTGCCAAAATAATTCTGCTTTTATATGGGAACATTAGGGTTAAATTTCACCCGTTGGATCTCCCTTTTTCATCAACGCTCAGGATTGGTTCTGTCAGTTGGAGCAAAGCGACGTCGTTCCACTTAAGTGTCAATACGGTAGCGTTTCAAGCCATCATCCAACAAGCTCTTAGTGTGCACAACTGATTTTTCTGAATTTTGATTTTTTTTTTTGTTTTTTTGGGGGGTTCTCGGTTGATTGCCGCACAAACTTGTGGTTGTATCAGTTGAAGTCCAATAAGTCAACTTTGTTCAGTGGCATCTTTATTTAATTTACAATAAAAATTTCTTATTCCATACACGTTTAACATTACAGAATATGACAATTTTAAAAAATTGATGTTTGTCTGAACCATAACATTTGCAAGTTAAATAGTTTATTAAAGTAACATCCTGCAGTTTGATACAAATAGTTTATTCCTTCAATTTTAAGGGAAAAAAAATTGTCACACCTAAACAGTACTTTTGTCAGTTAAATGTAACAGCTTAAATGACATTTCGTTCAATTAAAATTATAAGAGATTTGTTCAAACTTACAAATTCGAGTAATGACTGAAATTTTCAATCAAAGGACTAATAATTTTGGCCAAACAGATACCTAATTTTAAATATACAATTAATATTTTCAATCAAACAATTGATCATTATGGTATTATTATAATTTATTTAATGTAAAAATATTAGTCATTTGAAAAAAATCAACAACCATATATTCAAAAACTGACAAATCCTCTTTTTAAGATTATCATTGTTAATTTCTCAAAATTGTAATTGATTTAAAACCAATTGTTCCAGCTATTAATTTTTCTCTTATTATTATTATTATTTTATCATTGAACAACCCCATGTCAGCTTCCATCTTTGTTTTTTTTTTTTTATTCTTCTAATAATAAAAAAAAGGAGAAAGTTTTGTTTGGTTAAGGGAATCTTGTATTACTGGAAATATTATATTAATGAAAAGATAAATTACCTTAAAGATTATTGGGAATGTTTAGGAAAATATGTTTAGTTGGTTTGAATAAATTGGTGGGTATGTTATATTAATATGTTTGGTTGTGAAGAATAAATTAATAGTGTATATTATATAATTTACTAAATTGTGGTCATTTTTAACTATTAATATAATATTATTTTTTGAATTTTTTTTAACCCCTTCTGTTTGAGATATTGCTAAAACACCCTAACAACCAAAAAAGTTTAAAACTTAACAAAAATACCCCACCCACTCGAAGCCACTGTAGGTCGCCTGCCACCACTAGCGGCGACAGTAGCCATAACAACATACAACCGATTAGATATAGTCGATCGTGCACCGATTTGGTCATTTCTAGCTAGATCCATGAAGGATCTAGCTAGAAATTACTAGTATCATTGCGTTAATCTAGGTTAAAGTTTTGGTTGTTAACGGCCGATATCTAGCCATCATTAATGGCTAGATATCGCCGCCAACAACCAAAACTTTAACCGTTAACGACACTAGTTCTCGGCCATCTAACCGATCGACCTGCCTAATCAGTTAATGATATGTGATCCCATATAACTCCCAACCGAACATACCCGTAAAACCATAAAATATTCCACCCTATAAACCACACATGTGAATAAGAAAAATATTAAATTAATCATAAATTATCACGTGTTGAATAATTCATTGGGACCACCAATTGTGATCTATAATATGTTTTGTCATATTAAAATTAATCTGATTCACAAACTTTTGTTTTAATAATAATAATACATCTAAATATACTTTTGTTGACTATAGTTTACATAACAAGGGATATAAATGTTCAGACTCATCTATAAAGTTTATATTTGTCAAAACGTGAAATTTGATGAGTCTTATTTTCTTTTTGCTCATAAGTCTTGATTGACAATAAATATGATATAATTGTGGCTATAGCATAGAGGTTGTTTTTTTTTTTTTTTTTTTTTTTAGTCACATTAATTGACTTAAAATGCATAAAAGATTTTTTTATTTTTTTTTTTCTAGAATACACCGATTTTCACGTTCTTTCCTTATTTGGTTCACTTTCACGCTCTTTCCTTATTTGGTTCACTTTAAGAAAGTAAGCCTAAAGCATCGTACTTACAATTTCAATGTGCATGTATAATTCTTTCGGCTCTTAAGGACTCTTTTTGATTGCCAGTCCATAGTACTTCCACTCTTCATTTATTTACTAAAGAAATTGATTATAATTGTTAAGAACAGTAACACACCATTGTTAGACGATCAGTCAATTACCAACCTTCCATTTGACCCCATGATTATGTTCAATCACTTACCAGTAACTATGTGGTATATTTCTGTTGTCAATTACCTTATATTGCTTATAATATAGAAGCATATGGTTTGTATCTGTATTTAATCTAATTCACAAACTTTTGTTTTGTTTTGTTGCCTATAGTTTGCATCACATAGGATAAAAACGTTCAAACTCTACTGATAAAGTTTAAATTTGTCAAAACATGAAATTTGATGAGTCTCATTTTCCTTTTGCTCACAAGTCTTGATCACCAGTAAATATCATACAGTTGTGGCTATATCATAGTTTCCAGTCCGATTAACTGACTTAAAATGTATAAATGACTTGCTTTTTTCTCGAATACACCGATTTCCACAGTACTTGATTAATTTGACGTTTTGGTCATTTAATTTGACATTTTGGTCCTTTAATTTGACGTTTGGTGAGAGTTACCGACCTTGGTTTCAATGTGCATGGTACTTCCAATCTTCATTTCAATGTGCATATATAATTCATTTAGATTAATAAAAAAGATCGTTTCATTTGGTTATATGGAATAATATTGAATACTTTGATTATAATTAGTTTCGAAGGTTTAATGGTTTTTAAAAGAGAGAACAACATTTTCACACCCAAGGTTTGGCGAAACGATACTTTTCTACCCTTCAAGTTTCAAATGACACTTTTTCCTTAATCGTTAGGTTTTGTTAGAGTTTTCTGTTAATATTTAATTAAAAAGATGAAAATACTCTTAAATAATTTATTCTCAATTAAAATTTAGTTAAGTTAAAATGTGTACTCGATTATTTATTAGTTTAAGTGTAAAGATATTTTTTTCCCTTTGCTTATTTAATTAATTAAAAATATTAATTTTCTATGTCAATTAGTAAAAATGAAAAACATTATAAATTTAGTAGATTATTGAATAATAGTGATGAGATATCGATAGCATTATAAATAAATAGATATTAAAGTCATTTAACTTTAAACAATTTTATAATGTTACTCCTAACTTTTTAGACAGGGCTAACTATTTTTTCTTTTTTGACTTTTTAATATTTGGCTTTTAGCATTGTATTATATAAAAAATAGTGAAGGTTTAGACATATATAATCAACCCAATAATATTAATTTCTCAAAATGTGAAGGTTTTGTCTAAAAAACAATCTAGGTGTAAAATCTTGTGACTAATCCCAAAATTTGAAGGTTTTGTTTTATCAGTTATACATTTAATGAAATAATAAAGAGGTCGATTATATTTTTACATCCTAGGTATGACAAAAAAAACAAATATCCCCACCCCAAGTTTAAGAAAATCTATCAACTTTATACCCAACATTAGATTCCTTCCATCCAAATTGGCCTTTGGCTGAGTATGACCATTCAAATGTCAATTTTTACCCTTAGTTATCATTATTAAAATATTAAAATAAATATCAAATAATCTACAATCACTCTTCCATCTTGATTGAACAAATTCATTAATAATAAATGTCCAAATTAAGAAAAATCAACCAAAAAGTAATTAAAAAAAAAAAAACTCGATTAAAAGTTGACAACAAACCTTATATAAGAAAATTGAAATAGAAACTTAATCATTATCTTCAACGGGTTAATTTTATTCGCACCCCGTGTAAAATCTATTGTTTAAGCGGCGCATTAATTTTTAAAAAGTCTTATAAGCCCCTACTATTTTCAGAAAGTCTTAAATTAGCCCCTACTGTTAAGATGTCGTTGACTCAAGACAAATGAAGAGTATTAAATAGCTTTATTAGAGCATCATCAATGATGTTCTTTATTTTGAAAAACATCTTTCATATAAATAAAGAGCATCTTCGTTAATTTTTAAATATAAAGAACACATTTTTTATTCAAATCCAATAGACTCTTTAAATTTAATGAAGATGCTCTTTATTTTTAAGAAAGACACTTAATGGAAGAGAGAATTAATAAATAAAATGCATAGAAACTTGTAGTTTATTAATTAAAATTAGGATAGATAGTGAAATTTGACTTTTTAAATGTGGAGAGTCAAACTCACTCTCTAATTTATATTTTAAAGATAAAGAGTCTGTTAGACTCTTGTTTTTATGAATAGACTCCTTATAATAAAGAGTTTGGATCATATGAAGAGTCCTTTAGAGATGCATGTGGAGAGTCAAACTCACTCTCTATTTTATATTTTAAAGACAAAGTTAGAGCATCTCCAAATGACTCTTTATATGACCCAATCTCTTTATTATGAAGTGTTTATCCATAGAAACAAGAATCCAATAGACTTTTTATTCTGTAAATATAAATTAAAGAATAAGTTTGGCTCTCTACGTTTAGAGAGTCAAATTTTACTCTCTATCCTAATTTTAAATAATAAATTGTAAGTTTCTATACATTTTATTTATGGTTTATCTCTTCTATTAAGTTTCTTTCTTTAAAAAACATATTCTGTCTCTTAAAATTTAAAGAGTCTATTGGATTTTTTTTTAAAAAAATTGTTCTTTATATTTAAAAATCAATGAAAATATTTTTTGTTTATATGAAAGATGCTCTTTAAAATAAAGAGCATAATTGGAGATGTTCTTAACCTTATTAAACCTACTCAATAAAAATAGAAGGACAAAAAAGAAACTGCAGACAAAATTTTAAAACTCCCTACAGGTTTTCAAACGCGCAAATAGACCTCTAAAAAAAGGTTATAGGTTTGAAAACCTACAAATAGGCCCCTATGATCTTGGTTTCTTTAATGTGGGGAAGTCGTCAGGCCACAACCCACCACAAACTTAGCCCTATCCAGCACTAGAAAACCACAATCTAGCCAGCCTAACAACAAATCAATTCAAATTAAAATAAATACAGATTGACAAAATCAACTGTACAAAGCTGAACACCAAAAAAACAAAAAAATCTCTCCAACTACTTAATTCCCAAACACAATCTCAAATATCAAAACAATTCCCAAGTACAATCTTCAGACATGAAAACAATCCGAATTAACACAAATTTCTTATTGACAGAATCAACACGGTACAAGCACAAAATCAATAACTTGAGACACAAATTCAATACAGTATAAAAAAATCAATATCTTCATTACACAATAAAACACAAAGTCAAATTCTTCAATAAAACTTCCACCATAAAGTTAATATCTATAACACATTGTTTTGAAGAAAGTTGATGATTTGAACTTGAATTTGTGTATGTTGAAGCCATCACCTACAATACCAATAATAATTCAATTGGTATCGAAGCCACCCAAGCCACCACCCACAATCCACTGCTGATTCAAGCCCACATATAACTGAGAGAAGTCACCCCTCACCTGCTTCTTTGTTGTGTCCTAATTTCTCTAATTTAGGATATGGAAAAAGAGTGAGAGAGGGGAAGAAGAGAGAATAAAGAAAATGGCAAGAGAATGAGGGAAGAAGAATATTGAAGAATCCAATTCATCACAGGATAACACCTTTAGATATGCCCACCACCATTGGTGGGGTGAAAACTATGTGTATAACTCTTCTATAGTCTTTAACATTTTCTTCAAATCTAACCTCTCTCCATCACAACCACTGTCTTACTCAACGCCACCGATTTAAGAATATTGAAGAACCCGGGAACGTGAAAATATGGCATAATAAAAACACAACTGTCAGAGATTCTCGCTTTTGTCTAGATGCATAGAAACTAGCAACTTATGCGATAATGTTTAGGAATCAACATTACACCTTTCACTCTTTCCGTTGTTGCCGCAATTGTCGATTGCTATTGGATTGCTGGAGAGATGATAATTTCGGCCAAATTTGAACTCACCTTACACCGACCATATTTGGCCTTGCTTGTGCCGACGAACACTCAGCCAAGATAATGGCCATTACGCCTCTCAATAACGATACTGTTTTTTTTTTCCTGATTTCTTTTACCTATTTAAGAGGATTATGACCGATCTGGGTGAATGATTATTTGGTTTAGTTTTTTTTGTTCAGGGTGCGTTTGGTTTATATAATATTTTATTATGGGTCACCTTTAAGATTATTAAGAATGTTTAGAGAAATGTGTTTAGTTGATTCGAATAAATTGGTGAGTATGTTATATTAATATGTTTAGTTGAAATGATAAATGAGTGAGTATGTTATATAGATTACTAAATTGCCCTCCTTTTTAAATGTTAATATAATATTATTTTTATTATTATTTTAGGAATCATTTTTAACCCCCTACGTTTGAAAATTTGCTAAAACACCACAGCTATATAAAACTTTAATTTGTAGCAAAATCACTCTCACTTACCTCAAGCCACTGCCGACAGCTAGGCACCATTGCCGGCAGCTACCGAAAGTCTCCGTAATGGCACAAGACTAGCGAGATCTGGCGAATCATGCACAGGTAATGCCATTTTCGACCATTGATCTCTGATCCATGGTCGAAAACGATCAGTTCTAGTCATTTCTATGGTCGTTTCATGGCCAAAGATATGGCCGTGAAACGGCCATAAAAAGAGCCTTACCGGGACACAACCAGCAAGATCCTATCAGTCGTGCGCCATTATGGTGATTGCCGCCAGCGGTGGTCTTTGGTGGCTGGGTTATAGCTAGGGTGTTTTAGCTAAATTCTCAAATGTAGGAGGTCTGGGTAATGACTATTTGGTAGACATTTAAAGGCAATTGTATCTGAAATGGTATTTGATCAAGGGCAAAATAGGTATAAAAATCAGATTACATAGTAATCTTTTAATAACACCTCTTGGGAAGGTTATCTGATTACCCCATATTTAACCAACAATAAACACTATTTACAATAAAAGATACCTGTAATATTTTATTACTTGTAAACCAAACAAGGGAATCTTCAAAATTAAACGAAGATTACCACCGTAATATTATGTGACCTCGAACCAAACGGACCGTCAGGGTTATTTATATTGGGTGAAAAAACATGAATACTATTTTACTGTTAAACTAAACATATGAAAACAAAATTTGGGTTTAACATTGATAGTCGAAAACTTGGGTGGGAAATTGTTGTTTCGTTAGTGGGAAAATATAAGTCGGCCTAATAAAAAATATATTAGTTAATTAACATATAATACTAAATTATGTAAGATTATACTAGACTTGACAATCTAGCATTTAATTATAGTGATTTGAGGTTCTACGAGGTAAGTAAACTGGAATTTGTTTTAAAGAAATCATAGTACGTATATGTGTTTTGTTTTGAAATATGATTGGTGAATCAATGATTATGGCTTTGCTTGTGGAGCTGATTATTGTTTACGGGTCAGATTTTCATTTATATGTTCTGATCCAAGCATAATCAGATTTTTGTTTATATATTTTGATTATATTATGTTCAATTTAAATTTGTTATGGAAAGTCAACTAAGTTATGTGTTAAGTGAAAGAAACTTTGTGAAATGATATCGTGATACGTACATGTTTTGAAAGAAATTGTTTTATAAAAGGATTTATGAAAAACTCCGGTTTTCATACTAAGTTAGCATTCACATATTATTGAAGAATGAATACACAGTGGATTTGGCATAAAGGGTTCTACGGTTCCAAGCTGTCTGAGATAATTATGATTTCAATTATTCCAATTAATATATAGTTGATGGATTTTTAATAACCATGATTTCAGTTGTGATTTGCTCAGGTCATTAAAATCACTCCCTTAATATCTTTTAAATGTAGAGTGTGGCAGTGATTTTACAGCTAAATTTATTTTAAACAAAACCTCGATAATTTAGGAATTAATTAAATTAATGAAGATGATTGTATAAAGAAATCTCTCTTCTATATATAGGGTACGGGTGTCAACCAAGTTGAGCCGCTCGTAAGCGGCTCAAGCTCGGCTCGTGCCGGCTATAGTGTCTAGCAAAGTTTGAGCTCGCCAGATTTCGACTTGACAAGCTCAAGCTCGAAAAGCTCGATTGAGAAAGGAAAAAAAGAGAGAATTGGAAAGTTTTTTTGTAAGCTCGAGTTCGAACTCGAATTTTCAACGTCGAGCTCGAGGACAAATTTTCAAGCTCGAGCTTGACACTGTAACAAATGAGTCGAGATCAATTAACTCAAAGTTCGGCTCGGTTCAGCTCATTTACATCTCTAAATTATAGGGAAAGGTTTGTGAGCACCACATTTTTTACACAAATCATGACATAATTGTTAAGCCTTTAGATTTAAGTACTTGAATGGTTGAGATTGAATCTTAATTATGTCATTTTAAAAGTGAATTAAATGTGCAAGTTTTTATAATTTTAATATTCAATTAGAATTAAAGTAAGTATCATGGGTGCAAACGGTATTTCAAGGTCTTAGAAAACCAGGGACATAAATACTTGAGTCGAGCTTGTCCGGGTTACGCCAAGGCTCCATGATGCAGTTAGAAAGCCTAGGTCGTCTTAGGATGCATTTAAAATAGGGCTAACAACATTACACCCCCTGTAACTTGAAAAATTATCACTTTGCATCCAATAACTATGGAGACTACCAAGAACACCCGCTACTGTTAAAAACAAACCAAATTAAATGACATAGAAATTAAAAACATGATTTCTTATTTCTCTGACATGCTATAAGTTTTATTTCTTATATATTTTTTTGTTATTTTTTTAGCATATTATATAAAAAGCAAAATTACATCCTCGTACATATGCATGAGGGAAAAGCAATAGTACAATAGTACTTGAAGTCAGTTAAGCTTCATCCTTGAAAAATTACTTATGGAGCAGGAGGCGAATTCAAGGGGAAGAGAGGTAGTGGCTTGTTAAATGATTTGGAAGGAAAAAGAAACTTATGCAAAGGAGGTGGAAATGGCTTGTCAAATGGTTTGGGAGGAAATGGAAACTTAGGCAGTGGGGTGGAAATGGCTTGTCAAATCATTTGGGAGGAAATGGAAATCTAGGTAGTACACGTGGAAAATGTTAGAGTAGGTGCATTAGAGCCAATAATTTGTCCCTTGTAAACATTATTTATAATGAATAAAGGCATTGCTTATTTACAAGCATCCATACTATAGCATTTATTTATTTCGTATAAATGAAAAATTGTGAGCAAAGGGAAAGTGACATTCATTAAATTTTACACTTTGCACAGTATATACCTTGCCATGATTGTTTAACATAAATAGCCCTTATGATTGGAGTTGTAACCCAAAAGAACACATTCTTCATAATGAAAAGAAAATTTGTGTTTTTGATAAGGCCTGATGAAGGGAATGCATTAACAATCGAAAGTTCTAAGGGCTTTGCAATCAGGTACTTTATTAAATAACATATGAAATGGATTGTTATGCATCAAAACGGCTTAAAGAAGTCGATTTATCAGGTATAGGGTTGTATGGAAGGCAAACCACTAGTAACAAAGTGGCATAGAGGCTTGAGCCAATAGTGTAAGTCCAATTTCAATAACATGCCGATGCTTGCGTTCCACCTTGCCATTTTGATGATGAATATGAGGACATGGATGCCGGAAATGGATACCTTGTTGTGTAAAGTAAGCTGCCAGGGGTCTGAACTCACCACCCCAATGTGATTAAAAGGATCGAATTTTCCTGTCAAATTGTTGGTCTACTAATTTGGTAAAATGAATGACAGCGAACTGACTTCAGATTTGAATTTGAGAGGGTGGATCCAGGTATATCTGGTGTAATCATCCACAAAGAGCAAGTAATATCTAAAACCAAAGGCAGAGGCAATGGAAGCTGGTCCCCAAACAACAGCAAACACCAACTCAAAAGGTTTAAGAGATTGAGAAGAAGAAGATGGTTGAATGTTAAGATGAAGTTTCCCATATTAACAAGCTTCACAGAAATGGACTTTATTGATTTCAGCATGATGTTTTACATTCATGTCTTTCACAACTGATTTAAGAACAGAAAAGTGAGACTGTCCTAATCTTCTATGCCAAAGTAAAATAACATCATCAACCATTGTAGTTGGAAAGTTGTTTGCTAGCTTAGTGGCATTATTTTCAGAGTTATTCATAGCTAAAGTACTAGAGGTAACATGGAAAGTACTAGAGTTATTCATAGCTGTTTGCAGATGCAGTTTGTTGGTTTGAGAATATAATCAGATGAGTGCTCAGTGCAAGTAGCTATGCAGATGCAGTTTGTTGGTTTGAGAATATAATCAGATGAGTGGTCAGTTTTTTTTGTTACTGGAGATTTGCTTAGTTTGCTGATTTGAGAATATAAGCAGATGTTTAAGTTGGTTTCAGTTGTTGTGCTTAGTTGTTGGACTTGGTATTAGTTGTTGTAGAGATCAGCTTAGTATTACTGAATCAACTCTTGATGCCAGCCGTATCACAAGTGTTTTCACACTGCAACAGTGATCTATGCAGTCTGCACACTTGCAGTTTTATGAGCTTTGAATTTAGTTCAAAAACAGAGTGTTTTTTTACTTCAGATCAGATCAAAGAATGTTGAAGCAAGTAAAAGAAACATGAGTAATAAACCAGTGGCTTAGTCTATGGGGGAATGTCAGTCAGCCTTTGATTAAACCCGTGGCTTGGTTTGCAGGGGAATGTCAATCAGTTGTAATATGAAAGTGTAGGGTCTCTTTGAAAATTGTCCCCTGTTTCCTCTGTTTCATTTACACGACACGATGTCGTTTTACTCTAATGAATCATCTGCTTCAGCTCGTCAAGTATAAAAGATGAGCTGTTGTGCATCTGTAATTTTTGGTCATGATTAAGAAATGAAAATACTCTTCACTTGATTTTTCTTTGGAATATCCACCTCTCTTCTTTAAGGTTTTACAGAAAGATGGCTAAGAGAACACTACAATAGGCTGAAAGGATTGTTGCTCGAGAGAATTTTGTAGAGATACTTCATCTGGTTTGGTTGTAACACGTCCAGTCCATTATTCAGAAATCCTTGAAGCAGAACTTCCTGAGAGATATTGTCCTTAATAATACACCCATTAGTAGAGAACTCCACAACAACATTATTATCTTTTGTAATTTTTGAAATACTAAGCAAATTCTTTGCTACATGAGGCACACAAAGTATATTTTGAAGGTAAAGAGATCTATTGAGACAATTTAAGGGAAAAGTAGTCAAACCTATATGAGAGATATCAAGGCACTGTCCATTTCCAACTTGTAAAGTTTCTGGACCATTGTATTAATTTTTCAAGGACAAATTTTGTATGTCAGGAGTGATGTGATGAGTTGCTCCAGAGTCAAGGAAACAATTTGGATCCGTGACTATAAGAGGTGAAGCTATTTATGAAGAATGAGTTGTTGTAGAATTTTCTTTTTGGTGATTCTCAAAAGTTCTTTCAAAGCCATATGTGACTGGTCCTGGAGAGTACTGCTGCTTTGAATTTGTTGTACTTGACTAGTACTTTATTAGTGAAGTTTGATCACTTATCATGCTTCTGGGAATCACAGAGGACTGGTTTGCATAGAAAGGTGGATATGGAGAGTGTGTATTTGCAAGGTAAGCTTGTGCAAAAGTTATGTTTGATGGAGAATTATTGTAATTTGGTAGAGGTTGGTATCTATGATTTTGAGCTCCTTGAAAATTTGTGTCAAATTTATGATAGCAAGCTATTTATGAAGAATGAGTTGTTGTAGAATTTTCTTTTTGGTGATTCTCAAAAGTTCTTTCAAAGCCATATGTGACTGGTCCTAGAGAGTACTGCTGCTTTGAATTTGTTGTACTTGACTAGTACTTTATTAGTGAAGTTTGATCACTTATCATGCTTCTGGGAATCACAGAGGACTGGTTTGCATAGAAAGGTGGATATGGAGAGTGTGTATTTGCAAGGTAAGCTAGTGCAAAAGTTATGTTTGATGGAGAATTATTGTAATTTGGTGGAGGTTGGTATCTATGATTTTGAGCTCCTTGAAAATTTGTGTCAAATTTATGATAGCATTGAAGTGTCATGTGTCATGTTTTCCCACACAGTTGATATATCATTCTTGGCTTGTAGAAATTTTGACCTCTACCGCGGCCTCTATCAAAACCTATATTGATCAAGTGTAAGTCTTGACTATTTGTATAGAAGTTTCATGACTCAGTTTGTCCTTGGGATAGTGCATGTACAGGATGATTGGATTGTTGGACTGGTGTGTTGAAATTTGGTTGTGGTTGAGGATTAACAAGCTGTTTGTTGCAAGGAAAGCGGCTACTTCATGGAATCCTATATAAGCTGAATGTTGTTTTTCCAATCTCATCTCATGTTTGTGCAACAAGAATTGTGCTTCTTGTAGTGAAACTTCTCCACTTCGAGATGTTAAATTGGCTACTACTACGTCATATTCTGTTCTCAGGCCATCAAGGATATACATGAGCAACTTCTTCATCATTTACAACCACTCCACTAGCAGTCAAAGATCCAGCAACTTCTTTCATTTTCAGTACATAGTCATTAATGCTTAGATTGTATTTTCTAGTGGTTTGTATGAGGTTTCGTAGATGCAAATATTTTGGCTTTTGAATCAGTGAGAAAATGCCTCTCTAAGGTTTTCCAAATATCAAAAGTTGTTTCACTATTAGCAGCATGTCTGAACATTGTTTCGGAAATAGAAGATATTAGCCAACCAAACGATCTAATTTCCTCCACATAGTATGTTATGCATTTATGATTTTCTTAGAATCATCATCTGAAGAGATTATAAGAGCTGGAGGACATGGTTTATCACCTATAACAAAACCTTCAAGTTCATAGGCTTTTAACGCAGGAAGCACTTGTGATTTCCAATAAGCATAGTTCTTCTCTCCCAACTTTACCGTAACATTTGGAAGTGCATTGGCTAGAGGAAAAGATGAGACTGAGCTTGAAACCTTCCCATCAGTATTGATGTAAGTTGAAGCAGAAGACTTAGGATCAGCCATTTGACGTTTGTCAAACAAGCTCTAATACCATGAAAAGTTTACGGCAACTCTGAACAGAAACAGAGAGTAAAGAAAAGCAAAAAAAATTGAGCTGAAATTATTGTATTTTTCCTTAGAACTAACTGTCCTCACGTTTTCAATTTATACAGAGAAGAAACAAGGTTGATCCTTGGCAACACTTATCTCAGCCGTTCAATCTTGGTTGAACAAACACAACAACAATTCATTCTAACCATTTGATCTGTTTTCCCACTGTAAGTTGCATTGCAACTTGTCAATTCGCGTAACAACCTACTCTGCAACTTGTCAACTTGCATAATAGTCTTCAATCCACTTGTAGTTTGTTGAAAGAGAACAAAAACGTGTTGATACATTTTGGCGCCTAAATCATTTTGTTTTGCTTGAGCTGAAGCTTGTCTTGCACAGTCAACAATGTCTGTAGTTATAACTGTGTATGTGATTGCAATTTGCAAACGCCCATCTCTACTCGTCGTTCCAGAAAAGGAAAAAAAAAAAAAAAGACTACTGGACAGAGAAGACTGAAAATGAGAAGAAAGAAAAATGATTTTTATATGAAATAACTGTATATGTGATTGCAAATGCCCATCTCTACTAACCGTTTCCAAAAAAAAGAAAAAAAATTAGTAGACAGAGAAAACTGAAAATGAGAAGACAGATAAATGATTTTTATATGAAATAACTGTGTATGTGATTGCAAATGCCCATCTGTACTAATCGTTCCCAAAAAAAAAAAAAAATTATTAGACAGAGAAGACTGAAAATGAGAAGAAAGATAAATGATTTTTATATGAAATAACTGTGTATCTAATTGTAAACGCTTGTCACAACATAATTATGCATTTTTAGCAGTAGCTATCATTATCGCTAAAAATATGAATTTGCATAATTAAATAGTTTAGTTACAAATGCAATACTTTATAGCTTATCGTAACTAGAAGTGGCGTAACTAAAAGCTAATCATGTAATCTGCGGTTGCCGTTGATTTTCCAATTGTTGCTATTGTCATCTGCGGTCGTTGACATTTATTACTCCATCATTCTTAATCTCTTCTTCTTACTTTATTCTTTTACAATAATCTTATACTATTGTATAAAAATTTTTATGAAAGTATTAAATCAAACACATAAACAATGAAAAAGCTTTTAGGAAGGTAATTTTGCAGTATTTTATATGATTTAATTTATATCATATCTCCTATAATTTTAACCGTATTTTATATGATTTAATTTGGTTTTTCTATTTTCTTGCATTTTCTATGTATAATTAATAATAAACAAATGCTTGTCATTCTCAAATATTAATAGTATTATTAACTCTATCATCATCACCTAAAACATACATACAAGTTAATATATACAAATATGTAACATTAACAATTTTTATAATATCTCATATCTCATACTTAAAATCATCTATATTTCTTTAAATGTTAGTTTTAAATTATCATAGAAAATAAAAAAACCTCAGAGATCCTTTAAAATAAAATTTTATTTTACAAAAGCCCACACTCTTAACTCGTTGAAGAATTCTTTTAAGTTAGCGATTGGTTAAAGGTTCCAATTTACTATAGACCTTAGCGGTGTGATTAACACTATGTTTGATTATAACTATTTAATTCGTAAGTAATAAAAATATAATTACTCACGAGATAAATTAGAATATCTATAATTGCATACTATAAGGATGGTAGCAAATTAATTTTCATGTTCTTTATTTGCTATAAATTCAAATAATTTATAGTTAATACACACATACTAGCTATATATTTAAACTAGTGGCTAATAATGATACTATAATATTATTACTACCATGAAAATAAAATTTGTATAGTTAGATATCTTAATTAGCTACAAATTTCAATATTTTATAACTAATGCACAAATAATAGTTATATATTTAAACTCGTAACTAATAATGATACTATATGTCATGTAAATAAAATGTTTACAGCTAAATACATTAATTAACTATAATATTTTACCATAGTTAATATATTATAGCTAAATAATTCATTATTACCACGATTTTAATAAATTAAAATAAAAAATGAATATTAGCTTCGAGAGATAGAAATCTTATCACTAAAATTATTTAAATTAGCTATAAATATTAATTTTTATAGCTGTAAATATATATTTACAACAATTTTTTTTTCTGTAGCTAATTTTTGTAACTATATGTATAATGTTATAGTGCATCTTTACTCGTCCTAAAAAAAAAAAAAAAAGAAGAAAAGAAAGACTATTAGACAGAGAAGACTGAAAATGAAAAAAGATGGATGATTTTTATATGAAATAACTGTGTATGTGACTATAAACGCCCATCTCCACCTGTCCTTCTAAAAAAATAAATAAATAAATAAATAAAAGACTATTCGATGGAGAAGGCTGAAAATGGGTAGAAGGATAAATGATTTTTATATGAAATGATTGTGTATGTGATTGCAATCGTCCTTCTAGAAAAAAAAGGAAGACTATTGGACAGAGAAGACTGAAAATGAGAAGAAGAAAAATGATTTTTTATATGAAGCAATTATGAGGAGGGAGAATTTTCAAAAATTACTCCTTTTTTTAGAGTTTCACAAATTGCAATTGTATAAAGTTTTTGGGCTAAAATTGCAATTTTATAAAATTCTTTCGCGCGAAAAACTTCTGGTGACCTCTTAACTCGTCTATAAATATCAGCTTGCATGTCTCAAGTTTATCACAGAGTGAACTTCACAAATTACTAATGGCTTTTTGTATTGCATCAACCTGTAATATTCCTTCTGGCGTTATTTTTCAACACCGTCAACTACTTGTTTCTAAAACACCAACCAGCAGAATCAGTGTGAAGAAGCAACTCCAGTGCATCGCTAACCCAGAACTTAGTACTTCAACTGTTGTAAGGCGATCAGGAAACTACAAACCTTGCATTTTTAACGAAGATTATCTGCCAAAATTGACTAATGAGTACACGGTAGTCATGGTCTTTTTTTCCTTTTTATGGTCTTAATTTGTTCTTTGCTGGATTTCATTAGTTCAGGTTCAGGAACTAATTACCAAAAAATTAATTTTCTTCAGGGAGAAGCATACAGAAAAAAAGCAGAAAAGCTGACAGAAGAACTGAGGATGATAATCAATAGTATGGACAACCCATTGGATCAGCTTGAGCTGATTGACAACTTACAAAGACTTGGAGTGGCTTACCATTTTGAACGTGAAATAAAGAACATATTGGACCGTGTCCACAATATCAGCGATCATAAATGGAAGAAAGGAAATCTATATGCAACCTCTCTAGAGTTTAGACTCCTGAGACAATACGGCTATTATGTTACTGAAGGTACTGAAGAATTAAAGTTCGAAAAAAGTAGTCATCATTAGAATAAACTAATATGTTTGTTCTACTTTCCTTGTTGAGTGCAGAAGTTTTTGAGAGTTTCAGGGACAAGACGGGCAGTTTCTCGGCGTGTGTCTGTGATGATGTGAAGGCAATACTGAGCTTTTATGAAGCCTCATTCTATGGGTTAGAAGGAGAAAGTATGATGCAGGAGGCATGGGAATTCAGTTCTAAACATCTTAAAGATCTTGACGATAAGGATGTCGACCAGAATCTTGTACCGCTTGTTGAGCATGCCTTGGAGCTTCCTCTTCATTGGTGGGCGCCACGACTAGAGACCAAATGGTTCATAGATTCATATGAGAGAAGGGAAGACAAGAATCACCTTCTACTCGAGCTTGCAAAGGTGGACTTTAATATTTTACAGGGAATTCACCAGGAAGATCTTAAAGACACATTGAGGTCAGTAACCCTTCCTCAACTTTTTGTCCTCGTGATTGCATAGCCCTCATTAATGAAACACTTATTGAAATTGTACCTTTTGCATCCCAACTAAAGCAACTGTTTATGTTTCATTACAACATTGATTATAAAATAACGCAAATAAGTGAGTAACTAACTTATAATTAATTAATAAATGGCGTTGACACGTAAAAGTCAAGTTGATATGTTTCTCTTTTGCTTGTGAAGGTGGTGGGAGAATACTGGTCTTCGAGAGTTAACTTTTGCTAGGAACAGCTTGATAACAGCATATTTATGGGGTTTGGGTATAGCTTTTCAACCTCAGTACTCTTACTGCAGAAAGTTCGTTGCAAAGGCCATTGCTCTAATTACAGTAATTGACGATATTTATGATGTTTATGGTACCTTGCATGAACTAGAGCTCTTGACTGATGCTATTACGAGGTAATTGTTGGGCAAAATTTTCTTGTTATACAAACCTAGCAGTTCTAAGGAAAAATTATATGATGCTTTTATATTACACATGTATTTCAGATGGGACATTAAAGCAATGAAACAGCTTCCCAGTTACATGAAAACAAGTTTTCTCTCCCTGTTCAACTTTGTTAATGAAGTGGTTTATCTCATTCTCAAAGAAAAGAATTCAGACGTCTCAATGACTCTAATCAAAATGGTAATATTGCTTAATTCGTTTCTTTCTCTATTTTTATAATGTTTTGTTGTTTAAATATCTCACTACTTGTCGCTATGTCATTTACATCAGTGGAAAAATATGGCGCAAGCCCAAATAACAGAGGCAAGATGGTACCACTATCAGTATAAGCCAAAGCTAGATGAATATTTGAATAATGCTTATGTATCAATTACGGGTCCTATTATGGCAACTCTATCATATATATCGTCAGCAAATCCGATATTAGAGAAGGACTTAGAATATCTAGAAAGCAATCCGGATATTATAAAATGGTCATCCACGGCTTTCCGACTTCAAGATGATTTGGGGACTTCACCGGTATAAAATCTAGCATTAATTTATTTACAATTGTTTTTGTATACTTTAATTTAAATTCTCTATGAATTAATTGGTCGTGTTTCTTTCAACAAATAAATCAGGATGAGATGAAGAGAGGTGATGTACCTAAAGCAATCCAATGTTACATGAATGATACTGGTTGTTCCGAGGAAGTTGCTCGCGAATACATTAAGGATCTAACAAGGAAGATATGGAAGAAGATAAATGCATACAGAGCTGCAACGAATTGTCCCTTACCTCAACCTATTGTTGAAATGATCATAAATCTTGTGAGAACTTCCCATTACATTTATCGCCGCGGAGATGGGCATGGTGGTGGAGGTCAAGAGATTAAGGATGTTATGTTTTCATCACTCTTTCAACCCATTCCATTGCCAGAAATTAAATAACATGTTTTTTTCGGTATGTTCTTGTTTCAAGGAGAATAAGGGTGATCATGTCATGAAATGCAAAATTTAAGGATTTGAACTATATTGTGTCATTATTAACATTATGAATGATTCACCTGAGGTATCTTCATTAATAATTCATGCTTTGCAGATATTATCTGATATGTGGAGGCATTTATAAGTGTGTGACCTGATTATTTCGAGAATGGTATATGTGATATAATCTACATATCGTATGTTTAAAAATAACGTCATTGGGTTCCTTTGAGACTACAATTTCAGACTACAAAATTTTTACATTTGTCCATCGATGCGTTGTTACATGTGGAAAGGTCATTTATGATCACATAAAGAATTGTCTAACTTTCACCTAAGGACATGAGTGTTAGCTTCAATATGTTGTGGGGATTTAATTAGATGCTAGCAAATCCTAAATCCCTATGAAAATGAAAATAATGCGAACAAAGGGCAAACAAATAATCACACATAGAAACAGAAGATTTATAATAGTTTACTCTCTGTATGAGAGCTATGTCTACTTTGTCGTTACGAAATTTTCACTACTAAAAAAACTTCCTTCCTTGACAGAATGAGTTGACAGATTTTCTTAATCGTTCTAAAAACATGTCAAGAATTGTAATTCTTGATAGTTTATGAACTGTCAAGAATTTGAAATAATAACCGTTTTGGATGATTCTTAATAGTTATTAACTGTCGAGGATTTGGTCAAAAATAAATTATATAATTTTTTTCATGACAGTCCTAGTCTCAATTCTTGACAATTTTTAACCGTCAAGGATTAAGTTTAAAAAACAAATATAAAAAAACCCAAACACAATTTTCCCTAGTGAAAATTCCCGAAGCCATGGCTGATATTTTTGAAGAAAAAGAGGGATTGAAGGCATGAAAAGAGAATTCTGTTGAGGAGTTGATATAGAAAGAGAGAGAGGTAATATTAATGGTTGCATTGAATGAAGAAGAAAAATGGAAACTGTGTTGGAAAATAAATCGAACATATCAGTTTTGGTAAAAGTTTCGCTAGTGCGTTATCTATTAGATTAGTGTTTGATTTAATTGATGAATCAGGAGTTTTATAATTTTTATATAAAGATTTGTTATTTATTAGTTTATTGGCGAAAAATAAAAATGCATGTGACGTGTTTGTGTAAAGATAATATTTGAAAATGTATAAAATGAAAACATCTTTCAGAATATTGTTTGAAAACACCAATAAAAGAAAGAAAAACACGAAATTTATCACTTCCATAATCGATAAAAAAACATTTCAAATCAACTCATCTCAAAAACTTTTCTTTAATATATCAATAGTTAATTTTTCGTTTACAATTTTGGATTAAAAATTCTGATTTGAAATGAAAGTTTTTTTTTTTCCTAATTTTTTTTTAAAGAGAAAAAAAAATAAATAAATGATTTTTTCGTTTAAAACTTCTTCTTGGCGTTGCTAATTCATGTACTGTTCAATCTGTTTTTCAAACTCTTTTATCTTTTTGTTTAAGTTTTGAATTTCTCTTTAATTGGTGATTATGGTTTGCTATGTGTTTTAGGATCCGGTGTGAAATTTTATTGGATAAGTTGTTGTTTTAGAGTTTTGATTTGGAAGTGTTGAACTGGATTTTGTGATTGACTTTACCGGTAGAATTCGCATTTTCACCTTGCCCACCACCTGCTTAGGAAATTGCACAGGCCACTCTCACCATCATAAATGAGCTGGCTCAAGCTCGTTTAACAAGCTCGAGCTTGAGCACATTTTGCTGGGCTCGTCAAGCTTTGAACTCAACACTGTTAAAATCGAGCCTAACTTGTTTGCCCCAAAACTCGACACGATTACACCCTAGGCCCATCTCTCCTGGTTTCCTGGGTATATATTATGCAATAAAATGAACTAATAGGCAAGAAAAGGTAAACAACGCACCGTAAATTTAATAGTTTTCAATATAAAATTTTTGAATATATAATATTAACAAATTGTTATATTAAGATTCTACAAAATCAAATTAAAATATCAGAAAATGATAAAAAAATAAAAATAAAAAGCAGGAAAAAGTATGAAGAAACATGACAGTTGTAGCGCTTGAACGCAGCCACAATTGCAATCGTGTAAATTTTTTAATAAATAAATATATATTTCTTGTCATATTAGACTCTAGACATTTAATGATGCATCATTAATGCCCTTTAACGTTGATTCTGTTATCTAGAAGTTAGAATCAAAGAATTTAAAGACAAAAATACCTCAAATTATGTTATTTAACATGTGGAAATTAATAAAATAAGACAAATGACTAATATAACTACTATTTTGTCCTTAAGAGAGTGTTTGGTTGAGGGTTATATGAGAATTGAGATTATTGGAGTTAAGTCATCTTATATTACTTGATTATCATGTTTAGTTGTCAATTACTACAAGATACCGATAATCTTTAAATACCAATAATGATTACTATTGGTAATATTAGAGGTAATTTGATTACCTCCATTTTCATAGGTATTCTAAGATTACCAATGTTATCTTTTTTTATTACAATTATATCCCTTATTAATAAAATTTTAGGACAATAATGCCCTTATTTTTAAATTTATTTACATAAATATGTCTTTTACTATTTCATCCCAATTAATTAACTTTTTGGACAAAATTACCCTTGAATTCAAAACAAATTGCAGTTTACCCAAGCCACCACCCCCACTCACCTGTCGCTAGCAACCACCATCGCGGCTAGCCGCCGCCAAAACGGTGCACGAAAGGTCGAAAATGGCTGTCGTGCACCGATATGGCCATTTCCGGCCAGATCAATGGCCGTTAACGCCTGCGTCTATGGCCGTCAATGGCCATCGATCTAGCCGTTGACTACTAGATCAACGGATCTGGCCATCAATGGCCAGATCTGTCACATTTGGCCATTTCCGATAGCTTTCTGGTCGAAAATGGCCATACGGCGCACGAAGGCCATTTTCGCCTTTTGCCGGCAGAAGGCAGTGGCTGAGTTGGTGGGGGTGCTTTGTTGATTTTCCAAACTTTTATCATGGGGCTGTTTTTGCTAAGTTTTTAAATGCAGGGGGGCTATAATAATCCAAATAATATAATAATAATATTTAATTAGAGACAATTCAGTAATTTAAATAACATACCCACCAATTTATTCCTCCCAACCAAACATATTAATATAACATACCCACTAATTAACCAAACATATTTTCCTAAAGATTCCTAGTAATCTTCAAGGTAATCTAACTTTCAGTAATCCAACATTCCTAATAATGTAACATTCCCTAAACCAAATGCCCCCTAAGTATTTTTTAATAGTATAAATTTATTTATTCATTATTTAGATATACTTACCAAAATGTCTGTAAGTTTTAAAATTTGCTCTTTTAACCTTTTGACTCTAACTTCTAGATTACGGAGTTAGCCTTGAGGGTGTTTGTGATACAATATCAAAAGTCCAAGGTAAAAAAGTATGACAAAAATTGGGAAAGTTTTCATCCTAGTGATACAAACACAAACCCTAGGGTGATTTGCATAATTTTCCCATGAATATAAGTTCTTACTCGATGTAGACGCTAAAAATCTACGGTTACAGAAAGGATGGATCCTGTGAAGTTGAGGCCACTAATAATCCGCTGGACCTACATACACGAAGAGACAAGCGTGAAGCTTACGGGAAACACTGGGTGATGTTTGTCGTAGACACTCTGACGCTCAAGTCAGCAAGGCTAAAATAGACTATTTAATAAGCATTAATGGAAAGAATGATTACTGGGAGTTTTGTCAGAGACCAGGATTACGGCGAAGGCATTAGGTTCTCGAGAGCAAGTAGGTGGTTTTAAGTAGTGAAGCTTGAATGAATTATGAGAGGGCAGACCTCTGTTTATATAGTGAAACCAAAAGGTTGGACTCCTAGTAAGACATTGAGCCTTATTTTGGGAGATAATCCCTATCAAGAAAGAAAAAATGATTTCTTGTCTTTATCAGATCATGTTTGCTAGTTTGAGTAAGATTCAGAATCTTATCAGAAGAGGAAATAGAATAGGATTCTAATTTCCTATTTATGGACTATTGTAGGCTAATGGGTAGGAACCCAATTTAGCTTAACTTGTAGGATAGTCCAACTCATAGAGTGGGCAGTTTACAGGGTGACTTTAAGCGTAGGCCTAACCAGGGTTAGACTAAGGCCTTAGGCCATGAAATGTTTATTTCGTTATTGGGTCTCGTCAGACCCAAGACGATTTTTTATCCCATACAATTAGCCCCCCACTTTCTAAGTTAAAGGGTATTTAGCTTAGAGAGTAGATTTAATCAAATAAGTGCAAACAGTGATTAGTGCTAGTAGCTTATCAGGTCGAATGGACCGTTTTTTGGAATGTGAAAGTTCGTTCGACCAACCTGGGTTGGGAGGAGTTTGCTTAACCAACCTGAGTTAGGAGGAGTTTGCTCGTTGATAATCCTATTTTTCTCTATGATTTTGCATTGAATTTCAATAGGATTTAGGATACTTCTCATACAATTTAGGCCATAATTGCTACTTAATTTTATTAATTTTTCTTTGCAGGCTTAAACAATGATTTTGAGCATAAATGATGGTTTTGAGCGTAAATTGCATAATTTGAGGTTGGCAACTCAAAAGGACCTGAATTTAGAAGCTATGGAAACCTAAGAAGCAGAAATACAACTTTCATGTCTTGTGTTTTTGATAATTCTTACTGGAAGAAGGTGAAAACTTGGCTTGAAGTCGTGAACAGCACGTTGGAAACTTAAGAAAAAGGTCTTTGGTCATGCTTCAGTATTTTGGCCATAAATTGAGATGTAGACCTCGGATTGGGATGATTCTTGAACGAGTAGAAATATAATGGAAAGGTATACAATTATTATGTTTACCACTTTTCTAGATTCAGATTTTATCATGCTCAAATTGGGCCCGAACGATCCTCACCGTGGCAAAGCAAAATCATCACCACGGCGAAACTGCGTCATATGCAAAAAAAAAAAAAAAAAACGACGCATTTTGGCTTACTAGGGCCTCATCCTTAAATGAGAGAGGTATAATTGGCACGAAATAGAAGGGAAAAGGATTTTAGTTCGTCATTTGGGAGGCAGCTTTTGGAAGGAGAAGATTATTGAAGATTTGGGCTTCAAATTAGAGAAGATTTCTCTATATTTGCTTGTTTTTCAATGATGAACCTTGATTTAGTTTGTTTTTGTTTTTTTGTTTTGTTTTTTAGTATGAACTGGGTTGTTTAGCTAGAGTTTGATGTACCCTTGATACAATGATTCAAATTTATATGAATTGATTTACTTTGAGTTTTAATTTCGTGATTGAGTGTTTATCTCTTTGCTTAATGACTTTTGGATGCTTGATCACCATTTAAATATATGTTGTTCACAATGAGATTGAGAAGTGATTTTTGATATGTGCCTCTTGGGATAAATACAATAGATTGAGTGAAAACTAGAGATAGATAAACGTGATCTATGAAATCTTGATAGAACTCCACAAAGCTTAAGAGACCTTCAATTATTAAACTTCAATTTTTGGGTTTGAAAGGTTAATAGGAATAGGTGGGGTGGGGTGGGGTGGTATAACCTGGAGAAGGAGTACCAAACAACTTAGGGAATTTGATTTTCAATCAAGGAATTAGAATTTGGGTAATAGATTCTACAATTTGGGTTAGCGTATCTAGGTGAAATCAACACCTTAGCATTGTTTAATTAGTTAAGTTGTTGGGTTTTGCTTTAATTTCATTATCATTTATTTATATTTTGTTAATTTGTTTTTAGTTTGTTAATTTTCCATCAATCCAATTTATGGTTGCCTCAATTAGGACTTAAACTAGAGAAATCGGTACTTAGTAACACTATCCTTGTGGGAATGATACTTTACTTATCACTTTATTACTTTTTGCGACTAGTGCACTAGCTACATATGCATGTTTGTGAAATCACGCATCACTCGACCAACCTGAGTTGGGAATACTGAGTATCCTGGAGAGTATGTTGTTCCTTCCGTAGATGTATGACTATGTGAATCATAGCCCTCTAAGGGTTGAGTTGATTCAACTTGGTTCACCCAGATGTGGGTTTGGACAAAGTATTATGGAGTCACTTCAAGATGGTGATGTGTACCTCCCACTCAGCTCGGCTCATGCTAATGAGTGGCTGGTGCTAGCCGAGTAGGGAATTTGTTGATGATAAATATGAGATGGTATGTACTTCCTACTTAGCCCGGCTCATGCTGATGACCAGATGGTGTATACCGAGTGGAGCTTGTATGGAGCTGAATGATGGTGCATGAGCTTGTATGGAGTTGGTCTTTCGAGCTGGAGGTTGTGCACAAGAGGCTATCGAGGGTCGTTTGAAGGTGACTGAACCGAATGGAGAAGTATTTCATGACGTCCATGTGCAAGACCAAATGAAAAATAAAACTTAAATGGAGAAATGACATGCATGGCTTGCAAGTGCGAGACAAAATGAAAAGTAAAACTTAATTGGAGGAGTCACCTACATGGCATGCACTTAAAAAGATATAGCTCAAGGCCCATTCAGCTCGATTACTTATGCTGAGTGAATAAGGCGTATCGAGTGGGAATGTTTGAGTCTATCCTCCATGAAGTTTTAATCTTAAGCAATAAAAAACTAACAGGTCATTCGGCTCTCCTTGGGGTTCTGAATGGAGCTGAATGATGGTGCATGACCGAATGAGCTTTTATGGAGTTGGTCTTTGGATTTGGAGGTTGTGCACATGAGGCTGTCGATGGTCATTTGAAGGTGACTGAGTCAAATGGAGAAGTGTTTCATGACGTGCATATGCAAGACGAAATGAAAAATAAAACTTATATGGAGAAATGACATGCATGGCTTGCAAGTGCAAGACAAAATGAAAAATAAAACTTAACTAGAGGAGTGACATGCATGGCGTTCACGTAAAAAGAGATAGCTCAAGGCCCACTCAACTCGATTCATTATGTTGATATGTTTGAGTTTATCCTCCATGAAGTTTTAATCTTAAGCAATAAAAAACTGGCAGGTCATTCGGCTCTTCTTAGGGTTCCAAATGGAGGACACTTACCGAGTGATGTGTTTGGTAACTTGTCATGTTATGGTGTCTTATGCATGTTGACTGATATGTAGGTGGAGATTTGTTAACTAGTTGAATAAGAGTTGAATTAGGCCGGTTGAGGGATATTGGAGAGTGCCGAATGATGTTACACAGGTGAGTTAAGTGAAGCCAAGAGTGTCAACTAGGTAAAGCCAAGTAAGTAGGTGATTTGTTCATAGGCTGACTCAAATGAAGACGATTACATAATGCGAGGGCCGAGCCGAATAACATATATGACTCCCTTACTACATGTGTGGAAGATGGAGTCGAGTGAGCTTGTTTTGCCAAAGGTTGAATCGAGCGGACTTCATATAGCTGAATGAAGGACGTCAACAAGACCGAATGGAATTCAAAGACCGAATGAACTTCTACAGAGCTGAATAGTGATGCATGGCCAAGTGAAGCTCATAGTGTGATGCAGCTGTGTAGTGTTGAATGGGAATTCGAGGCTGAATGGAGACAAATAAAGTAGGACTAGCGAAGTCTCCCACTGTCTCGTAAAGGGGCTGAATGAGTGGTCAAATAGATGGACGACAGGATGCTCCAGGTCGCTTAACGATTTTCAAATGTGAAGATCCATTCGGCCTGAAGAGTAATGTCGAATGGATATTGTTTTTACATTAATGCTGGCTGAGTAAGCCCATGATGAGTGAAAAGATAAAAGATCATCTAACACATCCATTAGGCAAATTTAGATCGACCATGTAAACGACTCGGCTCGGTGGACTTGATTTTTTGAAGTTGAATTGTTCTCAAACAACCAAGTGTCATGGGAGACTATGACACGCATAGCACCATGATCTAAAGTGTTGTTGGAGGATGCTGTTAGAGTAGGTGCCCTAGAGCCAATCAATTATTGTGGAATTGACTTTTTGTAATGATGTTTATTAATCAATAAAAGGCATTGTCTACTATATCATGTAAATAATAGTTGTATATAATGATAAATGTCCTTAGGATGGTAGAACCATGACGAGGGTATCAAGTATTTCAAATCTTGATAATGAGAACCATGTGAGCATATATGACAGCCTTTCTAGAAATGTCTGTAACCCTAGTATTATTCTGACCAAGGACACAGATAATATGGTAAGGCTATCACAGTGTTGAATGACTTTGTCGAAAGGCAGTGACTGATCTCACTTATCAAGGTTGTTTGCTGACAACTTGGTGCAACACATGGGCACTTGCTGTAGGCAAGTTCACTGGACTGACCCACTAGAGGATTTCATATAGATGGTAACCCCGGTGTCTATGGAACAAATCCTTTAACGAATGGTGGTGCATGTGATCCTTAGACTTGAGATCAGCGAAGCGCCTTGTGCATCGATTGATGTAGTTTGACACTAGTCTAACGCAGTTCTATTTAGAGTTATCAATACAGTAGTGATTGGCTGCATCGAGGAGTGTATCAAGACTATGGTGGATCGACAGAGGATTCATCACTTCTAGGTACGAGAAGTTATCTCACAGCATAATTTAGTTAATGAAAATGATAGTAAATCTGCGATCACAGTGGGATTGAGTTATTGCTCAATCTAATTTATTATTCCGGTTATTGGTCTAGTAACTTAATAAAAATATATCAAGGATAACTGAGGTTGACACTATTTATATACCTCAGTCTTGATGACCTAATAGATAATGAAAAGATTTGATTGCAGGATAACTATATCGTTGATAGGTAGCTATTTCGCTGAATCGAAATCTATCGGGTGGCCATGATGTCTTTCTAGGGCCCAATCTTGGTTTGTGTGTAGTGAGACGATTGATTGGTGTCAATCACGATACGACTCACTACCGGTATGATAAGGAGCTACGAGTCACACACTAAGGAGACGGTTTAAGGATGGTTAACTATGGAATGATATATTTGTTTTTTGGACGAAAGAGCATATAGGCAATTTTGTTGTGTAATTAAATTTACTAAGATTGTAACATGTGTCCAATTTTATTATTGGAATTATTTAGCAAAATTACAAGTTTAATTATTGAAGTTAATGTAAATATTTAACTAAATAATTAAACAAGGACTATATGCGATTCCACCTAAGTTTGGGTTGTTGCTAAACTTTGGGGGTGGAATTGATATTTTTCTTTATTATATAAAAATGAGTAAATGACATTTTCCCACCCACGGTTTGGCGAATCTACAAGTTCCCACCCTTGGTTTCATAAATTACAGATTCCCACCCTTAAATTAATGTCGTTACTTTTTTTTTCAAAATAACCCCTATATCTCAAATTTCTCTCAAATAACCTCCAGAGGATCCCGACCAAACCAAGAATCCAACCTGATTTAGGTATAATTGGACCTCCCTGATACCACCACCAACATCCCCTCATCCTCCTCACCAAAACCCCTAACTTTTCCACTCGATTACACCTCGACGAGGTGCCAGAATTTGGTTGGAAAGGGGCAAAAAAATGCAAAAACCTAAGGGAGACGCAACGGCGATCAGTAGGCAATTACTGTCGACGATGTTGGGAGTTTTAGTGAGGGGAAGTTGGCGATGCTATTGGTGGTCTTGGGGGTGGTTTTCGGTGTCCGGACTTGGCAAAATTTGGATGAAACGCTGATTGACACTAAAAGCGACGACCGACGATTACGGGGTTCAACCAGGTAGGGAGGTTAGGGGTTTTGATGTGGGGGTTGAGGAGATTGTAATGGTGGTGTCATGAGGGGTTGATTGTGCTGGAAACAGGCCGGAATGGCTTGAAATCACCGGTAGGGTGAATTAGAGAAATGAAGGACTATTTTAAAATTTTCCAGTGGGTGAATTTGAGAAGTGAAGGGTTATTTTGAAATTTTTATCTTTGAAATGACCATTTTAGCCTTTTAACTGTTAGATTAAACAATTATCTGTTAATTTAATGTTGGGAATCTGCAATTTATGAAACCAGGGGTGGGAACTTGTAGATTCGCTAAACCTTGGGCGGGAAAATGTCGTTTACTCAGTAAAGAAAGCAAAAGTTAGGTTATATAAGAATTCTCTCATTTTGTTGTCGTGAGTGAGTTTTAGAGAGAGTTTTTCTCTCTTATTATTCTTTACACTATACCTTCCAAGTTTCTTGATTCTTTGAAGCCAAGGATTGATTCTAGCAAAATCAATCTTTGGTCTCTGTTGTACTGTCTTCGTGTGGACAACATGAGTTCGATCCTATTCTTGGATTGGTAGTGAAATCGCATTCAGAGACATTTGAAGGAGCCTCCAAACGTGTGTATGATTTTTTATCCTTATCTGGATTATTGTTATATTTGTTCTTTTCATTTTAAGCATGTAAAATATATACATGTCAGACCTTGATCTTGGGTTATTTAGAGTAATCAATGGGAAATATTTTTGTTTTACGTTGTGTTTACCCATCGATTTACTTACAGATGCAGCCTTTGAAGGTGTCTGTTGTACTGTCTTCGTGTGGACAACATGAGTTCGATCCTATTCTTAAATTGGTAGTAAAATCGCATTCAGAGACATTTGAAGGAGCCTCCAAACATGTGTATGATTTTTTATCCTTGTCTGGATTATTGTTATATTTGTTCTTTTCATTTGAAGCATGTAAAATATATACATGTCAAACCCTGATCTTGGGTTATTCAGAGTAATCAATGGGAAATATTTTTGTTTTACGTTGTGTTTACCCATCGATTTACTTACAAATGCAGCCTTTGAAGGTGTCTTTTGTGGAGAGTCTTGTAATCTTAAACCTGCATGATGATAATGCTTTTTGTCTCTGTTGGTTCTATAGGACAGAGTCGAGTCGAGTCGAGTCAAGTCGAGTAGTTTTTTGATATGTAGCTAAGTCTTGTTGATGTTGTGTTTTGACCAGTCGATTGCCCTTGACTTGGTGGAATACTTGAGCTTTGTGTGGATTGGTGTGAGATTGGTCAAGGCCGAGTGGTCTCTCCTTTTGGGGTACTTGATCCAAGTCGAGGGAAGTTTTGCTGAACTTAAGGCAACCATGAGCAGTAAAGAACAGCTTTATTCAAGTAACTACTATGCTGAACGAAAAAGAGGGACATGCTTAGATATTACAAGACGGGTTGGATGATGTAAAGCTAAAAGCTAAAAGTCTCTTAAGCTAAAACCGTTATTGGAAGTGTTATTGATTTTTCAAGCAAATTGTTTATCAGCATCAAGGGTAAATGGTATAATACCCCAAGACCAATTGACTACATGGACCCACGTTACTACATCGAGTTTTGGAACGACTAAATGATAAGTTCCAGTTGTAGAAACTAAGTTGGAGTTAGCAAGAGAAACCTTAAGAACAAAAGAAATAGAGGTTTCAACTACAAGGAGAGCCCTTGCAATCAAAGATGAGGAGCTCAACAGTTTTCATAATGGATTAGATGCTCGGGAGCAAGAACTAAAAGGGGCTAAGGGAGAACAACACCTAGACGAAGAGCCAAGCGCAAAGGGAGACGTAGACAATAACTAGTGAGACAATGACAGTGAGGGAGAGTTAATGGCAAGGAGATTGAAAGTGTTAGGTTGCAAAGTAACTGTGGCAGCAGTTGCAATGGCAATTGAGTCATCTAAGAAGTTGCCATGTGGGTTTCATATTTTCAAGGAGAGTTAGCATTTGATAGAGAACCGTACTTGTGTGATGCTAAGGATTCAGCTCAGTTTCACAACTAAGAGTTGAGTTGGACGAGATAAGTGGTCTTTGTTTCAAGGTTCTTGGTTTATTCATATGATGGACTCGTGTTATGTGGTGTTTAAACAAAACAAAGGTGGATAAAATGAAAATTCTCACTTCCTTAGATGCTACAGGGTGTCAACACCTGCCCAAGCATTTGTGGAAAAGAAGCAAGAGTCTAAATGAGTTCGCTACGAAGCACTTTTTGGCTTGGGTTGAAGTTTCAAGGTTTGTGGAGACTTGATAAAAGGGGTTTGTCACTTGGCATGAAGGGTCGAGTCGGAAGAAAAACTCCTTATACTTGGTACCTTGTTGTCTTTGCCACTCGATGTGAGGGGTTGACTTGAGTGAAAGGTTGAGAGATTTTGTTAGCGCCAAAGTGAGTGACCAAGAAGAGTCGAGTGAAGGGTCTAGTGATGGATTGAATGATGAATTGAGGGAGGGTTCTAATGAGTCTGATAGTAGCGAGGGGGATCCTTCCACTAGCAGGATTATGAGTCGAGCCGAAAGAAACTCTATAGGCGTGAACCAGGCCTTATTGTGTGCATGGCTAACTGGGACTAAATGACAAGCTTGAAGGGGAATAAGATGGAGACGTGGGTGAATATGATGAAGATGTTAGGCTGTCAGAGGGTGATGTTGGTATAAATAAAAGAGAGAGCATGAGTTCTAGCCATCACAAGATTGAGAGGGGTAACAGCTGTTTGACTATAAATTGCAGTGATCAGTGGCTGAGTCCGATACCAAAAGAACTAGCTTGGTGCCAAAAAAGATGTGCAGGAGTGGTCTCTGAAGTGGAGAAGGAGAAGAAAACAGGAAAACGTAGAAAGGGGAAGCTTAAGGGAGTGGAGTAGAGAAGGGTATGAAGGAAATAGTAATCAGTTGCGGTAAAAGTCAGAAAAATAATAGGCGAGTGTTTCTTGATTGAGAGCAAATACAAAGAGTGAGCTTACAGCTATCGGCAAACTAAAAATAATAAAAAAAATGATTTGGTGTATATGACATATCTTTTTCACATGGGAGATGTGTTTTGATGCTTCAAGGAATCATATCACATGCTAATTGCTAAATAGATATAATATGACACGTGAAAAGATAAAACAAATGAAGGAAAGTAAAGAAACAAAAAATTCTTATCTTGATGGAACTTTTTGATTAACGGTGTCAGTCAAAGGGAGTTTCGTGCCTCCTCCCATGTTGCAAGTCATTGTTAGTAGATGATTGTCAAGGCCCTACAGTGAGTGTCAAACTATAGACGCTAAAAATTTACGGTTACGGAAAGGATGGATCCTGTAAGGTTGAGGCCACTGAAAATCCGCTAGACCTGCACACACAAAGAGACAAACGTGAAGCTTACAGGAAATACCGGGTTGGTGTTTGCTGTGGGCATTCCGACGCTCAAGTCAGCAAGGCTAAAAGAGGCTATTTAATAAGAATTAAAGGAAAGAAGGATTACCAGGAGTTTTGTCGGAGACCAAGACTACGACAAAGGCATCAGGTTCTCACGAGCAAGAACTTAGGAGCAAGTAGGTGGTTTTAAGTAGTGGAGATTGAATGAATTATGAGAGAGCAGACCTCTGTTTATATAGTGAACCCAAAGGGTTGGAATCTTAGAAGGATACTAAGCACTACTTTGGTAGGTAATCCCTATCAAGAAAGAAAAATGATTTTTTTGTACTTATCATATTAGGTTTACTAGTTTAAGTAAGATTCAGGATCTTATCAGAAGAGAAAATAGAATAGGATTTTGATTTCGTAATTTATGGACTGTTGTAAGCTAACGAGCCAGAACCTAGTTTAGCTTAACTTGTAGGATAGCCCAACTCATAGATTAGGCAAATTACAAGGTGACTTTAAGTGTAGGCCTAATCGAAGTTCAGTTAAAGCCTTGAGCTGTGACATATTTATTTTGTTATTGGCCTCATTAGGGCCAAGACGATTTTTTGCCCATAAACTCGATTAAGTTTCGGATGCATTTAAGAAAAGCAAAACCAGATCAAGAAAAAGTTGGTTTTTAAAACCCTGGTTAAAGCTCGAGTCTGGATGAAATTAAAATGTAGTGTATTGACTAAAAATAAGGCTCGAAAAGTGCTTGAGTCGGACCTCGATTATATTATATGAAATTTTATAAAATTACATATACCCTTTAAAAAATTATAGGTAACCCTTGAAAAACTACATTAAGACACCTTCTATAAAGTAATTATAGAAAACCCTAAAGTGAACCTTCTTATTTCATCCAAACTCGAGCTCTAACCCTAGTATTAAAAACCAGCTTTTTCTTGATCTGAGCTCACATTTTTTTAATGCATCCTAAGCTTAACCGAGTAAAGACTTATTTTTTCATATGTATCCTAGACTTAACCTGGGCAAGCCCAGCTTAGGTATTTACGTCCCTAATTTTCTAAGACCTCAATATCTTGAAAAATTATAGTCTCCTAAGGCCTAAGGGTTACCTATAATTTTTTAAGGGATATATGTAATTTGCCAAAGGATTATATGAAATTTTATACATAGTATAACCGGTCCAATCCAAGTACATTCAGAGCCTTACTTTCAAGGACCTGGCTAGATTAGGCCAGGTTTCTTTCCTTCATTTTTTTTCATTTGAATGGAAATGTTTTTGAAGTTATGTTAGCATGAGTTAAGACAGCAAATATTAGAATAGTCTCATATCTCCCAATTCTCTCTCTTCAGTCCTTTTGTTTACTTAATCTCTTACTGTGTTTTATTAGTATACAACAAGATAAAGGATAATCAATACACCATTTGCTAATGCTAACAGAATTTGGATTGTATTTTTCTTAAAATAAAATTACTTAAACCAAACCCACACCCCCATATCTATATTACAAAAAGCGTATTGGATATTTAAAATTGTTTTCAACCCCTTATGAATAAAACCTAGACCCTATCAACTCCAACACCTTATTTATCCCTAATTCCACTAAAATAAAAAATAATACAATTTACTTTTAATTCTATATGTTGAGGTGAAAAGTACTTTTCTATTAATAGAACTTTTCAGACTTTTGCAATGAGAGGATATAAATTACAAATGGTTCAATTGAAAGACATTTAACAATAATTTAGTATTAATTTTAACAGAAAATGATAAAAAGACTTAAATACTCTTAATTTTTTTTTATTTCTTAAACTAAATTCAGTTCTTAAATTAAATTTTTTTACAAAACTAAATAGTACCAAAAAAAAAAAAAAAACTATTTTTTAAGAAACCCAAAAAAATTAAAAATTAAAAGGAAATTTAATACAAATGAAAAAATAGAAAATGTTTGGAAAAAAAAAACTTTAAAAATTTGTTCTTTCCAAAAAAAAATTAGTATTTAGTTTTGATATTTTATTGTATTTTTTATTTATTTAAAAAATAATTGATGATATTCTAACCCTTAATGACTTAAATTTTGGTTCAAATGGCACCTTGAAAATTATTATAAGAGAGAGTCGAGCACAAACAGAACAATTAAAGTTAAAAATTATTGATCATGGCATTTACATTACAATACATTACAACCACCTGCATTAGCATTTACAGAATAATGAATGAATTAATCGATTGACAAAAACAAAATTATGAAACAACACCAAAACTAAAACTAAAAAACAAAAAAAAACATTCTCAAATGCTCACCTATTAGACTATTAGTACTAATCTATAACATTTTAACTATCACTAACAGTGGAATGTTTACAACATGCCCTTTATGCCCAAATAGTCCAATCCTTCCGAAGCTCGCCACCATACTGTTCATCGTCGCGTTTAAGAATACATTCAAGACCTGTTTCTCGCCACTGGCTATCGAGAAATGAGTCGGAGACACCTTGATGGAGACTCCATATGGAGTACTCCAACCAACACTATAATACTCGTCTTTGCCAGCGATATTAGTCACTGTTCTTTGGACCGTCCTGGACTGATTCAGTTTTGCAATTGTAATAGATGGCAAGTTCAAGTCAGCACCGGTGATGGAGTAATTGTAAGTCCAGCAGTTCTGACCGGTGATGGAGTAATTGAGATCCGTTAATGCCAAAGAGAAATGACATGTAGTCGTCATAACTTGCAATAACAAAGCATATAGTATAAAGATAGGGTAAAATTAATGCAGAAAAAACTTCACAAACATTGATAGAATCAAGAAGAGCTCACACTGAAAGGTGGTAAGGAGAGATAATGCAGAATATCTTGCAATCTGGTAATTTGCAATTGCATCAAACCTCGTCACATAATTAAAATAGTTATAGAAGTTGTGAGAACGCATGCACATTAATTTCTTAAGCTAAGGGAATCTTGCGCAAGGATTCTATTTAATCTTCTTCATCCTTGCATTTACGTTTGAACCTAAACATTCCACTTATTGTTCTATGAAAATCCTTAAAGGTTTCTTTCATTTTAGGTCAAGTTCCTTTGTTGTTTTTAATGCTCAAAATACATTGCTAATCTTAGTTGTTTGACTGTGTTGGAACATGGTTCCATTGATGAAAGCTTGAAGGGATTTCAAGTTGTGGAACTGAAAGGTGTCTTCGGCATTAAAGCTTTAGTGGAGCTCGAGCTGTCCAGGAGGTGTCTTGGATTCAAGCAAGTTGTGGCAAGACAGTGGATCATCCAAAGGCTGAAGTTAGAGTGTTGTGAAAACATAGAGTGTTTTACATTTGTTTGCTTAACTTCAACTTTGTAATGAACCTTGAATGTTTGCTAGTGGATTTGTTTCATCTGGACTTGGTCTCATAGATGTAGGCTGTTGGTCGAGCCATGTAAGTGTGCTCGTGTGTTTTACTTTATACTCATGGTTGATATGATGATTATGTTGATAACTATACCTACAAGCATTATGAACAGAATCAACACTTTTCGCATTAGTTTAATGAACTTGGTTAGGTCATAAACTTTCAAAGATAAATTAATTAAAGTGTTTTATATTAAGTTAAACTAATCTTCATTAGCAGTACTTTGTTTAACAAAACAAATTCCCTTTTCTTCTTTTTTAATTGAAGCAATGTATATCAATAAAACTGCCAGATTAAGGGTGTTATACGTTGCATAATGTATCTGCTAGGTGAATGTTAAAACTTAAGTCTTCTATTCCAAGGATTATGACCAACGAATAATTTAAGCAATTAACTTAATAGCTTGCAAAGAATTATATAAAGGTTTCTATGATATATGAGGATTATAATGTAATTAGGGTTAATTTAATTTGCCCATGAGAGATAATTAAGTTTCAAGCACCCTAACAAGTTTTGAAAAGTATTAGATACCCCTTGAAATTATCAAAAGCTACTAAAAATATCATAAAACTCCCTTTAAAATACCAAAAAGACCTATAAAAATATTAAAAAAAAAGGGAAAACCCTAATAAGGGGTGCTTTTAATACTTTTAAAAAATCAATGCAGCGCTTGTGACTTTGCTATCTCTCAGGCAGGCCCGGCTCAAGGGGTAGGCAGGTGAGGCACCTGCCTAGGGCCCCCCAAAAATAGGGTCCAAATTTTTTATAATTTTTTTAATATATTACAAAAATAAAAATGGTGTATGATTTTTTATCCAAGCCCAGGAGGAAAAAAAAAAAAAAAGCCAAAAAGACCCAAATTTATTATAAATTTTTTACATATATTCCCACCCAAAGTTTGATAAAATAGTAGTTTGTACCTCTAGTTTTATATATTCTAATTTACACTCCTAAATTAACACATTAAATTTCTTTTAACAATAAAAAGCTAAATAGTTATTTACATGTCTCAAATTACTCAACCCCAATTCCATCCCAAATTTGGACATTCACATAAATTATCTCCATCCCTCTTTCACCGCAAGCCGTTTGGAACTGATTCTCATCAATTTTCTCACCAAAATTGACTGGAATCATCACTTTATCATTTTCCCAAGTTTTTTTCCAACCTTGATAGCCCTCAATTTGACTGATTTTTTACGAATCTCATAACCCAACTCCACCGTGCACGACAGCCATTTTCGACATTTTCAGCATGTACTTGGTGTTGTTGGCCTTCCCTGACACCACCATCTTCCTCCCCTCAACCCTCTCACCAAAATCCCTATCATAACTCATTCGTTTACTCCGTCAAATCGGCGGCCACCGATACCTTTTGGGTTGCGACTTCTCAAGCCTTTTTTAGCCAATCCAGACATTGGAAATTACCTATTTCACCACCCATCACTTTTCCAACATCTGCTCTCCAAAACCCCCTACCAACCTGAAGGATTTAGCGACGGACTTGAAAAGAAAATAAACGAAAATGAATGAATTGAGAGAGAAACAAGAAAGACTCTGTTTCTTGTTCTATTGAAAAATGAGTTAATACAATATTAGTTACAGAAGACGTTATATAGTCTGATGCAAAAACACATAAAACGCACCGTGTGGTGACAAGTTTATTTCTTTACAAAAACAACCCTACTTAACTTCTAATTTTTGTAGAAACAACCCTGCTTCTTATACTTGTTTCCAATATCTTCCCGTAAGCCAAAGCCCCTGAACTAACTCAACTGAGCTTTCTTTGATCAATATCTTCCCGTAAGCCAAAGCTCCTCATGAGGTGTCTCAAACATGAGAACTGCATAAACATCTTATTCCAATTTTCAAACCATATCACAGACATAATTCCTGCTGCAGAGATTTCAAGCCATATCTCCTACTGCAAACTTTTACTATATCACAAACATGGAAACTGCAGAAACACTGCAAACTTCAACTGTGCAAACTTCAACTGCATCACTGCAAACTTCAATTGTGCAAACTTCAACTGCATTAACAACAAATCTCCTACTGCAAACTTTTACTATATCACAAACATGGAAACTGCAGAAACACTGCAAACTTTAACTGTGCAAACTTCAACTGCATTAACAACAAATCTCCTACTTCAAACTTCTATTATATCACAAACATGGAAACTGCAGAAAACACTGCAAACACTCCAAACTTCCTGCAGAAAAACACTGCAAACTTCAACTGCATTAACAACAAATCTCCTACTTCAACCTTCTACTATATCACAAACATGGAAACACTGCAAACTTCAACTGCATTACAAGCAAAAATACTTCTATGAGAACTGCACATATTTCCTACTGCACTTTCAAAAAAAAAAAAAAAAACTTCTACACACACTGCAAACTATATCACAACCATGAGAACTACACATATTTCCTGCTGCACTTTCAAAAAAAAAAAAAAACTTCTGCACACACTTCAAACTATATCACAACCATGAGAACTGCAGAAACTTTCTGCTGCATTTTTCAAACCAATATTCTCCCAAAAACATTCCAAATTTCAAACTTAATCAAACAACACATTCAGCAAACTTTTTCTGCACAAACTAACTTCAACTGCATTTCAAACAAAAACTTCTGCTCTATAACACTACAAGCTTCACTGCAGTAGAAGCAAAATACTTGTACACACACTGCAAAAATTTTCTACATACTACAAAATTCCATAGCTCCTACTACATTGCAATCAAACAAAATCAGCAAATTTCTAACTGCTTCAGAAGTGAACTCTAACTTCTACATGAGCAAACTTCTATTATATCACAAACTATATCTCCTGGCTGCTGTGATCACTTTGTTACAAATTCAGATGTGACGGTTAGCTTATCCCTTAGCATAGCAAAACGTGAACAAGAGAGAGCTTTGGTTAGAACATCAGCTATCTGATATTCATATGAAACATACTGCACATTTAACAGTTGTCGTGTAACTAATTCCCTAACAAAATGCACATCAATTTCGATGTGCTTTGTTCGGGCATGAAAAACAGGATTGGAGGATAATGCCTCAGCACTCATGTTGTCACACCATATGATAGGAGTGTTATTTATGTGAATGCCAAGTTCCTTGAATAGGTTCTGAATCCATACAAGTTCAGTGGTTATTTGACTCAGAGATCTGTATTCAGCTTCTGTAGATGATAAGGACACTACCTTTTGTTTTCTAGATGACCATTGGACCAAGTTGCCTCCAAGAAAAATAGTGTACCCTCTGGTGGATCGCCTATCAGTTTCATCTCCAGCCCAATCAGCATCTGAAAATGCTTCTAAAGTAAAAGGCTGCTTCTTTGTAAAGAGAATGCCATGCTGCATTGTTCCTTTAACATATCGGAGAATTCTTTTACATGCTGTCCAGTGAGCTTCAGTGGGCTACTGCAAGAACTGGCTGAGCTTGTTTACAAAGAAAGGCCAAACCACCGCCGAGAGTGTTAGATACTGAAGGCCACCAATGACACTTCTGTACAATATGGGCTGATCAAACACCTTACTATCTTCCTTTCCAAGTCGAAGACCAGTAACCATGGGGGTGGAGCAAGGCTTTAAGTCTGCCATTCCTGCCTTTAAGAGCAGATCATGTGCATATTTAGTCTGGGACAGTAGTAATTCAGACTCATTTCTCTTTACCTCAAAACCCTGAAGTACCGCACCGTCCCCAAGAGTTTTTAGGGAAAATTTGCTATTCAAGTCAGCAATCAAACTTGATATGAGCTGAGAATCATTCTCTGTTACAAGGATATCATCTACATACACTAACAAATACATTAGCTTGAAATCCTTTTTGTAAAAGAATAAACTCACATCTGAAACAGAGTTTTCAAAGCCCCAATTAATCAATGCAGCTTTGAGTTTGTCAAACCAAGCTCTAGGGGCTTGTTTTAAGCCATACAATGCTTTATGAAGTTTACAAACCTGTGCAGGATGACCCTTGGTTGCTGCAGTACCAGCATACCCTTCAGGAGGAAGCATAAAGACTGTTTCAGAGAGCTCCCCATTCAGGAACGCATTATTAACATCCAACTGCTGGATTTCCCAATTTTGATGCACTGCATAGGATAACATTACTTTGATTGTGGCTGCTTTAACAACAGGAGAAAATGTATCAAAGTAATCTAAACCAGGTGTTTGTTGGAAGCCTTTAGCAACCAACCTAGCCTTATACTTCTGAAGTGTCCCATCAGAATTTAATTTTGTTCTAAACACCCATTTACACCCTACAACATTCATTCCTTCTTCATAAGGAACAATCTCCCATGTGTTATTGCTCATCAACGCCTGATATTCAGAGTCCATGGCTTGTTTCCACTCAGAGCTTAACAATGCTTCAGTAACTATTTTAGGTTCTGGAAGAATAGAAGTGTGTTTAACTTCAGCTTGATAAGCAATGGAACCAGGATTAGGATAAGCAGTTGACTTTGATCTGGTGACCATAGGGTGTGTGTTTAAAGATGAGGTATTGGGTAGTGGAAGAACTACTTCCAGGTTGATTCCAGGACATGGTAAATTTGATTCAAGAGAGGTTGAGTTTGGATTGATAGTTGATGTATCAAACTGACCAGGTTGTACTGATGATACAGAAGCAAGATTAGGTGAACTAGCAGGTTTAACAGGTTCTGGAACAGAAATACATTCAGGTGTTACATCAGGTTGGGAATAATGTTCTGTAGGAGTAGAGTTGGATGAAACTGCAGGTGGAGTAGATTCTATACAATTAGAAACACTTTGAGGTAGAATCCATCTACTAGTGGTGTTCAAACTAAATTCAACTGGAGATGTGCAGCTATTCAAAGTGAATGAACCAAAATCACTCTTGAATGGAAAATCTGTCTCATTGAACTTAACTTGCTTAGCAACATACAATCTGCCAGTAGAGGCCAAACACAAATATCCTTTATAGGGCAAGGCTATATCCAAGAAAAGCACACTTTTTAGTATGATAAGAGAGTTTGTGTCTATGATATGGCCTCAAGTAGGGATAACAACTACATCCAAAAACCTTCAATTCAAGTAGTTAGGTGCATGCTTTAAATAAAACAATATGGTGAGGCGATTCAAGAACCGAGGTGTGTAGTCTGTTTATCGATATGTAGCAGACTAAAGGCGCCCACCAATACTTTAATGGCATACCAAAGATGTGCTAGAAGGGATAACCCAAATTCGTAATAGTCCTATGTTTTCTCTCTACTCGCCCATTTTGTTGATGTGAATGTGGACATGGATGCCTAAACAGAATACCATTTTGCTGTAAATAACCACTAAATGATCTATATTCACCTCCCCAATCAGTTTGTAGACCTTTTAGTTTATAACCTAATTGTTTTTCCACAAAGCAATGAAATTGTACAAATGTTCCATAAGCTTCAGATTTGAATTTCAAGGGATAAATCCAAGTAAACCGGCTAAAGTCATCAACAAATATGATATAATACTTGAATCCTTCCCTAGAATTGATTGGAGCTGGTCCCCAGAGATCAGAATACACTAACTCTAAAGGATCCTTGGCTCTAGAGTGAGAAATAGGAAATTTGCACTGTTGCAACTTACCAAACTGACATGCCTCACAAAAGAAACTTTTATTTTTGCTCAAGGAGTGTTTTACATTCAGTTTGTCCAAGATGACATGAAGGGTTCTAACATTGGGATGTCCTAGCCTTGCATGCCATAACATACACAAATCTGAATTTGTAAATTTATTCATAACAGTAGTAAACTGAACATCATTAGTAGAACACTTATTAACCATAGCTGTGATAGGAGTATTAAAGGTTTCTGAAACCTGACCAGCAGTAGGGAGAGACGAAACTGAACTTGATGACCGATGAACCAGTGGGCTGATAAACTGTAGCAGTTCAAGCTGGTACAATCCATCCTTTACTGCACCTTGAAGAAGAACAGCTCTACTACACTTATCCTTTATCAAACAATGGTCAGAATGAAACTCCACTATGACACTGTTATCTTTAGTGATTTGAGAAATACTTAGTAAGTTCTTTATAATGTTGGGAACACATAGTATATTCTTAAGATGAATCAATCTAGATGTGTCATAAGAGGGTACCAGCATCATACCTGTATGAGTAATAGGGATGGATTCCCCATTCCCAACTTGCACCTTTGAACTTCCTGAGTGAGCAGTTTTGAACACCAAGTTGGAACCATCTACAGTCATGTGATTGGAGGCTCCAGAGTCCATATACCAGGACTGATCTTGCAGAGTTTGTGGAGAGGCCACTGCTTGATAACAGGTTGCTGAAGATTGAGGTGCTTCATTGGTAGCCATTTTGGGTGTAAGATTGACAGCCTGACCAATATTAGTTGAGGGACCAGGACAGTATTGTGGATATTGTACTGACTGAAAGTTTGCAGAAGGTGGTGCATTTGACTTAGACATAAGAGGAGTGGAAATAATCATGAAAATCTGTAAAGTTGTTGTGAAAAGCATTGGCAGAATGTTGTGTGTAGTGTGGAAGTTGTGTGCAATTTGCTGCAATTAAGGCTTGTGCAGGTTCAGTATTGTGTTCAGTAGTGATAGTTGAGGAATGACCTGTTGGATTGTACAGATTAGGCTGCATCTAAGAGCTGTAAGAATTGGCAGCAAAACCTTGATACTCCTGATCAAATCGGTGGTAACATTGGATAGCAGAGTGGCCTGATTTACCACACACTTGGCATACTAGTCTCGGCTTGAAGTAGCTTCTACCTCTGCCTCTGCCTCTTGCCAAGTTGTTTTGAAACTGAAAGTGTCCATCAGAGTGTTGTGTATTTGGTGAGTAACCAGTTCTTCCATAACTTGCTCCTTGATAATTGCTCTGCTAATCAAAACGCTTGTCATAGGATATACTAACCCAGGCATTGGACCAGAGTTTGTAACATTAAGATTGGGGCAGTGTGAGTGTCCATGACTACCAGCTTGACCATGAAATGGTACAAGCATTCTTTGACCAGACGAGTTAGTCAGAGGATTAGAGTAGTTGGTGGTATTTTCTTGCTTGGAAGCAAACAGGCCAGAGTTTAAGTGCTCATGAAAATTTGACAGAGCCGAGTGTTGTCTTTCCAGTCTCATTTCATGCTTGTGAAGCATGAATTGAGCTTGTTGAATAGTTGCATTACTACTATTATATGTCAGATTTACCACAACAAAGATCGCACTGGTCCTAGACCATCCAGTATATACAAGAGCAACTCTTCTTCTCCAATGTTAACACCACTTGCTACTAACTCATCCCATAATTCCTTCATTTTCAGGACATACTCATTAATGCTTAAAGAATCCTTTTTTGTGGTCTGCAACATATTTCTTAAGTGAAGTGTTCTAGCCTTCGAAATTGACTGAAAATGCAATTCTAGTGTGTTCCATATTTCATACGCACTGATACACTTAGCAACGTGTCTGAACATGGATTCAGAGATTGACGAAAACAACCAACTAACTAAAAACTGATCTGTTCTTTTCCAGTTAAGGTACTTAGGGTTTTGTTTCTTCACTAATTCATCAGAATCAATACGCTTTTCAAAAAGGAACATGGATGGACAGATACTCTCACCAGTGATAAAGCTTTCGAGATCGTGTGAAGCTAACGTTGGAAAAACTTGCGACATCTAGTGGCTGTAATTCTTCTCCACGAGTTTTACTGATATGGTAGGAAGTGTAGAGTGAGCAGCTGAGTTGTTTGCGTTTGCATTTTCAGCTGAATCAACTTCAGATTTTGACGAAACATCTGAGGAATCAAGATTCGAAGCCATTGACACTGGTCTACAACTCTGATACCATGAAGGATTTAGCGACGGACTTGAAAAGAAAATAAACGAAAATGAATGAATTGAGAGAGAAAGAAGAAAGACTTTGTTTCTTGTTCTATTGAAAAATGAGTTAATACAATATTAGTTATAGAAGACGTTATATAGTCTGATACAAAAACACACAAAACGCATCGTGTGGTGACAAGTTTATTTCTTTACAAAAACAACCCTACTTAACTTCTAATTTTTGCAGAAACAACCTTGTTTCTTATACTTGTTTCCAATACAACCTGACCCAGTTAGTTTGCTGATTGTCATCCGCCTCTCCTAGTGATTTTACATCTCAAAAGACAAGAAAATAAATTTGATATATTTTTTTTAATATATGCTTATATTATTAGAAGACTACCAAAGTAATTTTTGTCTAGGGTCACAAATATTCTTAAGACGGCCCTACTCTCAGGCTCAAGGTTTAATAAAATAAATTCATGTATTATAAGAAGAAAAAATAAACGAAAAGCTAATTCTTTCGCTATCTTTATTTAATAATAATTTTTATTTAGGAAAATAAAAACATTGCAGTACAATAGTCCCCAATGGTACCCTCATTTGTAATTTTATCGATTCAGAAAAGAGGACTGGCTAGGCATAAAGCCCGCACACGCTAATTAAAAACAAAAACATATTACGGTATGAATTTCTTTGAATAAACGTCAAATCGCGCAGATGATGTCAAGAGAGGCTCCTGCAAACCAAAAAGTAAATTACCTTTGTTAAGGCTTCATTAAAAAAGGAAAAAATGGCAATTTAATTACTTTAGCATTATAATCTATAGTCATATTTTGTGTTTCAAATTCATTGTTAAATACTATTTTATTAACAGTAAATTTTTTTTGTGGTTAATTAATAGTAGTAATTATTATAGCTTAAGCAACTTTAATTACTAAGCTACAGATGATAAAAAAATATTAATTATCCAAGCATATAATGTATGATAGAGTAAGAATAATGAAACAGGTTTTGTTACTTTTGTACTAAAGTAGGATAAATCCAGCATCAGCTAAAAATATTTAGTCCGAGTTTGAAAATATATATTATTAATTAGCACTGAAATTATCAGTAATTAATCAAAATACCTGATTCGACTGGTTGTTTTTCCGAAATGAAGAGCGCATAGCATTAAGCAATCCACCGTATGTTAATACAGTTCATTGTGAACAGTTTGAGTGAAGCTAAAAGTCAAGGCACCTACCATTTTGCCAGTAAAAGCCTGAATATTTATATATAATTAGAGCAAATTAATCACTTTTCGATCACAGAATTTAAAATTAACAAAAAAATAAATAAAATAATAAAATAATTCATTCATTCACAAGACTACCTTTTCATCCTGCAAATAAGTGGTAGGTCAAGAACAGTTCCACTGTTGCTTGCATCGACAATAGCATGAAGTTTGGCCCCATGGGGCAGCGGCCTTACGATTGTTTCATTGATTTCATCGTCAACAAGTAGTCCTTCAGTCGCGTGATCGAGAGGACACAGTGCTTCATCGAACCCATCAGGTTCGTCTTCGCTGCAGTCGATCTGCCTATGGCCATGGCCCGAGAAATAAAACACTGGGGAATCTCCCGCTTGACAATTTTGTACTAGCCATCGCACGGCTGTCAGGATATTCTGCTTTGTGGGAATCTTCATTGGATCTCTCTCTTCTTCTACACAATTCTTACAGTTATATATTAGCATGTATATATAATTAAAGAAGGTCTTACAACACGTACGTACAAAGCCCACTTATATAAGGAGACGTTTTTGAACTTGCAGAAAAAGAAAATATATGTCTAAGAATCTAGTTCTCACATTAGAATATGTTTTCGGATGTGATTATTGGGTTTTGCATGTTGCTCAGCGACATGCATCAAGTTTTTTTCCTAATATTACGCTACTTGATTTTCATTTGCCTCGGGCAATTACTGAAAGTAGGGGTAAGCAAATTTTTAGGGTAGAACCGAATCGATGGGTACCTGAGGTGTCTATTTTAGTTCCAAATTTGATAGAATCGATACTGTACAGGTTCGAGTCTAATTCCACCGCTTCAGAAACCAGACCTAGAACAAGCACGCAGAATCGAAACCAAAGTCTAAGTACTTGGGGTGGAACCGACTGGTACCCAATGTGTATTTGTAATTTCTGTAAACAATTGGGGGTGTATTTAATTTTTATAAGGTATATTTTTCATTTTTGCGAATATGAGGGATGTATTAAAGTTTGCATAAACAATGTTGGACTTGGAACGAAACCTATATTTAGGAACCATAACCAAATGGGCCCAATTCCGGTTCCTAAATCCTAGGAACCGTCAAGTCCAATTCCAAGAGATTGGGTCAGATACCTGGACCCACTCACCCCTATCTGAAAATAAGAATATATTCAAAGATAGAATTATTTGACCACTAAAAAGTTATACCTTTTAAAGCTCTTGAAATGATTTTTGTCAATTTCAAAATACCTGGACCCACTCACCTCTATCTGAAACTAAGAATATATGCAAAGATAGTAAGAATATATTCAAAGATAGAGTTATTTGACTTATACCTTTTAAAGCTCTTGAAATGATTTTTGTCAATTTCAAAATACTTGGACCCACTCACCTCTATATGAAAGTAAGAATATATTCAAAGATAGAGTTATTTGACCACTAAAAAGTTACACCTTTTAACGCTCTTTGAAATGATTTTTGTCAATTTTAAAAAGAGTAATATTACAAAAAAATTTTACAAAGATCTTCATATAAAGTGATGTGGTAAAAAATGAATGGAAAAATGAATTTAATGAGTTTGACTTTTTGTTTTATTTTTCTATTCATTTTTTGACACTTCACTTTGTATGAAAATCTTTGTAAGATTTCTTTATAAGTATAGTATTATTGTTTCAAAAAAAAATATATTAAAAAGCCCACTCGTCATTTGTCAATTACATAAATGAATTCGAATCAGCATCAAAAGGATGAGTGTAACAATTAGTGTCAGAGCAAGTTTGTGATTTAATGAATTCGAATCAGCATCAAAAGGATGAGTGTAACAATTAGTGTCAGAGCAAGTTTGTGATTTAATGATTGATTTGTTCGTGACTTGACGACTTTACATGCATTCGATCTTAGTGGCTGATGTACAAAGTAAGGGGGCATAGACTTAAATTAGAATATTTTAATATAGAAACCTTCATAAATTTTACTGTGGCCTTCAAAATATTTAATGCTGTTACTATTTTTTGTATTTTACCTTTTAAAATATTATATATTCTTAACTTTTAATTATTGATTTATATGTTATCTACTAATTTTTTTTTTTAATTGATTAAAAAACTATCATAATTTGAATCAAATCTTGTTAAAGAGCTCTAATGAACTCATCCATAATTATAGATTAGATTCCGCTTTTAATTTTTTATTATTTTTCTTATGTTAAACTCTACTTAGAACTATCCATTGATGTCTTGAATGTTTCTAAAAATTTTTTTGAAGAATCCATATTTTTTAGTATAGACTTTTAATTATGATATTCTATAGTATTGATAAAATAAAAATTATCACATATGCAAAATTTATTTAAATTATAAATTTCTCATGATGCCCCCTTTCACATAAAGTGTTGAGTTCACCATTGGTCCATAAGGTAGAGTTTATGACATCACATATCATGTTTTGGTAATTTATCACATATCAATTGGTTAATGATATTTTTATGGTATTAATAAAGAAACAACTATTATAATGATCATTAGCCAATGAAAATTTCGGTTAGTTTATAAGTTTTTGATCCTTTCAAATAATAAATAAACACTTTTGCATGAAGGCGCTTTTATGAAACTCAAAAACAAATATGTATATCGACAACACTTGTTTGATTTGTGATCCAAAAATAATTTTCAAAAATTAAAATACAATTCAAAATTTAGGGTTGTATCTTAATATTCTTAATAAAAATGGCTTTGATAAAATATTCAGAAAAAAATAGATAAAAAACTAAAGATAATGGTAAAAATGACTTTTGATCAATTTCTAGTTTTACACTAGTTTTTAAGATTATATCCAAAAGTTGTTCGATCCATTCCTATAAAACACATTTTCATAAGATTCGTTGCATCATTTATTAAAAAAAAAAAATTGTAGATTTTTTATTTGATTATTGGTTATAACTAATTATTAGGATATCTAAATAGATAAAATCTAGAAAAACAACCCATGTGTTATCACCTTCCAATGAAATTATAACACTTTTAATTTTTTTTTTTCTCTCCTCTATCTTTAAATTAATTATAATTGGTAGTTATTAAATATAATAATTACTTGTCATGCAACTATTGTATTGTGGTAATAGGTAATAATACCATTGTGGTACTATAAAATTTCTCGACTTAAATAACTAGGCGTGCGTATACAAACTTATATATGAAAATGTTTAGAAAAATGTATAAATTTACCTGTAAGCGTGAATACGCACTCGCTAGGAAACTTCAACTTCTCAACGAGAAGATACTTCATGCAATGAACATCATTGATGCTTCCTTTGAGCTTGTAAGTAGTTTGAAGATAGCTCACTCCACAAAGCACAGCCCTTTTCTTCCCATAAGCCGGAGGAGCAAGCAACGTCGGTCGAGGTGCGGGATAAGTTTATGTTTGGACAATAGGCATGGTGTTGTTAACAATGTTAACAAGACCGCCAGCTTCATACTCTGGCGAACCTCCCAATGATGGCCCTAAGATGCAAGGCAATGTAATGAAACCGTGTGGTGGTATAGGATGATACACCCCACATCTGCCGCATTGTTGGCTTCTGCTTGCCATTGCTTGCTGGCTAATTTGTGTGTGTGTGTTATAGATGTGGAAAATTTGGGCCGGGTTAGGTGGGTCAACCCTAACCCGGCCCGAGAAAATGAGGGTTAAGCCCGGACCGCCAAGATGGCGGTCCGGGTTGTTATCCTCCGGCAGCGAACCCGAACCCGGGCGGGCAAGGTTGGGTTGCTGCTCGCAACCCGAACCCGGCCGGCGGGTTGCTATTTTGTCTCTTTTGCAAGAGACCCGGCAACCCGCCGGGTTGGTTGTGTGCAACCCGGCGGGTTGGCCGTTACAACCCGCCAACCCGACGAGTTGTAACGGCTAACCCTCCGAGTTGCAACAGTCAACCCGGCGGGTTGGCCGAAAAAAAATAAAAATTTTTATTTTTTTTTTCAAATTACCCCTTTACTCTTGAAATATAGCCGTTTTATAGCCGTTGGAAGGGTCTTTTTCGTCATTTCTCTTTCCCCTTTTTTTCCTATAAATTGGCCCTAAGTTCTCACATTTTTCTCACAACTCAAATTCTCTCATTCTCTCATATTCTCTAATCTCTCAATTATTCATTTATTAGTTTTTGCAATTTGCTCATATTTTAATTTTTTATTAGTTTTTGCAATTTTTTAATTCATATTTCCAATTTTCATACTCCAATAAGTCTAATTTTTTCTTATATTATAATTTTATTGTATCAAAATTGAATTAATATTTGAAATGTTAACAAACAAAAAAATTGAATTGAATTATTGATATTTGAAAAGTTAATTAAAAAACAATTATATTTATAATTATTTATTTGAAAAGTTAAATAAAAAAACAAAAAAATAGGAAAATCGGGAGTAACGGCTGACCCTCCCGCCACCTAACCCATGGGTTAGGGTTAGTGGCAGGCAAGGGTCAAGTTCTAGCCATTTTGCGAGAAAATGGCGGGCCTAACTGCTGCCTTTGTTGGCAGGAGTTAGGCCCGACTCGCCAAACAAAGTAACCCGCCGCGGGCTGGGCCGGGCGGGTTACTTTTCTACCTTTAATGTGTGATATGCTGAAATTACAATAGGATTGGTGAGATGGGTTGGATTTTTTGGTTATCATTCCCATGTATTTATAGCTGATTAGTGAGTGGGGAAGAATCGGATTCACAAGTTTTTGGACGGAGAAACTTTATTTTTAATTTTAAGAAAGCATAGAGAGATAGTGTCGGTAGCTTGCTTTATGGGGAATCCTGAAGACATTGTATCCAATAAAAAAACCTACTAGTTTTTGTCACTCGATTTAATTGGATGAGTTCGAATTTATAACAGGTTCCTTGTTGACCACTAATTAATATCTAATATTCTTATTCAGTAAATAGTAATATTCCAGAATTACGATTGTCCAGTGATGGAAACAACCAGCGTCAGGCTCATTTTTAGAAGAAAGATGTTCCAACCAAAAAAAAAAAAAAAAAAGCTCTTTTGTATGTTATACTTGCAAGAAGAAAGAGACTCATAGACTTATTGGATTACAAAACCATGTTCCAGATGCTCTATCACCTCAAATTGATCAATAACTTCATTACCAACCCATTCACTCATTATTGGATTACTTTCGGTATTATAAATGCGGTTGTTATCAGAAACCGAGATAAAGGGTACATCAGTCATTGTAACATGCAACGAAAGGTATTTGCAGGGCTCTTCTAATTGCATGTCAATGAAAAATGCAAGCTCTTTGTCATCGTTGATTTCAACGGGCTTATCATATCCGTGAGTGACGTACTTCACGGTCAACTTCAATGTATATCAATTGTTGTCGATAAGTAATTTTCCATGTAATAACTTCAGTAGGCCTTCATGGTTCAAATGTGAAGGTATTCATAGCGTTTTTGTTTTGGATGGTTGGTATTTGTATGAACCATCATTCTGAGACTCCTATCGTCCTCCATACTTTGCAAGAATTCATGTTAAGGATCTCGTTTTCCTGAAATATAACAAAACAAAAATACTTTAAATTAGATTTTCCAAAAATTTAGACAATGTCAAGTATGTAAATGTTGAAGAACAGGGAATGAAAACGAAAAAGAGAGAGTATTTTGATGAATCACTAAACTGTGTTCATTAATTCTTAACTGAATACAAAAGTGGATTCAGTCCCATATTTATATAAAAGTACTTCAGTAACTACTTTTTCACTACACAGAAAATGGCAGCATCTTGCAGCTTCAATTTCTACTTTTTCACTGCACAGAAAACGATAGCATCTTGTAGCTTCATTCTGGTCAACAATCTCCATTGACTCTAGCCAATATGTCTTCTCAAAAGGAACTACCTCTAATCACCATTCTCTTTTAACTCTGTAAGACTTCATAATATCAATATGCCTTCTCAAAAGAAACTACCTCTGATCACCATTCTCTGGATTAACTTTGCAAGACCCTCATCACACTAATACACCTTTCAATACTACTTTGTATTACACTAACTTTTCCAGGATTTAAAAAAAAAAAAAAAAAATTCCCGACAAATGTGTTCAATTTTCCTAAAGAACCCAAAGAACTTGAACCTCAAGCACCAGTAGCTTAACAAGCACTAGTAGCTTAACACTATTTGCAGCTCATTCAACTAAGCTTTTCAGCTTCAACAACATACTCCAAATCACAACAAAGCCACAACTAAGATTTTTAGTTGAACTACAATTCAAGCACCAGTGGCTTAACACTATTTGTAGCTCTTTCAACTGAGTTTTTTAGCTTTAACAACATAGTCCAAATCACAAAAAAGCCACAACTAAGATTTTCAGTTGAACTACAATTCAAGCGCCAGTAGCTTAACACTATTTGCAGCTCTTTCAACTGAGCTTTTTAGCTTTAATAGCATAGTCCAAATCATAACAAAGCCACAACTAAGATTTTCAACTTCAATAGCTCCAAACCAAGAAATTAATTGAGCTTTTCAACTCAAATATCAACAACGCTTCAAGATTCTCAAGAGTTCAAAACTTTTTATCTCAACATCAGTCAACATCTACTTCTGATTCACAGCTATTAGAAGATATCACTTTCAATTTCTTTCTTAAATCAGCAAATTGAGTAACAGACAAAGCCTTTGTGAGCAAATCAGCAATTTGCAACTTGGAAGGGATATATTGAATTTCAATTATTTTGGCTAACACTTGTTCTTTGATATAGTCAGCATCAATTTCAATGTGTTTTGTTCGGGCATGAAACATTGGGTTGGCTGCCAAAGCTCCTTCGCTAAGTACATTATCACACCAAATGACAAGTGTGCATGCAAATTTAAGCTCAAGTTAAGAGAAAATACTCTGCATCCAAGCAATCTCAGTAGCTGCATGAACTAGTGCCCTATATTCTGCTTCAGTGGAAGAAAGTGCAACAACTTTCTTTTTCCTGGAGCAAATTAGGTCCTAAATAAACACAAAAACCACTTGTTGATCTCCTATCTTGTAGACTATCTCCCCAATCTGCATCAGCATAACATTCAAATTGCAAAGAGCTTACTGGTTGGAATAACAGCCCATGATTTAAGGTACCTTTAATATAAATAAGAACCCTTTTACATGCCTGCCATGTAGGTCTATTGGAGCTTGCAAAAACTGGTTGAGTTTGTTCATAGTGAAGCAAATATCTGGTCTTGTAATAGTCAAGTATTGGAGAGCTCTTATAGTGCTCCCGTATAATGTAGGATTCTAGAAAAACTCATTGTCAATAAAGAACAGTTTGGTCCCTACAACCATTGGTGTAGAATAAGCATGTGCCTCTATCATGTTGGTTTTAGCAAGAAGATCATAAGCATATTTGGTCTATTTCAAATGAATCCCAACTGTTGTTTTGGTAGCTTCTGTAAGTTATTTGTCAACTTATGAATCTAGTATGGTAATTCTAAGTCATGGTATGAACACCTCACTTTGTCTTTAGCACAATCATTTTGTTTAAATTCTGGAAAGACTCACTGTCAGTAGAGAATAGTTTGGTCCCTACAACCATTGGTGTAGAATAAGCATGTGCCTCTGTCATGTTGGTTTTAGCAAGAAGATCATAAGCATATTTGGTCTGTTTCAAATGAATCCCAGGCCAACTGTTGTTTTGGTAGCTTCTGTAAGTTATTTTTCAACTTATGAATCTAGTGTGCTAACTCTAAGTCATTGTATAAGCACCTCGCTTTGTCTTTACCACAATCGTTTTGTTTAAATTTCAAATGTGACCACCTTGCGTTAAAGTGGCCACCTTTTATTAAGTTGTTTATTTGCTATATCAGGTGAGCACCTCTAAGTCATAGTAATCACAATGCATCTGCCAGATATTTTGGTTACACGTATCGTATTTCTAAATTCCAATGAGCTATTATATATTATTCTCTCATGAGATATTTATGTGGTCCATAACACTTGTTAAATTGATATTCAATGTGTTAGAAAGTTTATTCTCTTTGATAGGTGGCATCAAGATAATGGAATAAACTTTTTATAAAGTTGAAATCCATAAAGTTCTTGTTAGCCACCTGTCCTTAGCATTGGCCGGCTTTTGCTTATATAAACTCTTCTCCAATGCAATTGTTCTTTAAGCCTAATATTCTCCTTGAAAAGTACTCTAAAATTCTCTGAATTTTTCTTTTGTTTTTGTCAGGTTTCTATGCTTAGGTAAACTTTAAAATGTCTTCATTCAAGTACCTAGAATACGTCCTTGCTCTTTATGTTTTGTTACGTAGCTGATGTATGAAGCTTGTTGAGCTTGTTATTGTACCTTGAGAGGAGCTCCAGGTTGACCAGGTGGTTTCGTGTGTACTTGGAGCTAGCTATGGTAGTACGTTGTTTGACCAAAGGGTAGAGATTGAAGCATTGCAAAACAGGGGTGTTCTTGCAACGGAAGCTTAATCTTTGGATTTGTAATTAAACTGAAATGTATACCTAGTGGATTAGCTTCATTATGGACTTGGTCCCATGGATGAAGGCATTTTACCAAACCATGTAAAAACTTGGTGTTGTTTACTGTGGTTCATTTTTATTGTTTTGTGTTTATGTTAAAAGAACTCTTAAAATCAACTTAGCAACCTTTTCCATTAGGTTTAATTCACTTGGTAAAGGAATTAAAACTTTCAACTTCAAGGAACCAAGTGTTTTTAGAGAAAATTGGTCATTGAGATCTATTAGAAGTTGACTAATGTAGGCACTATCTGAACCAGTGGTAAGAATATCATAACGTAGACAAGAACATAGATCAAACCTGATGTTTGTTAAATAGTAAACAAACTTGAATAAAAAACTGAATTTTTGAACCCTTTAAGTTGGAGAGCCTGTTTCAGTTTATCAAAGCAAGCCCTTGGGGTTTGTTTGAGTCCATTTAAAGTTTATTGACCTTGCATATGGAAGTAGGATGAGCAGGATCCTCGAATCCAACAGGTTGCTCTATGTATACAATTTCAACCACAACGTCATTTAAGAAGGCATTGTTCATATCTATCTGCTAAACATCCCACCCATTGGTGATAGCTAAGGTGAGTACAAGTCTAATGGTTGATGGTTTGATAATAGGGTTGAATGTTTCAAAATAGTCAAGGCCAAGTGTTTGTTGGAAGCCCTTAGCTACAAGCCTAGCCTTATATTTCTGTAAGGAACATCATCATTGAATTTAACTCTAAATACCCACTTATTTACTACCATATTCAAATTAGGAGATGAGGGAACTAATGTCCAAGTATTGTTCTTAACCAGGGCATCAAATTCAGCTTGCATAGCAGTTTTCCACTCATTGCTAGCTAAAGCTTCAACTACTGATGTAGGTTTAGGCTCTATAGAAGACTGGCCCGTGGTAAGTAAGGCAACATTCCTATCATTGGAACTTTGCAATTGAGTTGTCTTTTTAGGCCTTGTAACCATATGCTGAGTGTTTGCATTGGTTGGAACCAACAAAGTAAAAGTGTCAGAAAATTGTGAAGAGGTTAGATCAACCTCAAGAAAACAAGTTGGAGGAGAACCTGATGAACTGTAAGAAGAAGAGGTGATTTTGGTTGATGTACAATTTACTGGTGAATGAGGAGAACTAAGTGTGGTAAATGGACACTCTGTTGTTAAACTGATTGCAGGAGGTGTGAAATCTGGTGCTAATACAATTGAGGGTTTTTTGGAAATAACAATTGAGGATAAGTTGAGATCAGTATTGTTAGAAGAGATAGTTAGAGCAGAATGAATGCCCCCAGCTAAATGTTGAGTAGGATCTGTGTCTTGAGAATCAGTTGCTACAGAAGGAATGGAGACAATACCAGCTGAAGTGGGAATGGACATAGTGACAATAGGAAAAGAAGAAACAAGAGGTTTTTCATTGGTAGTGGACAAAGGAATTGTGTTTGTGTTTGACAAATGAGTTGTGTTTGATATACTGATTTGGTTTATAGAGAAAAGGAATTCAGTTTCATTAAAATGAACACTAGGTATAATAAACAAGTTGCCATCAGATCCCAAGCATTTATATCCTTTATGTATTAAACTATAACCCACAAACACACATTTAGATGAATGAAAACTAAACATATGTTTATTAAACACTCAAAGGAAAGGAAAACAAAAACAACCAAAAGTTTTGAGGTTTGCATATGAAGGTTGAACATTGAACAATTTCTAATATAGAGATACATGATTGAGAGTTGGTGTAGGCATTCTATTTATTAGAAAAACAACTGTTTCAAAGGCTAGTCACCAATATGTCAAAGGCATGGATGCATGAGCAAGTAAAGTAAGTGCTGTTTCTACAATGTGCCTATGTTTTCTTTCATTTATATCATTTTGGTAATGCACATATGAACAAGAGTGCCTAATCTGAATGCCCTGATCAATGAGATTAGGAATGAGAGCTTTAAACTCTCCACCTTGATCGGACTGTAGACATTTCAATTTATAATCGAATTGTCTTTCAGCTAGATGATGGAACTTAACAAATATGGACTTAACTTTTGCTTTTGTTCTGAAAGGGAAAAGCCAAGTGAATCTACTAAAGTCATCAATGAAGGAAACATAATATTTGAAACCTTCAAATAAAGTATAAGGGGCAGGACCCCACACATCACTATGAACTAATTCAAGTGGGGCAAAATTGTGAAGATAGAAAGTTGGTTTGTTGTAGTTTCCCTAGTTGACAAGCATCACAAAAAACAGTAGATGAGTTATTGGTAATCTTAAATCTAGAAGGATAGAGTTTTTGTAGCTCTTTCATGATAGCATGTTGAGTGTGTGAATGAGGGTGACCTAGTCTCTTATGCCAAACCATATAATCATTTGTATGCTTATCAGCAAAAAAACAACAGAGTTCAGGTGTATCAGTAGAAGTAATATCAGATGCAATGGATGAAACAATAGGAAAAAAAGAAGAGCAAGTACTAGTATCACATGTAGGAGCAAGAAAATATCAGTTTCAAGTAGTAAGATCACATTCACTGTGTAAACAACCATGATGAATTAGATTATGTTTTATTAAGCAAGGTACTATTACAATGCAAGATAGCATATTGTTCTTTAATAGACTCAAAAACAGAAGAAACATCATTGAATTGAGGCTTTGTCCCTACATCAAACTTATTGACATTAGACAAAACATTGGATTTAGTGCTAGGCTTAGCTAATTGAGGGATAACAACTGGTAATGGTGAAGTGGAAACATGGTTTGCTTTTGGTATAGAACTTTCAACAGATTATTTGACATCTATTGAAGCAGACGCATGACTTGTGGAGGCTAGAAAACAGACCTGTTGTCTGGAATCAATTGAAGGGGTCGTGGAATGAGGATTAGTCTCTAAGGATGGAATATTCAACTGATAAATTCCTCTTTTAAGTTCCCCATGCAACAAAATGGCTCTTGTTGACTTGTCCTTAACAACACAACAAGTTGCATCAAATTCTACTAAAACATTATTCTCTTTAGTAAATTTTGAAATGCTGAGAAGGTGTTTGGTCATTTTTGGTACACACAGAATGTGTTTAAGATGCAAACATTTAGAGTGTAATGTGCTAGGTAAAAGTGTGTGACTAATGTGAGAAATGTTCAGGTACTCACCATTGCCAACCTAAAGTTGATTTTTACCCTTATAATTTTTGTTGACACTTAGATGACTCAGATCTAATGTAACACAGTCTGTATCTCCAAAATCCATATACCAGACTGGATCAATAGGAGTAAATGAAGTAGCAAGGGCAATAGATGTAACCTACTGATTATGAGAAGATCTTAAGGAGCCACCAGGATGACTAGTAGTGGAGCCAGGATTGTCATAAATATGATGTCCTGAACTAGTGGAAACAAAATGTGCTTGACTACCTCCTCTGGACATCTGTTGGTTTGGTACTCCAAAAGCAGAATATTGATTAGTATTGCTCAAACTACGATGAGGCGTAGTATGAGCAAAAGAGTTAGGAACTTGTGATTGAACATCTCCTTGTTGAAATTAAGTATAAACTTAATTATGTTGCTACTGTTGAGAAGAGGAATCACTATAACCACCAAAGTACTACTGAGGATTGCTGAAATAAGGAGTTGATATGCCATTATAAGTAGAGTTAAATTGATGATAACATTGTGCTACTAAGTGTCCTGTTTTGTTACAAAATTGAAAAATGATCTTTCCTTGACCATTTCCTCTTCCTCTGCTTCTACCAAACACTGCAGGTCCAAAAGGCCGAGGATCAAATGAAGTGTCTGCATGCTAACCATAATATTGTGTAGGGTAATTTTGTGTAGATAAGACATGATAAGAATAAGTGTAATGAGGATTGCTAAGTCAGGCTAGTGAAGGAACAAGCGTAGGTGAAGATTCAGAGGTTTGGAAATTATGTTGACTTTGTTGATTGTGTAAGACATCATGATCACTAGTATGTGTAACAGACACTATATTAGCAAAGTTGTTACAAAGATCAACTGTATTGAACCTCTCAAGTCTAATTTCATATTTTTGTAGCAAGAATTGAGCCTCCTGTAAGGTAACATTATCGATTTTGGACTCAAGACGAGAGAGGTGCATCATACTCAAGTCCTAGACCATCCAACACATACTGTAAAAGCTCCTCATCTGTGATGATCAAACCACTAGCTGACAAACTTTATGCTATCTCTTTCATCTTCTTAACATAGTCACCTATAGTTAGATTTCCTTTTTGTGCAGTTTGTAGTAGATTCTTTAGATGTAAAGCCCTAGCTATAGAATCTCTATTACAAATTCGTTTTCTAAAACATGCCAGATCTGAGTTGAAAAACGACATTTTGACACATTAGCAAACATGCTCTCTGAAATTGAAGCTAGTAGCCAACTCACCAAGAACTTATCAGTTCGTTTCCACAAGACATAAGCTAGATTAATCCTTTCATCACCTCCAATTTGACCTAAATCACGATCATTAGTTTAGAAGGGATGAGTGGAGAAGGACATGAAATTCGACCTAAAAGAATCCTCCAACTCATAAGAGCCAACTGAAAAGAGAACTTGTGAACTCTAGAACCTATAGTTGTTTCTTGTGAGTTTAAGATTGATTACTTGTAGTGTTGAAGCAAGAACAGATGTTGTGCGATTTGTTGCAGCTCAATTTGTTGCAGCTCGTATCAACTCCTCAAGGTTGTTAAGCGGTTGAGAAGAGAATCCTGAAGTTTCAGCCATTGACACAAGTCAAAGCTCTAATACCATGTAAATGTTGAAGAACGGGGAATGAAAACAAAAAAAAAGAGTATTTTGATGAATCACTAAACTTTGTTCATTAATTCTTAACTAAATAGTCTTGTAGCTTCGTTTTCTACTTTTTCACTGCACAGAAAATGACAACATCTTGTAGCTTCATTCTGGTCAACAATCTCCATTGACTTTGGCCAAAATTGTTCAAATCCCTAAGATTCAAATTGATTCAACCAAATATACCAATGTTTTAATAACTAACCTTGGGTGAAACCCGGCAAGTGGCTAGGTCTTGGGTTGATCGGTTCAACTAGCCAAGTCAACTGATGATGTCATCATGCTGATGTCAGCATGATGACACCAGCAAAAAAATTCCAAAATCCAGATTACAAATTCCTGAAAAAACAAGCTTTTTGTCTGGATGTGGGCTATTCTTGTTTGCTTAGGCCAATTTTTAAAAGCAAATCTGGGTGGCAGTTCATTGAATCGAAGTATGCATTTCTTATTTTATTATAATTACAAACCCAGATACTATTGGAAGTGTATAAAACTACCAAATCAAACAAGCTCTCATGACATGTCACAATCTGTTTTTATAATGCATCTGATGAGATAAGTCTCTCATCAGTTCTATACAAACTAAATAAGCTCACTTAATTAACATTATCCAACTTAAAACAACTAAAGTTAAATTGATCAACACAACAGGGCAAACACTCAAAATTCAAAAACACAAAATTGCAAACCAATCAAAAAGAATTCTCTCATTTATATTTTGAATTGTCAAATTAGTTTTAATTTTAAGAAAAGCATACAGATAAGGTCGATGGGGAATCTTGAGACTTTGTATCCAATAAAAAAACCTACTAGTTTTTGTCAGTTGATTTAATTGGATGAGTACGAATATATAATAGGTTCCTTGTTGACCACCAATTAATATCTAATATTCTTATGGGTACGTTTGGTTCGGGGAATGTTGGATTACTAAGAATATTGGATTACTAAGAATATTGGATTACTAAAATCTTATATTACTTTGAAGATTACTATGAATCTTTAGGAAAATGTATTTGGTTAGTTGGCAGGTATGTTATATTAATATGTTTGGTTAGGAAGAATAAATTGGTAGGTATATTATTTAAATTACTAAATTGCCGTCTTTTTAAATATTAATATAATATTATTTTTATTATTAATTTTTGAATGATTTTTTTAACCCTCAATATTTCAAAGTTAGCTAAAACACCCCCGCTTATATAAAGCTTTAATTTATGATAAAATCACCCCCACCCCTGCCACCACCGCAAACCACCTCCAAAAGTCTTCGAAAGTCACATGAGTAGCTCACCGTGACCACGAGGCTTCGATATGGCCGTTTTCGGCCATATTGATGCAGAAAACGGCCATATCAGGCCGATCTGACCAGAAATGGCCAGAAGCTTCTCGAAGCCTCCTAGCGAATCTCGATCATTTTTGGGGACTTCGACGGCCGTCTGTGGTGGTTGGCCAGCTGTCAGCGGTGGTGGCTGGACGGCGATGGTAGTCTGTAATTTTTTTTAAATATAAGGGTATTATTGTCCAAAAACTTAATTAAGCAAGGGTAGAATTGAAATGGTATATTAATGTAAAATTATTTTAAAACATGGGCATTATTGTTCAAAATCTTTATTAATAAGGGATAGAATTGTAACAAAAATAAGAATGTCTCAATAATCTTACAATACCTAAGAAAATGGAGATAATCAGATTACCTCCAATATTATTAACAGTAACAATTATTGGTAATGCAAGATTACTAGAATCTTATATTACTTGACAACCAAGCATGATAATCAAATAATATAAGATGATATAACCCCAATAATCTTCCATTCCCTCTAACCAAACGCCCCCTATGAGCAATATTATCTTTATCTCACATTTCTACGTCATTCTCTTACTTCATGATGTGGCATCTAACGTGGTAGTACCGCCTCATTTACCACGTCACCAAGTTATCGCGTCATTTTCCAAAAATTTCCTCCCAAAATTAAAAAAAAATTCGGTTCCCTAAATTTCGAATTTTAACATAACCCTGAATCATTTTAGATACCCTGAATCATTTGAACCAAAAAATTTCCTGATTCCATTTCACGTCTGAAAAACCCTTGCCACCACCTTCCATCCCAGTCTCAACTCCATTACAACCCAAGTACAAAGCTTCGACGGCGGCCACCACGAGCAAGAGTCCACCACCACGAATCCTGGTCTCAGTTGCACAACAGCCGAGCCACAAAGCTTCGCCAGCAGCCACCATGAGCAAGAGTCCACCACCACGAATTTCAGCCACCTTCCAATCTCAACCACTAACACATTCTTCGATCTCGCCACCGTCTAGCTATCTGCGACGTCCACCACCACCGAGCTCACCCACCTTCCAATCAAGCACTCCCTTCCACTAAGTCATCTCAGAGCTGGAGACCTTGTCAACCACCCGAGAATCTTGCAAGGTGTCACCGGCGGCGTTGTTGTCTTCCCAGCTGAAGGCTCCTCTACGCTTACTATTCTAAGGTCTTCAGATTATGAGAAGATCACAGAAGAAGCAAGGGCTAAAGAAATGATGGATTCTCATTAAACCTAAACTTTGCAAAACCATCTCTCATCTCTCTCTGATTATATCCTTTGCATTTTCCACCTCCAACACTCTTCTCCTCATGGCCTCATCCTCTTTGTAGCCTCCCCTCACTTTCCCCAAATTTCTTTTTTCAATTTCAATTTCCATTTCTACTTTCTTATGCTTTTATTTTTATTTTCTATTGCAGATGGATGGCTTTGTTTTGCCACCTTTTCAGTCTACTTCTATTTTGAAAGATTATGATATCATCAGGTCTGTTTCTGCGTTGCATTTTCTTTTAATTTTTCTTTTGTGGAAGGAAAAAAAAGTAGTCTTTTTGATTTATTCTTCTGTAACAGGGTGAGAAAGAAAGCGGTTCCATCCAGTGAAACCATTGAGTTGTACAATGGGATGAATGCGTTGGAGAAATCCATGCTTCCAGGTGTGAAACTTCTCGCAATTGAGGAATTTGCAAAGGATCTGGGTGCTATCAAAGTCGATCAGAAGAGGTTGAATATGACAAGTCTTTGGATGTAATTGAGTTGGAAGATACACCTGATGTCGACAGAGTTTGCAAAAAGAGAAAGGCATCAAAGAAACTTCAGGGTTCCAAGTATGTTTCAAGCCTGTTGTTGTGTATTTGATATTTGGCTCACCTTTGGATGGATAATTTGATTTTTCATTTGTAGAAATTTTCTTTCCTTAGACTACTTGCGTGCAGTTTCGTAGGAGTCTTTTGATTGCTGCTTGGCCTGTAAATCACATATCTTGTTAATGCATTTTAGGAGGAAGAAGTAAACTTGCTACTGCTGAAGAACACCCAGTTGTTGTTCTTGGGGATCTTGACAATGATGTTCTCCGTGAGAGTCTTATCAACAAAGACAATATGCCAAGGGAACCGGAGAAGTTAAGCACCTCTAAAATTGATGAAATAAATGAATGCATGCTCAATGCAAATAGGTAGTTCTGTGGCCTTGATATGCATGAATTTGCTTTTTTATTACCTTTTATTTTATTTTATGTTTCTCGATTCCTTTGGTAGATTGACTGCATCTTCAACTAATATATGAAGCTCCAATTTGCATGGCTATTTTAGACTTTTTGTTCCATGCATCTTGACTGGAATGTGGCTTTGATGAGTTGCGTACTCATTTTGTTGGCTCAAACCCATGTGTTGGGTCTAATTTGTACTGACTTCAATATGCAACTCTTATACTTATATAGTTTGACACTGTTTTTTCCAAAACTAAATGTTGTGGTTGAATTGCTGTTGGACTTCCATTTTGTGTGAAATTGGAAGTTGTTTGTTAATTCCTATGCAAAGGCCTGAAATCATTCCTAAGTTCGTACATACAAGTCTCAACTTTGATGAATTGTTTGCATATGTAACCTTAAGCCTTTTTTTTTTCCCTATAGTGGACCATTTGAACTATATACACCATGCATCTTTATTAGAAATATCATAGTGAAATATAGATATTCCAATATGTATGATGTTTAGACTTGTGGATATTTGCATAGTGTGATGGATAGAGTGTCTTGCACCAATGGCTAAGATTTGAAAGTAATTACAATTTGGGTAAAGATTATTAGCATTTGTTGTAGAAAACAAACATTTGGGATTTCCATGTTCACCGGATTGTTTTCATGTCTCACTATGAGCAGGTGTTTTTTTTTTTTTAACATAAAGTTTTACTTCATGAGGTAGCTATTTCGCTTTATGGTTGATATGATTTTCATGGGTTCCGGTGTGTCCCATGAAATCAACTGATTTATTCTTCAGTTTGGTTTTTTTTGTTTGAAACTCTTGCAAATGTCTACTTTTGACGCTAATGGCATGTATTTTTTTTTTTTTTTTGGCACTACCGTGGTGTGTAAAATTGTGAGACAAATCAAGAAATGTGATTTATCTGTTTTTTTTGGCACCCCGGGTCAAATTTCAGACTATGTGCTTGCATCCAAATGTTGAAAATTTTGGCAACATATGCCTTGACATCCTTCAGGTATTGTTCAACTTTTTGAAAAAGGTTGTAGTTGGAACTATGTGCTAATAAACTGCATGAAAATGAGATAGGAGAAATGCCTCAATCTGTTTCAAGGATTTTGGACAGATTACCTATGAAGGTCTTATGGACTTCTGCATCTTGATTTAAAACAATATCAGTTGGACATGACAATTTTTTTTATCTTCATCACCTAGTATATTAGTGGTATTTTTTAATGTATTTTTTGGTGGTTTTTTAATGTTAAATTGCCATGCAGCGTCTCTGTAAAGCTCAAAGTAAAGGGTTTTGATTCCATTTGGAATTCGATACCAGTCTCAAGAATATCGATATGTGGAATTCAGAATACACATAATTGTTGATACATATTATGTCACACAAGGGAGAAGTTTATCAATCTTTAACTTGATCAAACGAGTGAATATTTTCTCTTGTAATCGTAGAATAAAGTCTACAGAATGTTATAAATTGTTTCAATTAATTGAAAGGGGCTTGTTTCATATGCAACATTTAAAAATTGTTATTATTTGATGATTTTTATACCGGAGTTTTCTGGGCATTCTCTCCCACCATGGTGATTTATTGTGCCAACAAGGTAAAGTGTGTATTTATTTAACAAGATCTAACCTTGTAAGATATTTAAATGTCACATTTTTTTTTTTTTTATGTTATTTACTACATTACATTATATTATCCTTTAGCTTTAGTTTTTCTTGTAAATAATAGGAAGACATGGATGAGATACTCTTGAAAATATAGGATACTATTTGATTAATTTGGTCAAAAATGTGTAAATGTCTAAGCACAGGGAGACATGTGGCCACTTCAAGAAACAACCAAATAAACATTGAAGGCACTTCAAGAAATCTGCAGGTCGTATCTGCCAGAAAATCCAAAAAATCCTGCTCCCCAGCCCATCCAAAACAGCCGACATACACAAGCATTTTCAGATCTTCAAAAACCATATAATGTTCATAGGGCATCATCATCTATTTCAAGACACCAGATTGAGGACATTTATATCCCACTTTGTGCTCTAAGAAAAGCCATGGTTGGACCCAGTGCACTGCTGACTGCTCCTCAGGGCCTTATACGACCATCGGCTGCTCCCTGAGCCCTCTTTTATATCATCAACATGAGATAGTTCAGCCTTCTTTGCACACAAAGCCTGGTTAATTTCTTCCCTTTCATTCAATTTTCCATTTCCTACAAAGATAAAAATCATATAATGAAAGTTCATTTAAGTTAATCATAAAGTATTCATGCCGAAACATAGAGATTGCACATAACAGGTAAAAAACATTATCCTTCAAACACCAAGTACCTCAATCTTTTCATTTTTGGCTTGTTCCCTCAACCATCGTCTCTTGGCCTTTTTACGACGAGCACTTCTACTTGGGAACTGACCACAAAAATGAATTTCAGGATTTAAAATTATAATTTTTCTTCAAAGAGAGAATGTGATAAACTAGCCAAATTATGTTGATAATGATAAAATCATAATGACATAAAACATACACCAAGATAATGTTTTCTGATTCAATATCTGTGACTATATTCACTGAAGTCTAAAAGTGAAGAACATGGATAAATATGATTAAAAATCGATCTTCTAAATAGCTAATATTGAGACTAGGATGTGAAGTGGAAAAAGAAAAGGATTATGTTAATTATAAGTGAAATTATATAATTAGATCAAAAGAAAATACTTAACAACAATATCAAAATCAATTAGGTTTACAAAACCTTTGACAACAAGGAAATTAGCTTGCTTCAAATCAGAGTGCACACTACGCTCCTCATGATGGTGTTCACAGCTTCAAGAATTTGCTACAAAGTGTTTCAACAAATATGGCCTATACTTCACATCAAAGAAAATGGAAAGCATATTATATAATAGCAATTTCATAACTAATAAAATTAAAAATTTTAAAAAGAGCAGAACTACATGACAACGAAAACGTACCATTGGAATTTGATTTTGCTGGATAGCTTGAACGGCGTCCACTGAATGTGGAACCGCTTTCTTTGTCACATTGTTACAGAAGAATAAATCTAAAAGACTATTTTTTTCTCCCTTCCACAAAAGAAAAATTAAAAGAAAATGCAATGCAGAAACATACCACGTGATATCATAATCCTTCAAAATAGAAGTAGACTGAAAAGGTGGCAAAACAAAGCCATCAATCTACAACAGAAAATAAAAATAAAAACATAAGAAAGTAGAAATTGAAATTGAAAAGGGAAAGGGAAATGGGGAAACTGAGGGGAGGTTACAAAGATGATGTGGCAAATGAGATGACACTGCCACATCAAATACCACGTCATGAAGTAAGATAATGATGTAAATGTAACATTACTCTATTCTTATTCAGTATATAGTAATATTCCAAGAATTAAGATTGTCCAGTGATGGAAACAGTTAGCTTCAGGCCCACATTTTTTAACAAAGATATTCCAACAAACAAAATAAAAATAAAAATGCTCTTTGTGTATGTTAATACTAGCAAGGAGAAGGAGACTCATAATTGTTGAGGATGGATTCCAGTCCAAAAGAAACCTTTCTATGATTTAAGACCATTATTTTAAATTAGCTCCTATAAAATGCTAACTCAACATATGGTTAAATCTAATTTTTTTGCCTGAACAAATGTTCTACTAATAAATTAATTATGTATTGAGTACTTATTTGGGTTGAAACTTGAAATTGAACGAATATGGAATATGGATCCCCTCACTTCAAATTATGGAATATATGTTTAAATAAATATTTAATTAATTATTTTTATCAAATTAGTTTTATGTTTTATTTATATTTAATAAGATTTAATTTTAAGTTTTGAATATGTTCATATTAATTATGTTATTTTATTATTTGTAGCCCAAAATTACACAACGTATGCTATCTTAAAAATTATATTATCTCTTCATGTCAAGTTCTATTCTTTTTCCTTGAAACTTTTCCTCAACTAAGTTTTTTGATGGATTGTTGGGTATTTTACTTATATCCTCTGTGCATGTTAAAATCTAATTGTATTTTATTGATTTATATTTTCGGAGCATGTTAAAATCTAACTGTGTTTCATTGATTTACAGAATATTTGGTCTATTAAAAATTGTTTGTGTGAAGGCACCAAAAAAATCTAATTTTGTCGAAACTTGAAACATTAACGTATGTGATCTTTCTTTGCTATTCTTTTCTCACTTTGCTTCTATTCTTGTTGAACAATAGTCGGAGTGGGAAAGGGAAGGGGAAGGGGAGGATAATAATCATGTCGTTCTCCATATATTTTAGAGAAATAGATTTTAGAATATAAAATTTGATTATTTATGTTTAGATTCTAGATTTATTTTATTTTGGAAATTAATAAAAAGATCTATTAGCGCCATCTGCGCCAATCTCCCCACAGGTTTTGCAAAGGTCAATCTCTTCGCCCAAGGCTTAACGAATTGTAGAGGTTAATTAAGTATGGGAAGAATTCTAAGTCACCCGCTAAACTTAAAAAGAAAGAGGAAGAATATTAATAGATGAAATTTCTGTTTTGAAACCTGGTCGGACCGGTAACTGGGGCCAACTTCGATGTGATGACTGCAGACGTCAATTAAAATTCTTAATACATTAATATGTTGTAATATTGTCATGTGAATATCATTTAACTTTCTCAATAAATTTATTGCGAAATGTATTTTCTTTCTAAAGTTATACGTGTAAAACTCTATTTTATATCAATCTATAACATCTAACATTTATTTCTTTAACATTGATAATTTTATTATCATGCAACACTTAAAAAAATTCAAAAAAAATTTCAAATACTAAATAAATTAAACACTATAAATTAATATTAATTTTTTGTTATTTCAATTAAAATTTTAAAATTTTTGTTAAAGTTTTATCTTGCTCCTACATTTAATTTTTGGCCACCTCCATTGGTACGTATTAATAATTCAACAAGAAAATACATAATGAAATCCACATCGCACAAGTCAATAAGTAAAACTCTCTCAAGGACAAGATTGGTGTTGCTATAGTTTCTCCGACAATCATTTATTTCTTAAGCAATTATCCAAAATGTGTTAAGTAAAAATGTTTCAAAAGTGATTATTGAATAATCTATTTCTTTCATAATCTATTTTATTGAAAGATTTCAAAAGAAGATATTTCTAGCTTTTATAATCCACAATCAGCTTTGATAAAAATCAATTACCAAATCGTCCCAAGATTAATCATAAGTTCTAATTTTTGTATATATAAATTTTAAAATTAGATTATAAAATAATAATAAAATATTATAAACACATAACCAAAGACTAGCCAACAGAGTTGCCGGCCACCGTGGTTGGAATATATTTTCTGACAAGTGAGTATTGCCAACACCATTGGGATTGTTGGTCGATGATTTACGAAATAGTGTCGACAATTCATATAAGTAACTAGGTGGTTTGCTGCAATGATTTGAGAAATTTTCATCCAAATTCTCCAATTTGTTATGGAGTAACGCTAGTTGATTTGAGCAAACCCTTAACATTATCGAGTAAATTACTAGCCAATGATTTAAATATATAACCACCACTTTTTATTGAAGGGGAGGGGATTTTAAATTTAATTTAATTTAATATTTTAATCAATAATAGAAAAACTTATTTAAAAAATACTTTTTTTGGTCTTTTTGTATTGGTAATATCTTTTTTCCTAAAATCATAAGTAGTTTTAAAGTAGAGAAAATCTATAATACAACCGTGTGAATCGGTACCACACGCCACTTATAAATTGAAACTTGTTAATTTTATTTAATTAATAAAAAATAGAACTAAAGTAATAAACCATAAAAATAAATTATGCCAACTTGACGACAGAGTGCAATCGAACAATTACTCCGAGCAGGGGCAAGGGCAACTATGTATAAAAATAAAAATAAATAATTAAATTATTCATTATTCATTATTCATTATATATTTTTTAAATATATTTACAAACATCCTTAATTCTTTTTTTTTTTTTCTTAATTTTACTTCAAGTAATATTTAATAATTTCATTATGATATAAATTTTTAGATTCTTTATTACGATTTAATAATAATTTAAATTGATAATATTATTATTATAAATTCCTAATGTATATACACTAAGATTCAAATTTTTATCTTTAAATGTTTTTGGTCCATTTTAAAGCACAAATGCATAAAATAAGAAAAAAAAAATGAGATATAACATTTAATTTTTTTAAATAACATCTATTAATAAATTTTGTTTTGGCTACAATTATTTTGAGGAAATTTTATTTCCAATGATTTGTGGGGTCAAAGTAACTTAAATTAACTCACATTATTTTTTTAAAATGTAAAATATATATGCAGATTTGAATGCTCAGTTGGGCTCAGTGGGTTTAGCCGCCCCCAATAGGCCCAATATGGGTCCGCCCCTGCTTGACGGCTTTCTAATATTTCTCCGAAAACAAGCAGATGCAAAATACCAATTTCCAAAACCAAACAAAATTATGCGAAAGAGTTTTTGGAAAGGAGGTAGTTCAGAAGAGAGAGGTGACGGCGGAGGCAGTGGCGGCACCTATGGCTATGACAGTGAAGGTGGCAGTAGCGGTGGTGCAGTAGCAGGAAACTTTGAATATTTTCTAGAGTTAACTCATAAGTATTATAAAAAAAGTTATAACCAACCCCAAACTAAGTTTTAAGTTTTCACACGGTTAGATTTAAATTTTAAAATCATCAAGTCATGTCACACATGATATAGATTTAATTAAATGATTTCTTTACTTAATTGGATGATAATAATATTATTCTATAAGATATAGTTTATTTGATAATAGTATTATATTTCTACATTTACATTAGTCATTTGTTTAATATACTGTTGTGTGTGATTTGCCATAAAGCTCGCAGATCTAGAAGCTTGATCCAGAATTAGCTGACCCAAAAGCAAGCTCGACCTAGAATAAGTTCGATTCAAAGTAAGCTCGATCCAGGTGAAGCTCATCACAGCGACCAATTTAAACAGTTGTTCAACAAAATCAAAGATAAGCTTGAATCTCGGATATTTCGGAATGGATAAGATCAACACCTTAATCACGAAGAATTTCATAATTGCAAATCAACTCTGATTGCAATCCAAACGTATCTCTCTTTCCATGAATCATAACTTGTATAAAAAAGCCCTCAAACGATGAGAGACAATAAATTTGTTTTGACATATTATACTTGTTATTGTAAACCCTTAAAAGTAATAAGATAACACGCTCAAGTTTTAACTTGCCAAATCACTTTAAAATTCATTTTGTGTTCTTTATTTTATCATATTTTATGTTCAATTGCAAGTTTATCTTAAATCACATACTCATCTATTCCCTTTCTGTCAAGGTCAATCGATTCTCTCAGAATTTTCATATTAACATATACAAATAATATTATACATATCCATCTAAAATTAAACAAAACAAATTAAATAACGAAGAAATTAAAACATGAACATTCTCAAACAATTTTTTTTTTTTTTTTAACAAAAAAAAAAAAGGAGAATTAAGAACGTGGAAATTACAATATGGTACATACGCACGAAAGAAAAGAGAAGACCAGGCAGGCTAGCTAGAAAAGCAGTAGTAATTGAAGTCAATTAAGCTTCATGACTGAATCACTCGGAGCTGTTTAACGTTTTTTATTCTTTGGACAGCACTTTATGGAGCAGAAGGTGAATTGAAGGGAAAGGGAGGCAATGGAAAAGTAAAAGGAAACGGTGGCAATGGCATGTTAAATGGGTTGGGAGGAAATGGAAACTGAGGCAGTGGCGGTGGAAATGGAAAGTTTGGCAATGGAGGCGGCAAAGGCAAGTTTGGCAACGGAGGTAAAAATGGGATGTTGTCAGGAAGAGGAAACGACGGCAAGTCTTTCATATCTTTAAGGTTCGTCTTCTTCGCCTCCTGCTTCTTGTTGTTGCTTTTGTTATTCAAATTGAAGTTATTATTCACCATCTTTTCCGATTCATTTTCTTCTGCGAGGTTTGATTTAAGTGGGCGAGAATATGCAAATTTAAATACCAAAATCAAGGTGAACAAGATGATGATGAGGTTGAGATGGTGAGGTTGAGAAGCCATGGCTGCAGTTTATTTTTTAAGAAGAGAATTCTCTCTTGGGGAGTTTATATAGAGATCGAGAGAGAGAAACACCGAATGGTTGCATTGAATGAAGAATAAAAATTGTAGGGTCTATTCAGATTACTAAATGCATAGCAGGTAATATTTAGGAGAATCGAAATTGAGTGCCGTTTTCAGCAGCATGCAAAACTTCATATTTATTTCCTTGTAAATCCTCTTTTTATTTTTTTTATTTTTTTAAGGAAAATAATAATATGAGAAAAATTAAGGTTCCATTTGAATAGAGTTAAATAGAAGAAGAGTTTAATGGAGTAGAGCTTATGAAAATATGGTTTATATGAGAAAGTGGTTAGTAGTTTAGTTAGAAAAATATAAGAGTTTTCTAGTATTAATTTACCAAAAAGAGTTTTGTTATACAAAAATAATTGAAGTCAAATTTATTAAATGTAATAAAGATACTTTCAAATTTCAACGCTTTAAATAAGCTCATGAAGAGTGGAAGAAATTCAAATTTTGAACCTCTCCTATAAATCATAAAATAACTTATTTCAAAAACATATAAATGCTTTTGAAATGCAATCAAATAACATAAATTTTTTTTAAGAGTGTTTATGTCTTAAAATAAGCTCTTTTGGTTAATAGCTAAGTTGGATTAAATTATGAGTAATGCTACATGTACAGATAAGTCTTATAAAGATTTGTATACAAACTGATGTGGCACAAAATAAATGAAAGAGTGAATATGATGAGTTTGATTTTTTATATTCACTCATTCATTCATTTTATGTCACATCAGTTTGTAACATTTGTTTGTATATCTAATATTATTGTTAAATTATATAAGCGTTGAAGAGTAATATTAATAAAATCAGTAAACAAATCAAATCAAAATTGTATTACACAAAAGATCAACAACAATAATCCTCCCTAGGTATAATTAAATAACAAAACTCTATTATAAATTCTAATATAACATTAATGATTCACCAACAACAGATTATGTTATTATTGAAACGGAAGGATATTTTATTAAGCCTTAGAGGCGTTGAGATGAAGAACCCATATATACAAATATTGCAGGGGCATATTCTTATTCAGCTTACAAAAGGCAATGACTGTGCGATTCATATATATTAGTTTCTTTTTCGAATTAAAAAAAAGAATTACGCTTTTTGTTTTTACCGAATAATAGAAAATCCAAGTGTAAAGAAAACATGACAGATGTAGTGTGTGGATGCATCCACGATTGCAAGTGTGTAATTTTTTATAAATAAATATGTTTCTGATAAGATGATGGCACACGTTGCTAGCAAAAAATAAATTAAATGCTGAATTTTTATTTTTATTATTATTAATATATTTTTTTTCTTTTTTTGGAGTTACTTAATTGTGCATCTTCTACGAGAATCAGATCATTCTTGTTCACCCACACGAAATAATGCATAGACAGATATTGAGGTCTTAGAAAACTAGAGATGCAATATGTAAATTTTTTAGATGAATTTCAATAATAATAATGATAATAATGATAATAATAATGACAATAATAATAATAATAATAATAATAATCAACCCAATAATAGTAATTTCTCAAAATGTGAAGGTTTTGTCTAAAAAACAATCTAGGTGTAAAATCTCGTGACTAATCCCAAAATTTGAAGGTTTTGTTTTTATCAATTATACCTTTAATGAATAATAAAGAGGTCGATTATATTTTTAAGTCCTAGGTATGACAAAAAAACAAATATCCCCACCCCAAGTTTAAAAAAATCTATCAACTTTATACCCTACATTAGTTTCCTTCCATCCAAATTTACCTTTGGCTGAGTTTGACCATTCAAATGTCAATTTTACCCGTAGTTATCATTATTAAAATATTAAAATAAATATCAAATAACCAACAATCACTCTTCCATCAACAAAACTCATATAAGAAAATTGATATAGAAATTTAATCATTATCTTCAACGGGTTAATTTCATTCGCACCCGTGTAAAATTTATATTTAAGTGACACATTAATTTTCAGAAAGTCTTATAAGCCCCTACTATTTTCAGAAAGTCTTAAATAAGCCCCTTATTGTTAAGATGCCATTGACTCAAGACAAATGAAAAGTATTAAATAGCTTTATTAAAGAGCATCTCAAAATAACTCTTTATATGACTTAAACTCTTTATTATAAAGAGTATATCCATAGAAACAAGAGTTCAACAGACTCTTTATTCTTTAAATATATATTAAAGAGCGAGTTTGATTCTCCACATTTAAAGGGTTAAATTTCACTCTCTATCCTAATTTTAAATAATAAATTGTAAATTTCTATCCATTTTATTTATGATTTATCTTTCCTATTAAGTTTTCTTTTTGAAAAAAACATATTCTCTCTCCTAAAAATTTAAAAAGTCTTTATTGGAATTTGAATAAAAATTATATTCCTTATATTTAAAAATTAATGAAGATGCTCTTTATTTATATGAAAAATGCTCTTTATATGACCCAAACTCTTTATTATAAAGAGTTTATCTATAGAAATAAAAGTCTAACAGACTTTTTATTTTTTAAATATAAATTAAAGAGTGAGTTTAGCTCTTCACATTTAGAAAGTCAAATTTCACTCTCTATCCTAATTTTAAATAATAAATTCCAAGTTTCTATACATTTTATTTATGATTTATCTCTCCTATTAAGTTTTTTTCTTTAAAAAAACATATTTTTTCTTTTAAAATTTAAAGATTCTATTGGATTTAAATAAAAATTTTGTTTTTTATATTTAGAAATCAATGAAATGCTCTTTATTTAAATAAAAGATGCTCTTTAAAATAAAGAGCACCATTGCAAATGGTCTTCACCTTATTAAACCTGCTCAATAAAAATAGAAGGACAAAAAAGAAACTTTAGACAAAACTTTAAAACTCCCTACAAGTTTTCAAACGCGCAAATAGACCTCTAGAAAAAGGTTATAGGTTTGAAAACCTACAAATAGGCCTATGTGATCTTTCTTTAATGTGGGGAAGGCTTCAAGCCACAAACTTAACCTTATACAGCACTAGAAAACCACAATCTGGCCAATCTAACAACAAATCAATTCAAATTAAAATAAAAACAGATTGACAAAATCAATTGTACAAAGTGGAGCACCAAAAAAAAAAAAAAATTATCTCCAGCTAATTAATTCCCAAACACAATCTCAAATATCAAAACAATTCTCAAGTCCAATCTTCAGACATGAAAACAATCTGAATTAACACAAATCTCTTATTGACATAATCAACACAGTACAAGCACAAAATCAATAACTTCAGACACAAATTCAATACAATATAAAAAAAAAAATCAATTTCTTCATTACACAAATTCAACACAATAAAACACAAAATCAAATTCTTCAATAAAACTTCCACCATAAAATTAATATCTATAGCACATTGTTTTGAAGAAAGTTGATGATTTGAACTTGAATTTGTGTATTTTGAAGCCACCACCTACAATACCACTACTAATTCAATTGGTATCGAAGCCACCCACCCTTGATTTGAATAGTGGGTATTGAAGCCACCACCCACAATCCACTGCTGATTTAAGCCCACATATAACTGAGAGAAGTCGCTCCTCACCTGCTTCTTTGTTGTGTTTTAATTTCTTGAATTTAGGATATGGAAAAAGAATGAGAGGGGAAGGGGAAGAAGAGAGAATAAAGAAAATGGCAAGAGAATGAGAGAAGAAGAATATTGAAGAATCCAATTCATCACAACATAACACCTTTAGATATGCCTAGGGCTGCAAACGAATCGAACAGTTCGCGAACGTTTGTTGTTCGTTCGATCGATAATGTTCGCGAACAGTTCGATATTCGTTCGATAATATGTTCGATTGAGTTCGAACAGGAGTTGTTCGTTTGATTATGTTCGTGAACACTATACGTTCAACTAATCCATCCGTTTGCGAACAATCGTTCAATTGTTCATTCGTTTATGTTCGAAAAACATGTTATGCATTATTATAATTAAATTTTTTTTTTCATTTTTATATTATGTTTGCTTTAGTTTGGATGAATTTTTTTTTAATGGTAATTAATAATAAAATATTATGATACTTTTGTTTTTCTTATATATATAATATGTTTGGATTTTTTTTTTCCAAATGTCATCAATAATTAAATATATAAGTATATAACATTTTAATTAAAAAGTAATAAATTATTATGATAACTAGCATGACAAATTTAATAACATAATAGATTGTATAATCAAGTGATATATAATATAGTAAATCCAATAACATAATAGCTTCATATTTTTCTAAATGTAATCAATAATTAAATATTATAAGATAGCATTTCAATTAATAAATAATAAATATAGTATGGTAAATTGATAAACATAACATATTGTATAATCAAACGATGTATAGTATAACAAATTTAATAATATAATAGCTTAATTAAACCTAAATTAATCACACATTTGTATAAATCATATATTACAATAAACTCTCATACCACTATAAATTTATAGGTGTTGATACAAAATATATATGTAGACAGTAATGATAACATATATATTGATCATATATTATAATAAACTTTCATTCCACTATAAATTTATGAGTGTTGATACAAAATATATATGTAAACATTTAAAATATTTATGATAATTTATGTAATGATAATAAATATATGATAACCTATAATTTTGGTAATTTCATAACATATTTAACCTATGATTAATATATGTATGATAATAATTTTGTATATACACAATTATACATTATATATAACAAATTAATTACACATATATGTTGATCATATATTATAAGAGACCCTCATTTTACTATGAATTTATGGGTATTGATACAAAATATATATGTAGACAGTAATAATAATATATATTTATATATAATAAATTAATCACACATATGTATTGATTATATATTACAATAGATTTTCATTTCACTATAAATTTATGCGCGTTGATACAAAATATATATGTAAACATTTAAAATATTTATGATAATTTATGTAATGATAATAAATATATATGTAAACAAATTCTTTTTGTTTGTGTCATGTTTGATATGGAACTAAATTTGTTTTGAACGATTTATTGTTCTATTTAATTTATTTTGAAGTTTTATTATTTATGATGGTTAGTTATTTTAATTTACTGAGTTTTTATTGATTTGTTTAAAATATAAATATAGATAGAGAGTTGGTTTATTTTTAAATGTTGAATTAAATGGGTATAAATTATAAATTGTTGCATATTTGTTTTTTAGAGCATTAATTGGAAAGTTGGTGTATATTTTTTATTCGAACAGGTATTCAAACGAGTTATTCGAACATGTATTTACAAGTTATCGAATGAGTTATTCGAACAGGTATTTACAAATTATCGAACGAGTTAGTCGAACGAACACGAACGAGTTATGAACGAACACGAACGAGCTTTTTGTTAATCGAACGAACACGAACACACATCCTGTGTTCATTCAAACACGAACACGAACAATCGAACATGCTTATCGAACGATTTTCAAACGGGCCTGCTCGTTCATGTTCGGTTCGATTGCAGGCCTACCCAGCACCATTGGTGGGGTGAAAACCATGTGTATAACTCTTTTATAGCCTTTAACATTTCCTTCAAATCTAAACTCTCTCCATCACCACTACTATCTTGCTCAACGCCACCGGTTTAAGAATATTGTGAAAGATTCAGCATGCATGAAGAGTGGTGGAGATGGAGAATGAAAGCATGAAAGCATGGATTAAAAAAAACGGTTTACATGCAAAGCTTGGATATGAGATTATACCTACTCCTTTGCTTTGGATTGATGAAGATTAGCTTCAAAAGGATGAAACCTCCACACTTTAACACCACCTTGAGAGGATTAGAGAGTGGCCTTGGCTAGGGAGAGAGAGCTTTTAGTTTGTGTTTGAGTGAACAAGTGAATAATGAACAAAAATGCAACCTTTTGCACTTATATATACTTGGGCTATTTTGCAATTATTTATTTTTCACTTCCAAGCCCAATAAAATCTTATTTTATAAAGGGACCCCACGAATTTAATATGCTACCCTTTGAATAATCAATATTATTCAAGGGCCCATGTAAACTAAACTAGTTTACATTAACAACCCATAAATTTACCCTTTTTACCCTTTAACTATTAAAAGGTTATTTTTGTTCATCTCATTAATCTTAACACTTTAAGATATAATAATTAAATATAATTAATTATTGCTTGACCATTTTAACCCTTAAAATGTCACAAATTGTTTTCTATGTAACTATTACTATAGAAATCCCGTTATTACCCTCGGAAGGTGCTAGCCCTCTTCGGATAATCATTTCTCTCTCTCATCATTCTCTAACTTCTCAAGGCTATTGGTGTGACCATGTAGGTCCACCGTGGATTAGCCGTGAGCCTTACTGATGAATCCGGAAACCCGTCCGGAGGCCCAACGACTATGGTAAACATCTAGCAATGTGCCATAGTCCTAAACCACGATGAAGAAATACTTCATCGAACCCATTTCAGATCATACGTACCATGCGGTAAAGTCCCTCCATTGAGATATCCTAATCGAGTATGGATTCATGGAACGTCAAAATCCTAAACTCGATCTTCTACCAATTGTCGATCAATATGTCCGAACTTGTCATCACAAACTTACTTTTGTATGACTAATAATAGACTCGCCGAGAGATTCAGTTTTCCGACATTTATCGATGTTCGTCTAGGAACTCGAATCCGGATGGAGTCAGCGGTACTCCCGATCCTATATTTCCGAGTCAATGGATCCCCTCTTGACCATCGTTCGTTTCCGCATATGAACAACGCATGACCAAATAGGCTTTATTGTACGAAACATGATTAGTCTCGTACTTATACACCGTATGAACCATACGCATCCATATCGGATCCGACTACAATGTCTCGTCGAAAGGACTCGAGCGATATAACCAAGCGATAAATCATTGACTACATGCTTTTCCAAGTGATTTGTCGTTATTCGGTCACGTTCGAAAAACAGTTCACCAACCGTTAATCCATACCAATGCCCTAGTGACATGACTATCATCGTCATCCGTACTTATATCAACTCATGATATCTTTGGGAAGCATCGGTATGCCTCTTGTACAATATAGTTGCCCAAATTTATATTGCTTCGTAGAACCTTTTTCGATAATTCATTTACCTATTAAATGAATCATCTGGACAATTCATATACATACTTTATTTTAAATGCATGACTGAATAAAGGAAGCAATTTACATATATGAATTGAAGAACTCTTTCTTCTATTATTTATGATATATATATAGATACAAGACAAAATACTCTGAAACCGACAACACGAATGGTTTCTAGGGCATACACTAATATACACTAACAAACTCCCACTTGCACTAAAGCCATTCGATGTTGTATCTCATACCCATCTTCTCAAGATGATGGTCCAATTGCTTCAGTGTCATCGCCTTAGTCAGTGGATCAGCTACATTTTCTGCTGAAGGAGTCTTCAGAATCAAAATCTCTCCAGCTCCAACGAATTCTCTCAAAATGTGATACTTACGCTGAATGTGTTTGGATTTTTGGTGTGCCCTTGGTTCCTTTGCTGTGCAATAGCTCCAGTATTGTCACAGAACATGCTTATCGGGTAAGCCATGTTCGGAACCACACCAAGTTCAATTACGAACTTTCGCATCCAAACACCTCCTTCACCGCTTCCGCAGAATGTATTCATCTAGTGGGAGTCATTGTGGTTGTTTGTTTAGAACTTTTCCAACTAACAGCACCTCCATTACATATAAAAATGTACCCCGACGTAGACTTTCTATCATCAATATCTGATTGGAAATCAGAATCTGAGTATCCTTGAATGTTTAACTCGGAACATCCATAACTCAGAACTAGATCCTTAGTTCTTCTCAAGTACTTAAGGATCGATTTTACAACCGACCAATGTTTCTCCCCTGGGTTTGACTGATATCTGCTCGTAACACTTACAGCATAAGCTATATCAGGTCTTGTACATAGCATTGCGTACATTAAGCTACCTACGGCAGACGCATAAGGCACATTACGCATCCGTGTCCGCTCTTCATCGGTCTTGGACCCATCTCCTTAGAAAGATGAAGACCATGAGTGAAGGGCAAAAGACCTCTCTTAGAGTTCTCCATGCTAAATCTTTTTAGCATTTTCTCTATGTACAATTTTTGGGATAATCCAATTACCCTTTTCGTTCTATCTCTATAGACACGAATGCCAAGGACATATGTCGCTTCTCCTAAGTCTTTCATCGAGAAGGTTTTGGACAACCAAACCTTAACCTCTGTCATCATGCCTATATCATTTCCCATCAAAAGTATGTCATCTACATATAATATGAGAAACGTGATGGCATGATCTTTAACCCATTTGTATACACAGGGCTCATCCGGATTCTTGACAAAACCAAACGATTTGATTATGTCGTCAAATCGAATGTTCCAGCTTCTTGAAGCTTGCTTCAATCCATAAATGGATCGATGCAATTTGCATAGCTTATGTCTTTCAGTAGAGGATACAAAACCTATCGGTTGTTCCATATAGATGTTTTCCTCAATAAACCCATTGAGGAAAGTGTTTTGACATCCATCGCCAAATTTCATAATCATGGTATCTGCGATGGCTAGCATTATACGGATGGATTTAATCATAGCTACAAAGCGAAGGTTTCCTCATAATCCAATCCTTGTTTCGAGTATAACCTTTCGCCACCAGTCGAGCTTTGAAGGTCTCTACCTCCCCATCCTTGCCAACTTTTCTCTTGTAGACCCATTTACAACCTATAGGAACTATTCCCTCAAGTGGATCTACAAGTGACCATACTTGATTGGCATGCATTGATTCTATCTCAGAATCCATCGCTTCTAGCCATTTTCCTGAATCTCTATCCAGTATTGCTTCTTCGTGCTTCTAGGATCATCACCATGATCATCTACTCCCACTAAGTAAGATTCAAAATCTTGCTCATGTAGGAACCCATATCTCTCTGGAGGTTTCGACATTCTAGAAGACTTTCGTACTGGAACCATAGTATCTGATACTGAGGTTCGCTGAGTGGACGTTCCATCTTCAGCAATCTCGGTTCTTGGCTCTTCGAACTCTTCCTTGAGTTCAATATTTCTTCCAACGCCGCCTTCCTCCAAGAACTCGTTCTCGAGGAAGCGCGCATTTCTACTGATCCAAACTCTTTGATCACTTGGGAAGTAAAAGCAATATCCTAAACTATCTTTAGGATATCCAATGAACCGAAACCCTTCTCGGATTTAACATCCACTTATCGATTTAACCAATTTAACATAAGTGGGCAGCCCCAAATCTTCATATAATTGAGACTTGGGACGTTTTCCATACCATATCTCATACGGTGTTTTCTCGGGACAGGTTTTAGACGGGACCCTATTAAGGATGTGCACAATGTCCGGAGAGCGTACCCCACGCAGACATTGGTAAGTCTGTAAAACTCACCATCGATCGTACCATATCCAATAAGGTACGATTTCTCCTTTCGACACTCCATTAAGGTTGGGGTGTATAAGGAGGAGTCAATTGTGAGATGATCCCATTTTCTTTTAAGAACTCTTGAAACTCTGTACTCAAGTATTCACCCCCGCGATCTGATCGTAGTATTTTAATACTCTTTCCAGTTTGATTTTCTACTTCATTCTTGAATTCTCTGAATTTTTCAAAGGATTCAGATTTGCATTTCATTAAATACAAATACCCATATCGTGACATATCATCTGTAAAGGTAATGAAATATTCAAATCCTCCCCTAGCTAAAGTACTAAATGGTCCACACACATCTGTATGTATGAGTTCTAAAAGTTCTTTAGCTCGCTCTCCTTTACTCTTAAAGGGAGACTTGGTCATCTTTCCTTGGAGACATGATTCACAGGTTGGATAGGGTTCAGAACCCAATGAGTTTAGGATCCCACTTTCTCCAAGCTGTATCAATCTTCTTTCTCCTATATGACCCAATCTATGATGCCATAGAATTTTAGGATTTGATTCAGATCGAGTTCTTTTATTAGAAATGGTATTGATTGAAGCATAGTCATTCAATTCTAAGACATACAAACCATTTGTATTCACAGCTTTACCAACTAAAACATTTCCAAAATGTATTGAACATTCATTTCCATTAAACAGTACATAATAACCTGCCTTACACAAAGCAGAAATAGAAATGATGTTTCTTGTGGCCTTTTCAAAGTACAATACTTTAAACAAATTCAAAACATGTCCTGAAGGTAGTCTTAGTGAGCAAGTCCCCATGGCCTCGGCTGCAACTCGTGCCCCATTTGCCATCCTCAAAATGATCTCGCCCTTTGTCACCTCAGAACTATTCTGAAGTACCTGCAAAGACATACAAACATGAGATGTTGCTGCTGAATCTAATATCCAGGAATGACTATCTGAATTAACACTTAATTCATATTCAATCATAAGACATTGGTTCATACCTGCTTTTCCTTTGCCTTTCTTCAGACTGTTCAGGTATTGAGGACAGTTCCTCTTCCAGTGTCCATCTTTTCCATAGTGGAAACATTTTCCTTTTGCATCGGCCTTCTCTGCCTTTGCCGCTGGCTTCTTGAAGCTCTTATTCTTGGGTCCAACTTTTGGACCTCTCTTTGTAGCACTTTGGGCTTTTTATTGGCCCTGCTAGTGGAGGCGGCAAAAACGTCCTCATGTCCCTTCCCTTTCACATTCTATGCTGAAATTCTTTAAGCTCATTTAGCGGTTCGAGAGGTTTCTCTCAATCCTATTGAGATTGTAGTTAGTTATAAACGGTTTATAACTTGGAGGAAGGGATTGTAGAATCAAATTCACTTTGAGGCGTCGGCATGACCACCCCATATCCATCCAGTCGATCTAATCCATTGATCATTTTAAGAGTATGATCAGCTGGAGGTTCCCCTTCCCTCAACTTCATGCTAAAGAGGGATGCACACAATTCATACTCAACCACTCTTGGATTTTCGCTATACAACTCTTGTAGAGCTATGAGGATATCATAAGCATTTGAAACCTCTTCATGCTTAGTTTGAAGTTCTCTATTCATGGAGGCTAACATGTAATTTTTAGCCCTCCTACTATCCTCTCTCCACTTTTCAAGAGCATCAAGCTCAGCTTGTGGAGCATCCGGTCCAATATCAAGTGGAAGAGGTGCTTCTAGGACATAAGCAATTCTTTCAAAATCTAGAACAATTCTAAGATTTCTTAGCCAATCTTTTAGGTTGGGTCCGGTTAACATGTTATTGTCCATTATCCTTAGGAGAACATTGTTGGCCATTTTTCGATTATTTATCACAAAGATGAAAGCGCAAAGAAAAGTAATTTTATTAGTGTCTTGTAATCTTTTAAACCTTTTAATGCATAATCAAATTAGCTCCCACTATTTTATTCGAGTCCTACACTCCCTTAAATAGGATCCGGAAATTTTCGTTGGATTAAATTTCTTAGTGGAGAATCAATTTCTTATCAAATTCAATTAACCTCACATAATAGAATTCTTGGTTAATTAAGTCTAATAAGTAGGAAACTCTTTTCCTTTTATATCACTATATAAGGTTTGATTCATATTCCTTGTCCTAGCTTCGGATACCTCACATAATAGAATTCTTGGTACCCTAGGCTAGTTAAATCCGAACCATTGTGCTTTCTTAGGGTGGCATTTTCATCATGTCCTCACATAATAGAATTCTTGGTCAAGGTGAAAATATCCATCCAAGAACAAGATCAACTTAATTCTATGATATAAAGATTGTATCCCTCACATAATAGAAATCTTGGGATATTAAAATTTATATCAAAGAATTTAGTTATCCCACAATGGGAGACTTGGATTTAATAATTTTAAATTGGGGAGATTTAGGTTTAACCTTTAGTTAATTCATTTTAGCATGCCATGTTTAATTAACAATTCATACATATCACATATATGCATAAATTAAAGCATGTGGGTTGACCATGGGGCTTTTCGAAAATACATCCTAAAGGCAAACTATTTACCCTAATACTATATCTTCAATTGGATCATCATCCGGATGCTCTTCGGTTCTCGTCTAGCCGATTCCATTACATATTGGATCTTAGGCACGCAGGCCCGATTAAAATAAATAAATAAAATTTAATTATTACAAGCCATTTAATAAAAGAATATTACAAATATTTTTGAATATTTTGAAAACCAAATGGCGCCCATGATCAACCCTCTAATCTAATATTCATTCATCACATAAATAAATATTAAACATTCCTACCAAATATAATAAACAATTATTTAAAGGCATGAATATAAATATATAAATATATCTCATATATTAATAGATATTATATATATATTCATGTGGTAATTTAATTATAACTTTGGGCCATGCAACAATTACACATTTTATAGGAATCATTACACAAACACTTTTGTCATATTCCACCCAAAGATATACTATTTAATTGTTAGCATCATTTCAATACTTTTCATAAAAGTCATGCATGGCATAGATAAGTGGGTTTTATTACTCCAAGAGTAATCATTCTATGACACAAGTTACTTTTAACTAAAGTAATACTTTTTATGACATATTTATCTTTTCAAAGACAATCATGCCATCTTGCATCATCATTTTTTGAAACCATTCAAACAACCAAATTATTACATTTCAAAAAATATAATAATTTATGCCATGCAATGATGCATTATAAGATAATTTAATCAAATTAAACATCCTACATTAAATTTACCACAATCATATATAATATCTTAATTCATCATATGAATGAATAATCCATAACTTTATGCTAACATCAAATTCCACCACTAAACACTTGCAACATTTGCATACACTTCATGCAAAAATATACTTTAATCAAATTAAAGATAACACATTTAGCATGTCAAAGCATAAACCATTTAATCAAAGTAATGGAAATGAACATGCATGAACATTTTTCTAAATGAATCATCATGCAACATTTCCTAAAACATCATTCATCAATACATGAATGAAATGACATTTTATGGCAAAACTAGTCATGGCGAAAATGACATATATGCATGCATGTAGTTTTCAACACATTTCATGCAATAATCATCATCCAAACATGCTTTAAATCATATTCTAACATACCCAAACATATTAGAGCAAGAAGAAAAAACATGTTTTCCAAAGATCAAGAGATGGCGAGACATACACATGCATCAAACATGCTTATTACATCAAACAACTCATCCAATACTAAGGCATGCTCATTATAACCATTATCATCATTCAAACATATAAGAATGAGAAGAAGAATGAACATATACCTCTGATCTATGTATGGCCGAGACATGCATGTAAAGATCTACTATGAAAAAAAACATTTTTGAACCATATCACTAACATGCAAACTCAACCAAGTTTGATGAACATATGAACACATGGAAAATGCCATTTTAGCTTATAAATTCGACATGCAAGGAGCTTTTAGCTCTGATACCATTTGAAAGATTCAGCATGCATGAAGAGTGGTGGAGATGGAGAATGAAAGCATGAAAGCATGGATTAAAAAAACCGGTTTACATGCAAAGCTTGGATATGAGATTATACCTACTCCTTTGCTTTGGATTGATGAAGATTAGCTTCAAAAGGATGAAACCTCCACACTTTAACACCACCTTGAGAGGATTAGAGAGTGGCCTTGGCTAGGGAGAGAGAGCTTTTAGTTTGTGTTTGAGTGAACAAGTGAATAATGAACAAAAATGCAACCTTTTGCACTTATATATACTTGGGCTATTTTGCAATTATTTATTTTTCACTTCCAAGCCCAATAAAATCTTATTTTATAAAGGGACCCCACGAATTTAATATGCTACCCTTTGAATAATCAATATTATTCAAGGGCCCATGTAAACTAAACTAGTTTACATTAACAACCCATAAATTTACCCTTTTTACCCTTTAACTATTAAAAGGTTATTTTTGTTCATCTCATTAATCTTAACACTTTAAGATATAATAATTAAATATAATTAATTATTGCTTGACCATTTTAACCCTTAAAATGTCACAAATTGTTTTCTATGTAACTATTACTATAGAAATCCCGTTATTACCCTCGGAAGGTGCTAGCCCTCTTCGGATAATCATTTCTCTCTCTCATCATTCTCTAACTTCTCAAGGCTATTGGTGTGACCATGTAGGTCCACCGTGGATTAGCCGTGAGCCGGTTCTGGATGAATCCGGAAACCCGTCCAGGAGGCCCAACGACTATGGTAAACATCTAGCAATGTGCCATAGTCCTAAACCACGATGAAGAAATACTTCATCGAACCCATTTCAGATCATACGTACCATGCGGGTAAAGTCCCTCCATTGAGATATCCTAATCGAGTATGGATTCATGGAACGTCAAAATCCTAAACTCGATCTTCTACCGAATTGTCGATCAATATGTCGAACTTGTCATCACAAACTTACTTTTGTATGACTAATAATAGACTCGGCCGAGAGATTCAGTTTTCCGACATTTATCGATGTTCGTCTAGGAACTCGAATCCGGATGGAGTCGCGGTACTCCCGATCCTATATTTCCGAGTCAATGGATCCCCTCTTGACCATCGTTCGTTTCCGCATATGAACAACGCATGACCAAATAGGCTTTATTATACGAAACATGATTAGTCTCGTACTTATACACCGTATGAACCATACGCATCCATATCGGATCCGACTACAATGTCTCGAGGTCAAAGGACTACATCGTGCTTGATATAACCAAGCGATAAATCATTGACTACATGCTTTTCCAAGTGATTTGTCGTTATTCGGTCACGTTCGAAAAAGCGTTCACCAACCGTTAATCCATACCAATGCCCTAGTGACATGACTATCATCGTCATCCGTACTTATATCAACTCATGATATCTTTGGGAAGCATCTGGTATGCCCTCTTTGTACAATATAGTTGCCCAAATTTATATTGCTTCCAGAGAACCTTTTTCGATAATTCATTTACCTATTAAATGAATCATCTGGACAATTCATATACATACTTTATTTTAAATGCATGACTGAATAAAGGAAGCAATTTACATATATGAATTGAAGAACTCTTTCTTCTATTATTTATGATATATATATAGATACAAGACAAAATACTCTGAAACCGACAACACGAATGGTTTCTAGGGCATACACTAATATACACTAACATATTGAAGAACCCGACAACGTGAAAATATGGCATAATAAAAACACAACGGTCAGAGATTCTCGCCTTTGTCTAGATGCATAGAAACTAGCAACTTATGCGGTAATGTTCTACGAATCAACATTACACCTTTCACTCTTTCCGTTGTTGCCGCAATTGTCGATTGCTATTGGATTGCTAGAGAGATGATAATTTCAGCCAAATTTGAACTGACCTTACATCGACCATATTTGGCCTTGCTTGTGCCGACGAACACTCAACCAAGATAATGGCCGTTGCGCCTCTCAATAACGATACTGTTTTTTTTTCTAATTGCTTTTACCAATTTAAAAGGATTATGAGCGATCTGGGTGAATGATTCTTTGGTTTAGCTTTTCAGGGTGCATTTGGTTTATATAATGTTTTATTATAGGGATGTTATATTAATGGAAAAATAGATAATCTTAAAGATTATTGAGAATGTTTAGGGGAATGTGTTTGGTTGGTTTGAATAAATTGGTGAGTATGTTATATTAATATATTTAGTTAGAAAGATAAATGGGTGGTTATGTTATATAGATTACTAAATTGTTTTTCTTTTCAAATATTAATATAATATTATTTTTTGAATTATTTTTTTAGTCCCCTACATTTGAGATTTTGCTAAAACACCCCAGCCACATAAAACTTTAATTCGTAGCAAAATCACCCCCACCCACCTCAAGTCACTACCGATAGCTATCGAAAGTCTCCGTAATGGCACACAACTAGAGGGATCTGGCTGACAGTGCGTGGGTAAGGCCATTTTCGGCCATGGATCTCTGATCCATAATCGGAAATGGCCAAATCTAGTCGTTTCTATGGCCGTTTCATAGAAACAGCCTTATTGGCGCACAACCAGCAAGATGCTAACTGGTCATGCGCCATAATGGCGACTGCCAGTAGTGGTCTTTGGTGGGCTAGGGGTATTTTGTTAACTTTTAAACTTTTTTGTGGTTGGAGTGTTTTAGCTAAATTCTCAAATATAGGAGGTGTGGGTAATAGTTATTTGGTAGACATTTGAGGGTAATTGTGTCCAAAATGAAATTTGATTAAGGGCAAAATAGGTATAAAAATTAGATTATCTAGTAATCTTTTAATAACATCTCCTGGGAAGGGTATCTGATTACCTCCTATTTAATTAATCGTAAACATTATTTGCAATAGAAGATACCTATAATATTTTATTACTTGCAAAACCAAATAAGGGAATCTTGAAAATTAAACGAAGATTACCTCGGTAATTTTATGTGACCTCGAACCAAAAGGACCCTCAAGGTTATTTATATTGGGTGAAAAACCATGAATACTATTTTACTATTAAACTAAACATATGAAAACAAAATTTGGGTGTAACATTGATAGTCTCAAAAACTTGGGGTGGGAAATTGTTGTTTCGTTAGTGGGAAAATATAAGTCGACCTAATAAAAAATATATTATTTAATTAACATATGATACTAAATTGTGTAAGATTATACTAGGCTCTGACAGTCTAGCATTTAATTATAGTGGTTTCAGGTTCTACGAGGTAAGTAAACTGGAATTTGTTTTAAAGAAATCATTGTAAGTGTATGTGTTTTGTTTTGAAATATGATTGGTGAATCAATGATTATGGCTTTGCTTGTGGAGCTGATTATTGTTTACGGGTCAGATTTTCATTTATATGATCTGATCCAAGCATAATCAGATTTTTGTTTATATATTTTGATTATATTATGTTCAGTTTCCTCTTTGTTATGGAAAGTCAACTAAGTTATGTGTTAAGTGAAAGAAACTTTGTGAAATGATATCGTGGTAGGTACATGTTTTGAAAGAAGATGTTTCATAAAAGGATTCACGAAAAACTCTGGTTTTCATACTAAAGTTAGCATTCACATATTATCGAAGAATGAATACACAGTGGATGTGGCATAAAGGGTTCTACGGTTCCAAGTTGTCTAGATAATTATGATTTCAATTATTCCGATTAATATACAGTTGATGGATTTTTAATAACCATGATTTCAGTTGTGATTTCTTCACGTCATTAAAATCACTCCCTTAATATCTTTTAAATGTAGGGCGTGACAGTGATTTTATGGCCAAATCTCCTTTAAACAAAACTTGGATAATTTAGGAATTAATTAAATTAATGAAGATGATGGTATAAGGAAATTTCTCTTCTATATATAGGGTACGGTTGTCAGCCAAGTTGAGCCACTCGTGAGTGGCTCAAGCTCAGCTTGTGTCAGCTATAGTGTTTAGCTGAGTTTGAGCTTGCCAGATTTCGGTTCAAAAAGCTCGATGGAGAAAGGAAAAAAGGGAGAATTGGAAAGTTTTTTGTGTGAGCTCAAGCTCGAACTCAAATTTTCAATGTCGAGTTAGAGCTCAAATTTTCAAGCTCATCAAGCTCGAGCTTGATACTGTAGCAAATGAGTCAAGATTGATTAACCCAAGGCTTAGCTCAACTCGATTCGGCTCATTTACATCCCTAAATTATAGGGAAAGGTTTGTGAGCACCACATTTTTTACACAAATTATGGCATAATTTTTAAGCCATTAGATTTAAGTACTTGAACGGTTGAGACTGAATCTTAATTATGTCATTTTAAAAGTGCATTAAATGTGCAGTTTTTTATAATTTTAATATTCAATTAGAATTAAAATAAGTATCTTGGGTGCAAAAGGTATTTTAAGGTCTTACAAAACTAGGGACATAAATACTAGAGTGGAGCTTGTCCGGGGTACGCCAAGGTTCTATGATGCAGTTAGGAAGCCAAGGTCGTCTTACGGTGCATTTAAAATAGGGCTAACAACATTTACACCCCCTGTAACTTGAAAAATTGGCACTTTGAATCCAATAACTATGGAAACTACCAAGAACACCCGCTACTATTAAAAACAAACCAAATTAAATAACAAAGAAATTAAAAACATGATTTCTTATTTCTTATTTCTCTGACATGCTATAAGTTTTATTTCTTATATATTTTATTGTTATTTTTTAGCATATTATATAAAAAGCAAAATTACATTATCGTACATATGCATGAGAAAAAAGCAATAGCACAACAGTACTTGAAGTCAGTTAAGCTTCATCTTTGAAAAATTGCTTGTGGAGCAGGAGGCGAATTGAAGGGGAAGGGAGACAGTGGCTTGTTAAATAATTTGGAAGGAAAGAGAAACTTAGGCAAAGGAGGTGGAAATGGCTTGTGAAATGGTTTGCGAGGAAATGGAAACTTAGGCAGTGGAGGTGGAAATGGCTTGTGAAATTGTTTGGGAGGAAATGGAAACCTAGGCAGTATAGGTGGAAAATGTTAGAGTAGGTGCACTAAAGCCATTAATTTGTCCATTGTAAACATTATTTATAATGCAGTAAGACTACATTGACCGATTGAAATACCGACTAACATATCCTGACTGACGTGTTAGTATACGTGGCATATGCCACACGCCAGATTCACGCCACACGTTAGATTCATGCCCCAAAACTTAAAAAAAAAAAAAAAAAAAAATTAATTCCCTCCAAATCAAAAATCTCTCTCAAAAATTTCATACCTTCTCCTAAATCAAATTTCACTCATTCCCCTAAATCAAATCTCTCCCAAAATTGAAATTGCTCTCCCACCACCACCACCCTACCACTAGCACCGCAAGCTATCGTCTTCCACCACCACCACCCCACCACCAGCACCGTGGGCTATCGTCTTCCACCACCACTTGTAGTAGTCATTTGGTCTGCCTCTTCCACCAACGCTCTATCCTTTACAAGAACCACACTTTTCAAGCCTCTACCACCACCGCCGTCTGTCCTCTAACACCACCACCACTTGCCGTAGTCCATAACGAAAAAATTACGGCAAATCCTGGAGATTACATTGCAGTCTTTACCTGAAACTGTTGCCAGCTTGAAGGAGAAAATTTAGGGAGATCCAACTTCCTGCAAACATACAGAAATTGAGTGGAAAAGCTGGTTTTCTTAAGGACAATATGTCACTGGCATATTATAATGTTGGAGCTGGAGAAACACTTGCCCTTTCTTTGAGAGAGTGTGGCGGTAGAAAGAGATAGTGGGTTCCTTAACAGGGGTTTTTATAAGGTTTTTGTTGGAACTTCCTTGTTACCGTTAAGAGTTTTACAATTTCCCTATAATATGACCGGAGTCTTTTATTCTACCTTTTATGATGTTATATGTTGGATGAAATATTGTTATTTACCTTTAGAGTAACTATTTGAGACCTCTTATTGGAGTCTTTGAAACTGATGATAAATTTGATATCTACTGCAGATCCAGCTTCTTGGCATGTCTCTCAGGTGCAATGAAAATTAAAGGAGTTCGTTTTGCTTAGGTAGAGCAAGTCATCTACTTATTCTACTATTTAATTGCTCTCTTTTGCATCTGAAGTCAATTCTCTTGAGAATCTATTATTGGCAGTCTTATTATTGCATACATTATCCATTATTAGCAGTGTCTTGGTGTTGAACATACTTGTACACGTTATTTCTTGAGTCTATTTTTAATTTTATAATTGCAAGTTTTGATCCTGGACAATGTAGTGATTTAAAGGCCTTTCATTTATTTTTCTTTTCCTGCTAGAATTCAGGTATTGTTTTGTAGGAAGCATGGTAGCACCTGGATGTGATGAGTAGACGGTTTATTTATTTTGTGCCAAGAATCCAAACCTTCATATGGTGCGTCTTGTGTGGAGCTTATGGCTTAATAGAATTTTATTTTGCTTCCATGTTTTGCTTCAACCAAGTTAGAACATATTATTTTTAGTTGGAAGTTGAATGCACACCACACAATATTGAACTTTGAAATTATTTAGTCATGCTAAGATGAGGTTGAATGCAACTTACTCTCGACCTTCATATTGAGCAGATTGAATAGGTGTGCAGATTGAGAAAACTTGAAAGGCCATAGTGGAAATTGAGAGAACTTGTTTTGGCACTGTGCAGATTGAGCAGGTGTGCAGATTGCAGTTTGTTTCTGCAGTTTCTAGGAGTCTTGGGCAGTATGTGCAGGGTGTTGTGTGCTGGAATTGAAGTAGTGATCTGCATGGTGGTGTGTATGGAGCTACAACATGATTGCTGCATTTTCTGCAGTTTCTGGGTGAAGTCATCAGTTTGGTTGTCTTGTGTTTGTGTTACTTTTCTGTTGCTCATGTTTCTTTTTGTGTAGTTTAATCCCTTGGGCATGTCCAAGGTTCACGGTTCTAAAAGGCAGTCCCCTTTTTAGGTTGTAATTCGTTTATTTTCTAATAAAATTATCGAGTTTACCCAATAAAAAAAACTGCATCTTTAATGTTTACAATTAATTAAAAGCAGATTACACGTGATTTCTACCATCACAGTTTGAAGAGGAAAAGTTGGCTTCGCTTTGGCACCAAAAATTAAAAATAGAAAATTTTCCATAGAATTGTATTATTGATCATGCGCAAATACATAGAAACCATATTGTCACATAAAAGAAAATAAATAAAAATTCATGAAAGATATCATCATGGCTGGTTTTTTTCTCCAATTTCATCCTAAACAACAAGTTCCATCCTAAACAACTTCGAGTTCCATCCTAACATCCTCAAGATATCTTTCTGACTGATTTTTTCAAATTCTACAGCTTCTCAAATTCGTACAAACGGAGAAAGACTGCAACTTCTCAAATTCTCTAGCTTCTCAAATTCTGCAGCTGCGGTAGAAACTTATCCAAGCTTCCCATCCAACAACGGAGAAAGACGCAAGGTTGATGGTTCCAGCAAGATTTTTTTTGTTTTTTTTGGATAATCTGGAAATTTTATAAAAGAATTAAAAATTATGACAACCTAACAAGGGGACTCCCCTTTAAAACTAAATCTTTTGGATAAGCCCAAAGGACTAAGCAAAAAACAAAATAAGAGCAAACAAAAGGATATACACCCTTTTACAATAAAAGCAAACAAAAAGATATACACCCTTGTACAAAAAGGACCAACCAAAAGCTATACATTTTTTCTCTAGTATAAGCATCACTAAGTGGCAATTTGTACAATCTGCCAAGTCAAAATCACTCCGAGAGAGCTCCAAAATATCAGCTTCCTGCTGCTGATTGCTTCTACACAAGGTATATGTACAATTGGACTCTGTCCACCAGTCCTGTAGAATGTCTCCAAATCAATGAACTATGCATAAAAAAAATGGCAGCATAAAAAAGACTATTAAGCAATCTAATTACTCCAGTTTTAATTTTGAACACCTAAGTCAACAGTATCCAAATCAATGGAGTTGATGCCCTTTAGCTGATGAAAATGAACATCCAACCTCCTGATGTTTATGTTCTTTTGATCCCTGTGCAAGATACAACAAGAACTCAACAACATTAGTAGACTAGGAAATTTACACACACACACACACACACACATATAGTACATGTGATTCTAAAATAACAATCTTGAGCTCATTTCTACGATTCACATATATATTGAACCATCAACTTAAACAAAGAAACATAAATAAATTACATACCTGAGATGCTTCATTAAATCCAAGTATGAGATTAGGATTAGAACTCATAGCAATTTCCAACTTTCGCAATTTCTTATTTTTGGCTTTACGAACAATCTGTTCAACCTTCGACTGTTTTCTTTTGAATGGCGGACAGCCTTTGCTACGAACAACCCGTGGAGTAAGAATATTACTGCTACCCTCTTTGGAAGTACCGCCAATAGCTTCACAATTTGTTGTACTATTAGATGACTTGTTTAGTTCTTTATCAATCTCGCCAACACTTTGATGCGACATCAATTTGTTCTCCATATCATTGATCATTTGCATCACCATATTACAATCATCCTCATTACTTGATGCCAAATCTGCTACCTTAGTGAACGAATTACATAACTGATCAAATCGTTTTCCTTCAACATTAGTGGTCCAACTATTATAACTTATCTTAACCTTGGTATGCCATCTGATTATATTTTTCCTCCACTGCCTCAAAATGTATTTTTCTGGTACTTGGAAAATTTGCTTACGCGTCAACACTGCAATTGCATGTCGACACAAAATTCCTCTAAACTCAAACAATCCACAGTTGCAACGAATATCGCAAGATGCTTCATCAAAGCAAACAACAAAAGGATCACGACGGCGAGCCTCTCCAACCACAACATCTTCTTCTACTATAAATTTTGTATAAGAATCAATCTCTTTGGAAGAACATAAATCACAATAGAGCTTACCAGCAACCTCTTGTTGAAACTCTTTAAATTTCCCAATGGTATATGCATCTTGAAATTGTTTCTCAATAGCATAAGTGCTTATGCAAGGGATCCATGATGTGAAAGATTTAAAATCAGCCTCCCTTTCTTTTTCCACTTTATCACGCAATGCATTTTCATATTGTTCCACAAACTGTTTTAAAGTGGTTTTTGAATTGATATATCCATCAAAGAATGCATGCATGCTTTCACTACGTTGAGTAGTAGACATACCTGCCCAGAAAGTGTCGTTTACAAAAGCCGGCACCCAACATCGTCTTTCATTATACAATCCAAGTAACCAACCATTATCGTGAAGGTTGTATTTATCAATGAATCTATTCCAACGTTCATCAAACACCTCACGTGTCAATGAATCATACACAGCATTCTGCAAAGAAAACTTAATATGTTCATATTGGCCATAACCTCTTAACTTTTCAGGCAATTTCTTCATTATATGCCACAAACACCATCTATGTCGTATATTAGGGAACACAATCTCGATTGCATTTTGCATTGCCTTATCTTGATCAGTGATTATTGCCTTAGGGGCACAATTCAGCATACATGTGAGCCAAGATTGAAAAAGCCATACAAATATTTGTGTGTCCTCGTTAGAGACTAACCCACAACCTAACAATATTGAGTGGCCATGATGATCAACACCAACAAAACAAGCAAACGGCATATCATACTTGTTGGTCAAATATGTCGGGTCAAATGTTACAACGTCACCAAATTCTTTAAATGCGGCCCTACTTCTTGCATCCACCCATAAAACATTTTTTAATCGACCATCTTCATCTAAATCCATGGTGTAGAAGAAATTTGAATTCTCATTTTGCATTTTCAAAAAATATGTTTGGATTGCAGAAACATCTCCAACACCAAGTCGGAGCCTCCTAACTTTTTCAATGTAGTTTCTATAATCTTTCTGTAGGAAAGGCAAATTCTCAGCACCGCCTGCTTCAACCTAATAAGGAATGAAAACTTTTATTTGGCCTAATCCCAGCCCTATCATTCACTTCCAACTTCCTTTTCACATACGGTTGTATTACACGATTGCTCTTGAAAAATCTAGTTTTGGCAGGACTACTAAGTTCATGGTTATGATCAAAGACTACTGAACATATCTGCCATTTTCCGTCAGAACGTACCGATGCACCAATCCGAGCCTTAAAATCAGTTTTTGTCACGGGATGCATTTTAAAGGCATTTCTAGAGTTATTGCTCGACTTCCCACTACAAGAACAAGTCAATGTCGCAAATCTTACCTCTCCATCATCTCCTTTCTTTGAAGTTCTTACAATTACTTCAAAACCCATTTTATTCCCATAGTTTTTGTAGTGTTGGAAAAGCTTATCAAATGAATCAAAAGCCATTCCAGGCCTAGGCTTCCATTCCTCTTCTACACTTCTTGTATCTCCTGTTTCTTGTTTATTATTATCCTAATTTATTGATATAATAAGAGCCAAAATTAGAATATAATGATACTTAAAAAAGGTAGCAATAATACCATAGAAAGATTAAAATCATATTACTGAATAAAAAGAAATTACAAAGAGATTACCTCAACGACATTCAATTGAGAAAAAGAGCTCTCTGATTTCTTTGGACTACTCTCTTCCATCTTTGGTACTATGATGTAAACAGATTACCCTAAATAAAATACAAAAAATATTTTCATGTTATATAATATGATTCAATAATTTAAATGAAAAATAATATTTTTAATTAAACAATTGTTGCACCAGAAAAACTATATATGACCCAATAAGTGTAACACATTTTCCCTAATTAGTATCAGACTAAAATTAAAACTTACCACCACTCAAACAAAGCTAGCTCACTTGGTTCCTCAAAAGCAAGACAAATGGCCCTCATAACAAAACCTTTCTCCAATTTTCCTGCAAGAAGCAAGACACCATCATTCAAAATCCTACTTCTACACCGAACAAATTGGACAACACATACGAAATAACAAGTCATGAGCAAAATCACACAACAACCATATATCAATGGTGCAATTGGCAATCCTACTCTATTGTCAAAAGCTGTTTTTTCAGAAATAATAAATAATAGAGCCCAAGTTATACAAAAAACCAAGTGATAACATCACATGCAATACAACTTGTGCTCTTCTTAATATAAAAAATAACACTAACAATCCAAATATATATAAAACAATTTCACTCATTGATTTTAATTGCATACCATTCAAGAGACATACATATAAAATAACTAAATAGAATCCATTGCTTCAGAACAATAACTTAATCACAATTCTACAACAAAATTTCTTAATTTTTTTTTTTGGATGAAAGATCAAATCTTTAAGGCCATGGCTACTAATCCAAGGTACTTGGTAATGGGGAAGAGATTGGTGACACATGTCTGATCCAAAAACTTGGAACTGATTTGAAGAGTGTGTATGGAGTACGACAATAGTTGTTTTCCTTACTTTCTTTCTTACACTTAATCCAAGCAATAGTCAAAGGAAAGAGAAGGGCTTGCAGCAATTATCCCACATTCAACTTCATGAAAAGGAAGTGAAATAAGTTACTGGACAAGGAACTGATTGCCCATAAACTTGTATCGAAATAGAAGGAGCTGCTCTCAAATCCCCTTTTTACTCTACGCTTAATCCTTGAAGGGGACATGCATAATATGCCAACAAAAGGACAAAGAGGATTAGGAGACACAAAATTTCTTTTTAAAAAACTCCTGGGAGGATTTATGAAATTGGAATTGATTTGAAGAGTGTGTTAAAATCGTTCCCAGGTAGATCATTCAAGTAAAACTGAAACTCCAGATTTTGCAAATTTCCAATTTTTCCACATTTGCTTTTAACTCTTTTTATAACATTTTCCATTACCGTATATGTGTTTTTTGCAAAACAACCCAAATCATTCCCAAACCCAAATCGTTCCCATCTCCTTTGCTCATGCAAAGTAAATCCTTTGTAATGGGTGCTTCAGGAACTCAACCGCGAAATGGTGCAGAGAGGCAATAGCGAGTAAGGTCGGCGAAGTTGGAGTGCGGTGGTGGTGCGTTTGTGGAGTGAGATTGAAACATGAAGTGCGTTCAGCTGTGTGTTTTCTGTGCAGGAAAATTTGTGAAAAATGAATTTTGGGAGGCAATTTTGACTTTGGGCCCCTTTCAATCGTGCAAAACTGCAAATCACTTTCAATTGACTTTTTTTTTTTTAGGTGTTATGACGTGGTGATAAAATGATGTGGCAAATGACATCTCATCTGCCACGTCAGTCAGGATGTATCAGTCGGGAATGTAGTCAATAAATGTAGTATTATTGATTTATAATGAATAAAGGCATTGCTTATTTACAAGCATCCATACTATAACATCTATTTATTTCGTATAAATGAAAAATTGTGAGCAAAGGGAAAGTGACATTCATTAAATTTTACACTTTGCACACCATATACCTTGCCATGATTGTTTAAACATAAATAGCACTTATGATTGGAGCTATAACCCAATGAAACTCATTCCTCAGAATGAAAAAAAAATTGTGTTCCTGATAAGGCCTGATGAAGGGAAATCATTGACAACCAAAAGTTCTAAAGGCTTTGCAATCAAGTACTTTATCAAATAACACCTGAAATACATTGTTATGCAACAAAACAGCTTAAAGAAGTCGATTTATCATGTATATGGCTGTATGGAAGGCAACCCACAAATAACGAAGTGGCATAGAGGCTTGAATCAACAGTGTAAGTCCAATTTCAATAACATGCCAATGCTTGCGTCTACCTTGCCATTTTGATAATGAATATTAGGACATGGATGCCGGAAATGGATACCTGGTTGTGTAAAGTAAGTTGCCAGGGGTCTGAACTCACCACCGCAATTTGATTGAAAGGATCAAATTTTCCTATCAAATTGATGGTCTACAAATTTGGTAAAATGAATAACAGTGGAACTAACTTCAGAGTTGAATTTGAGAGGGTGGATCTAGGTATATCTGGTGTAATCATCCTATCCTGTATCAAACAAAGCAAGTAATATCTAAAACCAAAGGCAGAGGCAATGGGAGTTGGTCTCCAAACATCAGCAAACACCAACTCAAAAGGTTTAAGAGATTGAGAAGAAAAAGATAATTGAATGTTAAGATGAAGTTTCTCATACTAACAAGCTTCATAGAAATGGACTTTATTGATTTTAGCATGATGTTTTACATTCATGTCTTTCACAATTAATTTAAGAATGAAAAAGTGAGGGTGTCATAATCTTCTATGCCAAAGTAAAATAACATCATCAACCATTGTAGATGGAAAGTTGTTTGCTAGCTTAGTGGCATTATTTTTAGAGTTATTCATAGCTAAAGTACTAGAGGTAACATGCAAAGATGGCTGAGAGAACACTCTAATAGGCTAAAAGGGTTGTTGACCGAGAGAATTTTGCAGAGATACTTCATCTGGTTTGGTTGTAACACGTCTAGTGGTAGGTTATGGTAAGCTGGTACAATCTACTATTCAGAAATCCTTGAAGCAGAACTTCCTGAGAGATCTTGTCCTTAATAATACACCCATCAGTAGAGAACTCCACAACAACATTATTATCTTTTGTAATTTTCGAAATACTAAACAAATTCTTTGTTACATGAGGCACACAAAGTATAGACAATTTGAGGGAAAAGTAGTCAAAGTTGTATGAGAGATACCAAGGCATTGTCCATTTCCAACTTGTAAAGTTTATGGATCATTATATTGATTTTTCAAGGATAGATTTTGTATGTCAGGAGTGACGTGATGAGTTGCTCCAGAGTCAATGAACCAATTTGGATCCGTGACTATAAGAGCTGAATCTATTTGTGAAGGATGAGTTGTTGTAGAATTTTCTTTTTGGTGATTCTCAAAAGTTCTTTCAAAACCATATGTGACTGGTCCTAGAGAGTACTGACACTTTTAATTTGTTGTACTTGACTGGTACTTTACTAGTGAAGTTTGATCACTTATCATGCTTGTGGGAACCACAGAGGACTGGTTTGCATAGAAAGGTGGATATGTAGAGTGTGTATTTGCAAGGTAAGCTTGTGCAGAAGTTATGTTTGATGGAGAATTATTATAGTTTGGTGCAGGTTGGTTTCTATGATTTTGAGCTCCTTGAAAATTTGTGATAGCATTGAAGTGCCATGTGTCTTATTTTCCCACACTGTTGACATATCATTCTTGGCTTGTAGAAATTTCGACATCTACCACGACCTCTTTCAAAACTTGTATTGATCAAGTGTAAGTCCTGACCATTTGTATAGAAGTTTCGTGAGTCAGTTTGTCCTTGGGACATTGCATGTACAAGATGATTGGATTATTGGACTGGTGTGTTGAAATTTGGTTGTTGTGGTTGAGGATTAACAGGCTGTTTGTTGCAAGGAAAGCAGTTGCTTCATGGAATCCCATATAAGCTGAATGTTGTTTTTTCAATCTCGTCTCATGTTTGCGCAACAAGAATTGTGCTTCTTGTAGTGAAACTTCTCCACTTTGAGAGGTTAAATTGGCTACTACTGCGTCATATTTTGTTCTCAGGCCATCAAGGATATACATGAGCAGTTCTTCATCATTTACAACCACTCCACTAGCAGTCAAAGATCCAACAATGTCTTTTATTTTTAGTACATGGTCATTAATGCTTAGATTGTCTTTTCTAGTGGTTTGTAGGAGATTTCGTAGATGCAAATATTTTGGTTTTTGAATCAGTGAGAAAATGCCTTTCTAAGGTTTTCCAAATATCAAAAGTTGTTTCACTATTAGCAACATGTCTAAACATTGTTTCAAAAATAGAAGATATTAGCTAATCAAACAAAAATTGATCTATTTTCTTCCACATAGTATGTTATGCATTTATGATTTTCTTAGAATCATCATCTGAAGAGATTATAAGAGCTGGAGGACATGGTTTATCACCTATAACAAAGCCTTCAAGTTCATAGGCTTTTAACGTAGGAAGCACTTGTGATTTCCAATAAGCATAGTTCTTCTCTCCCAACTTTACGATAACATTTGGAAGTGCATTGGCTAGAGGAAAAGATAAGACTGAGCCTAAAACCTTCCCATCAGAATTGATGTAAGTTGAAGCAGAAGACTTAGGATCAACCATTTGATGTTTGTCAAACAAGCTCTGATACCATGAAAAGTTTACGGCAACTCTAAACAGAAACAGAGCGTAAAGAAAAGGAAAAAAAATTGAGCTGAAATTATTGTATTTTTCCTTAGGACTAACTGTCCTCACGTTTTCAATTTATACAATGAAGAAACTAGGTTGATCCTTGTCAACACGTATCTCAGCCATTCAATCTTGGTTGAACAAACACAACAACAATTCATTCTAACCATTTGATTTGTTTTCCTAATGTAAGTTACATTGCAAATTGTCAATTTGCATAACAACCTACTCTGCAACTTGTCAACTTGCATAATAGTCTTCAATCCACTTGTAGTTTGTTGAAAGAGAACAAAAACGTGTTGATACAATTTGGCGCCTAAATCATTTTGTTTTGCTTGAGCTGAAGCTTGTCTTGCATAGTAAACAATGTTTATAGTTATAACACATTTAACAGTGTTTGTAGTTATAACAGTGCATGTGATTGCAAACACCCATCTCTACTCGTCGTTCCGAAAAAAAAAAAAAAAAAAAAAAGAAAGAAAGAAAGACTATTAGACAGAGAAGACTGAAAATAAGAAGAAAGAAAAATGATTTTTATATGAAATAACTATGTATGTGATTGCAAACACCCATCTCTACTAATCGTTTCCAAAAAAAAAAAGTTATTAGATAGAGAAGAAAATGAAAATGAATATGAAATAACTGTGTATCTCATTGCAAACGCTTATCACTACATAATTATGCATTTTTAGCTATAGTGTTCATTATAGCTAAAAACATGAATTTGCGTAGTTAAATGGTTTAGCTACAAATGCAATGTTTTGTAGCTTATCGTAGCTAGAAGTGGCGTAGCTAAAAGTTAATCATGTAATCTGCGAACGCTGTTGATTTTCCAATTGTTGCTATCGTCATCTGCAGTCGCTGACATTTGTTACTCCATCATTCTTAATCTCTTCTTCTTACTTTATTGTTTTACAATAGTCTTGTACCATTGTATGAAAAAATTTATGAAAGAATTAAACCAAGCACATAAACAATGAAAAAGTTTTTAAGAAGGTAATTTTGCAGTATTTTATATGATTTAATTTGTTTTTTCTATTTTCTTGCATTTTCTATATATAATTAATAATCAACAAATGCTTGTCATTCTCAAATATTAATAGTATTATTAACACTATCATCATCATCTAAAACACACATACAAGTCCATATATACAAATATGTAACATTACCAATTTTTATAATATCTCATATCTCATACCTAAAATCATCTATATTTCATAAAGTGTTAGTTTCAAATTATCATAGAAAAGAAAAAAATCTCAAAGATCCTTTAAAATAAAATTTTATTTTACAAAAGCCCACTCTCTTAGCTCGCTGAAGAATTCTTTTAAGTTAGCGATTGGTTGAAGGTTCCAATTTACTATAGACCTTAGCGGTGTGATTAATACTATGTTTGACTATAATTATTTAATTCGTAAGTAATAAAAATATAATTACCACGGGATAAATTAGAATATCTATAGTTGCATCTTATAAGGATTGTAGCAAATTAATTTTCATGTTCTTTATTTGCTATAAATTCGAATAATTTATAGTTAATACACACGTACTAGCTATATATTTAAACTAGTAGCTAATAATGATACTATAATATTGTTACTACCATGAAAATAAAATTTTTATAGCTAGATACCGAAATTAGCTACAAATTTCAATATTTTATAGCTAATGCACAAATAATAGCTATATATTGTGACGCCCACATTAATGTATGTTTACTTATGTCTTAATACCCTTAGTATTACTTATTTCAAGGTGAAAGATTGGAAGTTAGCATGAAGTAAATTTTTCATACTTCGCCGCAACAATGAACTCACTGCCCAAATTCATGTTTGTAGAAATGTAGACTTCGCCGTGGCAAGAAAAGAAGTTCGTCACGGCAATGAACTCTCTGGAATTTTTGAGAAAATTCTGGAGAACTTGCTTAGAGGTAAAATGGTCATTTCACCCATAATTAGTTGAAAGAGTATTGAGTGAAAAGAAGTAGAATAACATGGAGAAGATAATAGAAATAAGGGCATTATTGTAATTGACTAAAGGGCAAAGATGGAATTTCTTAGGGTAAAATGGGCATCTATAAATATTATTATTTAATATTAAGGATTCAAAAGAGGAACCCTAGCCATTCTATCCTCCATTCACACCACCCTTACCCAAGTGCTCTCAAATTTTCTTCAACCAATTTCAAAGGAAATCCACAGAATTTGGATCACTTTTGGTAGAATTTCAATCCTAAGCATCCATAGGTAAGATTCTTGCACCAAGATGTGAATTTAATTTTAAAGTCATGAATTCTTGTGGTTTATATACTTAGGGTTTAAGAGAAAGAGAGTTCTAGCAAAAGAAGGTTAAAGTGTTAGTGTTGCCACTACAAGAAAAAGTACTTTTTGCAACCAATTTTTTTGCAACTAGACAAAAATAGTTGTAGATACCCCACATTTATAACTAAATTTCAATCGGTCGGCTAAAAGGGAATAAAATTATGGGGCTCATTTATTCTAGCCTTTGGCGTCTAAAATTAATATTTTACAACTAATTTGATTTGTTGTCGAAAATATCACATTAGCGACTAATTTATTTTGTTGTCAAATCTTGCATAGTAAATTTTTCTAACATTACAACACAATTGACAACTACAACAAGAAATTCCGCAACTAAAATTATGGTTACAGAAAACAATTATTTGCAACTATTGAATAGTTGCTAAATTAGATGCACATATTTATTAATTAATTTGTAACTATTTTTATTAGTTACAAAATGATACAATTACCTAAATATCCAAGCTTCTAACAATAATTACAAAGGGGCTAGGGTACATATGGCAACTAATTGTTTTGTGCATATTACAAATAGTTGTAAAAACTTATGTATAGCAACTAAGATGCATTTAGTCGCTAAAAGTTGATAAAAAATTTTTGGCTCCACTTTCTGGGTAAAATGAAAAAATGATATTTTAAATTATGACTAAAATTATTATTGTATAACTAATTAATTAGTCACAAATTATCTTCTTTTGGCAACTTAGATTTTAGTTGTCAAATGTATGGTAAATTCTATAAATCAGTTTTGACACCCCATTTTTCGGCTTGAAATAAATTAAAATTTTGAGTATATTATTTTGGCAATTAAAGTTAAAGTTGTTAATAAGACTTTTCACAACCAAACTGTTAGCCACTAAATATTGTTTATTTTCATCAAGGCAAATTCTCCCACCTATTTTTCATTAAGTCAAAACTACGGTTATAAACTATTAGAATAACCGATTTCTTCGGCCCAAACTTCCAGCGCCCAAAAACGAGAAACATTTCCCTCT
>CM047908.1:31464966-31594111 GCA_026229545.1 Pistacia atlantica | reverse complement strand
GGTGTCTTCGACTCATTTCTCGATAGCCAGTGGCGAGAAACAGGTCCTGAATGTATTCTTCAACGCGACGATGAACAGTACGGTGGCGAGCTTCGGAAGGATTGGACTGTTTGGGCATAAAGGGCATGTTGTAAACATTCCACTGTCAGTGATAGTTAAAATGTTATAGATTAGTACTAATAGTCTAATAGGTGAGCATTTGAGAATGTGTTTTTGTTTTTTGGTTTTTGTTTTGGTGTTGTTTCATAATTTTGTTTTTGTCAATCGATTAATTCATTCATTATTCTGTAAATGCTAATGCAGGTGGTTGTAATGTATTGTAATGTAAATGCCATGATCAATAATTTTTAACTTTAATTGTTCTGTTTGTGCTCTGACTCTCTGTTATAATAATTTTCAAGGTGCCATTTGAACCAAAATTTAAGCTGCTAAGGGTTAGAATATCATCAATTATTTTTTAAATAAATAAAAAATACAATAAAAAATCAAAACTAAATACTAATTTTTTTTTTAAAAGAACAAATTTTTAAAGTTTTTTTTTTTCCAAATATTTTCTATTTTTTCATTTTTATTAAATTTCCTTTTAATTTTTATTTTTTTTGGGTTTCTTAAAAAATAGTTTTTTTGGGTACTATTTAGTTTTGTAAAAAAATTTAATTTAAGAACTGAATTTAGTTTAAGAAATTAAAAAAAAATCAAGAGTATCTAAGTCTTTTTATCATTTTCTGTTAAAATTAATACTAAATTATTGTTAAATGTCTTTCAATTAAACCATTTGTAATTTATACCCTCTCATTGCAAAAGTCTGAAAAGTTCTGTTAATAGAAAAGTACTTTTCACCTCAACATATAGAATTAAAAGTAAATTATATTTATTAATTTTTTATTTTAGTGGAATTAGGGATAAATAAGGTATTGGACTTGATAGGGACTTGGTTTTATTGATAAGGGGTTGAAAACAATTTTAAATATCCAAGACGCTTTTGGTAATATAGATATACATAGGGGGGTTTTTTTTTTAAGAAAAATACAATCCAAATTCTGGTAGCGTTAGCAAATGGTTAATTGATTATCCTTTATCTTGTTGTATAATAATAAAACACAGTAAGAGATTAAGTAAACAAAAGGACTGAAGAGGGAGAATTGGGAGATATGAGACTATTCCAATAGTTGCTATCTTAACTCAGACTAACATAACTTCAAAAAAATTTCCATTCAAATGAAAGGAAACATGGTGGAGAGTCAACAAAAAGACACATGTCACAATATATCTCATATATGTTAGTCTTTTTATTGAATTAATATACCAGAGTCTTTTATTGGAATGTTAAAAAAAAAAAAAAAAAAAATAAAGGAAAGAAAGAAAGCCTGGCCTAATCTAGCCAGGTCCTTGAAAGTAAGGCTCTGAATGTACTTGGATTGGACCGGTTATACTATGTATAAAATTTCATATAATCCTTTGGCAAATTAGATATATCCCTTAAAAAATTATAGGTAACCCTTAGGCCTTAGGAGACTATAATTTTTCAAGATATTGAGGTCTTAGAAAATTAGGGACGTAAATACCTAAGTTGGGCTTGCCCAGGTTAAGTCTAGGATACATTTGAAAAAATAAGTCCTTACTCGGTTAAGCTTAGGATGCATTAAAAAAAATGAGAGCTCAGATCAAGAAAAAGCTGGTTTTTAATACTAGGGTTAGAGCTCGAGTTTGGATGAAATAAGAAGGTTCACTTTAGGGTTTTCTATAATTACTTTATAGAAGGTATCTTAATGTAGTTTTTCAAGGGTTACCTATAATTTTTTAAAGGGTATATGTAATTTTATAAAATTTCATATAATATAATCGAGGTCCGACTCAAGCATTCGAGCCTTATTTTTAAGGCCTAGGCCTTTTTTTTTTTTTTTTTTTTTTAATTCATTCCTATAAAAAATTTGGCTTATTCATTCAATAGAAAAACTAACATATATGAGATAAAGGATAGTCAATACACTATGTTTTAATATTATCCTTCTTATTTCATCCAAACTTGAGCTTTAACCAGGGTTTTAAAAACCAACTTTTTCTTGATCTGGTCTTGCTTTTTTAAAATGCATCCGAAACTTAATCGAGTTTATGGGGAAAAAATCATATTGGCTTTGATGAGACTAATAACGAAATAAACATGTCACAGCCCAAGGCCTTAACTGAACTCCGCTTAGGCCTACGCTTAAAGTCACCTTGTGAACTACCTAATCTATGAGGGGTTCCGGCCCATTAGCCTACAACAGTCTATAAATTACAAAATCAGAATCCTATTCTATTTCCTTTTTTGATAAGATTATGAATCTTACTCAAACTAGTAAATCAAATATGATAAGGACAAAAAATCATTTTTCTTTCTTGATAGGGATTACCTCCCAAAGTAGGGCTTAAGTATCCTACTAAGATTCCAACCCTTTGGGTTCACTATATAAACAGAGGCCTGCTCTCTCACAATTCATTCACTCTCCACTACTCAAAACCACCTACTTGCTCCTAAGTTCTTGCTCCTGAGAACTTGATGCCTTCGTTGTAGTCTTGGTCTCCGACAAAATTCCTAGTAATCCTTTTTCCATTAATTCTTATTAAATAGCCTCTTTTAGCCTTGATGACTTGAGCGTCGGAGGGTCCCACACAAACACCAACCCGGTGTTTCCCATAAGCTTCACTCTTTTCTCTTCGTGTGTGCAGGTCCAGCGGATTGTCAATGGCCTCAACCTCACAGGATCCATCCTTTCCGTAACCATAAATTTTTAGTGTCTATGGTTTGGCACCCACTGTGGGGCCCTGACAATCATCTACCAACAATGACTTGCAACATGAGAGGAGGCACGAAACTCCCTCTGACTGACATCGTTAATTAGAAAGTTCCATTGGGATAAGAATTTTTTTTCTTTAATTTCCTTCATTTGTTTTATTTGTTCACATGTCATATTATATCTATTTAGCAATTAGCATGTGATACCTTGAAGCATCAAAACACATCTCCAATGTGAAAAAGATATGTCATATACACCAAATCATTTTTGTTATATTTTTCACTTCGCCTATAGCTGTAAGCTCACTCTTTGCATTTGCTCTCAATCAAGAAACACTCGCCTATTATTTCTCTAACTTATACTGCAACTGATTACTATTTCCTTCATACCCCTCTCTACTCTACCTCCCTTAAGCTCCCCCGTTCTACGTTTTCTTGTTTTGTTCTCCTTCTCCACTTCAGAGACCACACCTGCACATGCTTTTTTGGTACTGTAACGCCCCACCTGAGGTATGTAGTTAAATTGTGTTGTATTGCTTGAATGTTTATTGATTTGTTTTCATTTGAGGTTGCATGTCGTTATTTTCAGTTGGTTGGCCCTTAGTTGGATTGATGAGTTGATTTGGTTGAGTGGTTGCCCTGAAATTGTAAAGGCTTGGCAAAGTTTTGGTGTTATAGACTTCGTCGGGGCGAAGAACGATCTTTGCCACGGTGACAAGGTCCTAAAACCAAAGAGGTAGGTTCTGTAACTTTTCGTCACGGCGAAGAACCGACTAAAATGTGTAGTGAGTTTCTAGAGAATTCTTTCTTTGGGGCACAATGACCTTTCTACCCCTAATTAGCAGGAAAAGTGGGAAGTGAAATGCAAGGAAATTGCATAGAGAATAGTTTAAATGGGGATGCATTTACAAAGAATTAAAGGGCAAAGGTGGAATTCTTAAGAAAGAGTAAGGGTAAAATGGGAAAGAGTTGAGAAAATATGAGATATTAAAGGTTTAACTTTAGAAACCCTTTCATTCTTTCTTTTCCACCGCCTCTTCCATCCTTTAATTCTCTCAACTTTCATTCAATTTTCCAAGGATTTTTGGAAGGCTTTTGACTAGAAGTTGATACAAGTTGATCCTAAACAGTTAAAGGTAAGAATCCTTACTCTAGATGTGAATTTTTATTGGTGTAAGAGTAGGATCCTTACTAAGTTTGTGTTTAAGGTTTAAGAGAAAGCATCAAGCCACCAAGAGTGGAGAGCTTAAGTGGATTCTACTTGAGTCTAAGGTAAGTAAATCCACCTAAGTTGTGATTTGTATGACTGAATGATGTATAGAGAATTGTATATGATTAATGCTTGACTTTTTATGTTTGAAAGGAGTTGATGGATTTAGGAATGAGTTCAATATTGATTTATGTAGAGATTTCCACCATGAGAAGGGTGGATTGTGTTGATAAAATTTGGTAGAAGTATGGATAGAATTAGAAGAATTTGAGAGGAATATTTGAAGTGTCTTTTCTTTGCAGGATGTGTGATGATTTGAAGGAGTTGAACTCCAATTTTGGATGGTTAAGAAAGAAGTATAATTATAGTTAGAGTAGAGTTTATGGATGCACACATATTGTTTGATGAAATGCCTAAGAGAAGCATGAGTAGAAGTAGAGAACCTTACTTTACGCAACATAGCATCTTTGCATTTCATGAATGCATATAAGAAAGATTTTAGGCATGAGCCATCCATATGCATATGTATATATGTGTAATCATCAAAGAAAGAAATATGAGTAATGAGAAAGAAGCACCCTAAGAAGAAAGATAAAGAAAAGAACTAATTCTCTTAGAATAAAGAGAAAGAAAGAATTAGCACTAGAGAATAAAATGAATAAAAGTGCTAAAGAAGAGAAAAGAGAATAGGGTGTGCGATGGGGAACCCGTGAGTGTAGAATTACCCGTATGTAAACCGCCATGAGAGAGCGGTCTTCGCCATGAGAGAGCGGAATGAGAATGAGAAAAAGAATTCGTATAGCCCGTGAGAATACATGCAGATGAGGGCTATACACGAAAGAGAGAGAGAGAGAGAGAGAGAGTACACTCACATGGCCAAGGGTTCCGAATCCATGCATCAACCAAGACCGATCGGCAAAGAATAAAAGAAAGAATAAGAATGAATAAGAATAAGAAAGAATAAGAATGAGAATGAATAAGAATGAGAATGAGAATGAGAAAGAAAAGAAAAGAGAGAAAATGCATTACCTTACATTAGTGCATAGGCATCTCATCCGTACATGTTATCATGATATCCCTCATGGGTGATGAGAATGGAGAGAAAGAAAGAATAGAAAGAAAGAAAAGAACAGTAGAAACAGAGAAAGAACAAGAGAGTTTGACTAAGAGAAAGTGATAAGCGTAAGGAAAGAATTGAAGAGTGATACATGGGGATAGGGGAGTAGAGGATTTACTTGCTGAGCATCTTTGTGCTCACCCCGTTGTTTTCTATGTTTTTGCAGGACATAGGTGAGGACGTGGTCAGATGAACATCAGCATGCGAGGAGACTTGGCTAAACTGTCCACTATTTTTTAGAGTCTTTTTGTACAAATGATACTGTACTATGTAAAGAATGTATATATTAAGTAAAGAAATTTTTTTGGGCCCAACTATTTTGATAAGTATGCTTGTGTTTTTATTAATATATTATATGAATATGATAGTAGAAAGAAGTCATTACAGGTACCAATCAGTTCTTTTGGTATCGGACTCAACCACTAATCACTGTAGTTTCTGCTCAAACTGCTGTTACACCTCTCGATCTTGTGATGGCTAGAACTCTCACTCTCTCTTTTATTTATACCAACATCACCCTCTTACAACCTAACATTTTCATCATATTCACCTACGTCTCCATCTTATTCCCCTTCAAGCCTGTCATTTAGTCCCAGTTAGCCATGCACACAATAAGGCCTGGTTCACGCCTATAGAGTATCTTTTGGCTCCACTCATAACCTCTGCTAGTGGAAGGATACCCCTCGCTACTATCCGGCTCATCAGAACCCTTACTCAACTTATCATTCAATCCATCACTAGACCCTTCACTCGACTCTTCTTGGTCACTCACTTTGTGCTAACAAAATCTCTCAACCTTTCATTAGAGTCAACCCCTCACATCAAGTGGCAAAGACAACAAGGTACCAAGTATAAGGAGTCTTTCTTCCGACTCGACCCTTCATGCCAAGTGACAAACCCCTTTTCTCAAATCCTCTCCAAAAGAACCGAACACTGTCCAAGTATCCCTATGTCACTTTCCACTTGGCTCAACACCAGCAAATCCCCTGGTAAAAACACTTAGTTATTTTTCATCAACTCTCCGAAAACATAACAAAGTGCACTAGACGTTTTCCACGCGGCTCGGTTACTCTCATCGAGTCAAACTACTTCAACTGATGGCAATCTTTGAGACCCAATCTTCGTGTATCAACCTCTCTCTCAAGTCTCAACTTAACCATCTGAAGTGCATTTAGCTTAAGTCTCCACAAACCTTGAAACTTCAACCCAAGCCAAAAACTGCTTTGCAGAAACTCCTTTAGACTCCTGCTTCTTTTCCATAAATGCTTGGGCAAGTGTTGACACCCTGTAGCATCTGGGGAATTGAGAATTTTCATTTTATCCACCTATGTTTTGTTTAAACACCACCTAACACGAATCCATCATATGAATAAACCAAGAACCTTGAAAGAAAAACTACCTTATCTCATCCAACTCAACTCTTAGCTATGAAACTGAGCTGAATCGTTAGCATCACACAAGTACAATTCTCTATAGAGAGCCGACTCTCCTTGAAAACATGAAACCCACATGGCAACTTCTTAGATGACTGTAGATGTTACTTTGCTACTTGACGCTGGTAGCGTGCCGAATGCACCAAATTAATTAACCTTACTAACCTAACTATTGAATTGTATAAATGGCAAGCAAGGGTCGATCCCACAGGGAATGACTCGATTAATTTCTATATTCTAAAACAATAAAAAACAACAGAAACACAAATTAAACTCTAAACAGTAAACCTGACAACAATAATGAAAGGGGGTTTGTAATCAAGGCAAACTAAAGCAAAACAGAGAAATAAAATATCAGGTTAAACAATCAGTTCTCGGTTCAATATCCACCTAAACATGCATTGGACATAAAGTAACCGTAACACTGTTCTATCTCGTCATTATGGAACTACTGACCCTAGGAAACAACAAGCTCTGTTACCCGAATTCTCCCTTGGTTTGTCACTACTGAAACAAGCTCTTCAAGTAGATACTAACCCTTGAACAACCTAGAACAAGCTCTCTAAATTTAATTCAATGGGAGCCTTAAGAATTAGGAGAATAGATCAATCTAAGCAACAATCACGCAAGCTCGGATTATTTGACTTAGGTTATGTTATTCAAGACAATAGACCAAAAACTTGTCCATAATCAGCTATCATCACGCGTCCATCATTGAATAGAAAAAAGACGATTACATATCACAATTCCTAATTCTAACAGGTAAATTCTGACTAAACAATTTAGCAGGCCAAAACTAAATCACTCAAACAAGAATCACAGACAATTAAATCAGAATAACATAAACAATTCTAATAAAAACAAGATTGAGAACAACGTTACTGAAGTTAAGTTACACCAATGACATGAAATTAGGCTTCAAAATCCCCTTGAACTAAAGAAGGAAATTAGCCGCACATCTTGATCTAGAAAGCAAAAACTGTGAAAAATTAAAACTCTACTGTCCTACCACCCTTTTCACCTAAAAACTTCTAATAAAATAACATGTGTTTTCCTTAATTCTTCCCCAAGAATCATGGAATTTCTTTTCTAGACGTTTCCTAGAAGAAAGACTTCCAGATTTGACAAAATCTTATCAGATATGGATTCCAGAATTCGTCTCCAGGTTGCACCAGGATTCTCGCAATGTAAAAGATCTTTTCTGGGCTCTATCACTTCATAAAAATTGTAGCCCAGGATGTTTAGATGAATCTGGGCTTTTGAATCATCTGCTTTTGATATCTGACTCTCCAGTTAGGCCCGTTCGAAGATCCAATACTCAGCTAAGGAATCCTTCGCGACTAGGATTCCAGGTCCGGTTTTGCAACAACTACTGAGAACCCAAACAAACTCAGATTCTCACCCATAATACCTTCCTGAAAAGCTTGATTCGTCTACTTTAATTTCTCTGAAGAACACTTTTGCAATCAAGGAATCTAGCTCCCTGAAAAATGCAGCACTGGTCAGAATAACAACAATTCTGGAATTTTCTAATCTTTTATCACTTATTTCCTAAAGTCTATCCAACTATGCCAAACTCACAAAATAAACTCTAATCAACTGAAATATGCATAAAACATAACAAAATAATAATAATAATAATAATAATAATAATAATAATAATAATAATAATAATAATAATAATAATATGGAAGGAATAAAAATATCTAAATTACACTCTTATCAAATTCTCCCACACTTAGCTTTTGCGCGTCCTCGGGCAAACTAATTCAAACACTAAAGAAAAGCTACACTCAAGTCATATCTAGAACACCATCATGATGCGTAAGCAACACTATTTAATCCATGCATATTCATACCTAACTTAGGAAGCAACAAAGATAAAATAAAGTAGAGTTAATGACATTCGTATCTCTTCATCATTTTCCATAATTACTTTCAATCAATCAATGCAAACAAGGAAACTAATCACAACCAATTCATTTACAACTCACCCCTCAACTTTTCCTCAACTATTTCTCTTTACTACTACAAACTAGGTAGCAAACTAGAACTTTTTTTTTGAAAAGAATGAGTGCATTTTATGCTCCATCTCATTTCATGGTTGTGTTTATGAGTGAGTGCGTTTTACGCTCCATCTCGACTCACCACATACCTTTATTTTTTTTTCTATTTGCTTAAACCCAAATTTAGGACTAGCTTAAGAGAAACAATTGTTCTTTTTTCTTTCTTTTAAGGGTTGTTATACACTCCTCAATCATGCTTCGTCACCAAGTTCACACAACTTCTCAAGACATATTATTTCAAAACTACAAAGATTCAAATATGATTAACTCTATTTTATGAAATATTGCTAACATCCTAAGTCAAGGAATATGCTCAACACAAAGTCAAGTTATTATTTCATGCATCACTAGACGTTCAAAGACATGACTTAAAGCATAAACCTCACTAGACATGACTTTTTTTTTTTTTTTTTTAACAGAGACATAATCCTAAAAACAAAAAAACAAAATATATATATAAAGAATATAAAAACAGGATAGAAAACCCATCCAAGCCTAACTTCTCCCCAACACTTAAAACTTACATTGTCCCCAATGTAATACCCCAAATGTAGAGACAAGCAAATAAAACAAATAAATATGGCAAAACTAAAGTCAAGGAAAAAGAAAATCAAATCTGAATTCTTGGGTTGCCTCCCAAGCAGCGCCTTTGGTTAACGTCATTGGCTCAACTCTCTGCATGGTCATCACTACTCATGTATCGACTCCTCCAATCCCACCTCCTCAATAATGTAAACTTGGAACCCTTGATAGTAAGGCTTAAGCCTATGTCCATTGACCTTAAACACCTTGTTTGTTTTCAAACTCTGTATTTCTACTGCACCATGAGGAAAAACATTAGTCATAATAAAAGGTCCCACCCAACGAGAACGTAACTTACCTGGAAATAACTTCAGCCTTGAATGAAAAAGAAGGACCTTCTATCCAATTGAAAAATGCTTCCTTGAGATCATCTTGTCATGAAAGGCTTTAGTCTTTGCTTTGTATATGTGTGAACTCTCGAGGCATCATTCCTCAACTCCTCAAGTTCTTGCAAATGCAACTTCCTATTAACGCCGGCTTCCTTCATCTCCATATTGCAATGCTTGATTGCCCAATAAGCCTTGTGCTCTAATTCTATTGGAAGATGACACGACTTACCGAACACTAATCTGTATGGGGACATGCCAATAGGTGTCTTATATGCTGTTATGTATGCCCATAATGCATCGTCTAACCTCAAAGACCAATCCTTCTTGTTTGGGTTCTCTGTCTTTTCCAAAATTGACTTGATCTCTCTATTTAATACCTCCGCTTGGCCATTGGTTTGTGGGTGGTACGATGTGGAGACCTTGTGTGTGACATGGTATTTCTTAAGCAATGCCTCTATTGTCCTATTGCAAAAATGAGTGCCCTTATCACTGATGATAGCCCTTGGTATCCCAAACCTAACAAAAATATTAGTTTTTACAAAATCTGCAACAACCTTTGAATTGCTAGTTCTGTTGGCTTTCGCCTCCACCCATTTGAAACATAATCAATAGCTAACAAAATATAAACATTACCAAAGGAAACAGGAAATGGACCCATAAAATCAATGCCCCAAACATCAAAAATTTCAACAATAAATATGGGAGATTGTGGCATTTAATCTCAACGATAAATGTTTCATATTCTTTGGCAATTATCACATGACTTACAGAACATGTAGTCGTCCTTGAACAACGATGGCTAATAAAAGCCGCATTCTAATACCTTACGAGTTGTTCTCTGTGGTCCATAATATCCTCCACATGCATAGGTATGACAGAAGGTTAGGATAGGAGGTACGCACCTTCTTATCACTTGGTCAGCGCAATGCTTCCACAAATATGGATCGTCCTAGGCATAATACTTAGCATCACTCTTGATCTTGTCCTTTTGAGCTCTAGTCAAATCATTTGGCAATACGTTAGTAACTAAAAAATTGACAATATCTGCATACCATGGTGACGCCATTTCAATGGAAAACAATTGCTCATCCGGAAATGTTTCTCGCAAAGGAAGTTCATCATTGCCACGAACCAAACGGCTAAGGTGATCTGCTACAACATTCTCTACTCCTTTTTTATCTTTAATCTCCAAATCGAATTCCTAGAGGAGAAGAATCCACCTAATTAGCCTTGGTTTTGCCTCCTTCTTTGTGAGCAAGTACCTAAGAGCTGCATGATTAGAAAAAACAATGACTTTAGCACCCAACAAATATGACCGAAATTTCTCTAAAGCAAAAACAATAGATAAAAGTTCTTTTTCAGTCGTAGAATAGTTTAGCTGGGCACCATTCAAGGTCCTGGATGCATGATAAATATCGTGACACGCTCTGCCAACCCGTTGACCCAAAACAGCACCTAATGCAAAATTGCTCGCATCACACATAATTTTGAAAGGTAGCTCCCAATTAGGTGGTTGTATCACTGGTGCTGTCGTTAACAATGTTTTCAGCTTGTCAAATGCCTCCTTGCACTGCTCATCAACCTGAAAATCCACATCTTTTTGTAACAGTCTACATAGGGGCAATGCAATTTTGGAAAAGTCCTTGATAAATCTTCGATAGAAACCTACATGGCCAAGAAAAGATCAAACTTCCCGCACAGTGGCGAGGTAAGGCAAAGCTGTAACCAAATCTATCTTAGACTTATCAACCTCTATTCCCTTAGATGGGAGACAATATGCCCCAAAACTATACCTTGCTCTACCATAAAATGACATTTTTCCCAATTAAGTACAAGGTTAGTTTCTATGCATCTGTCTAAAATCAGTGTAAGGTTATGCAAGCACTTATCAAATGAATCACCATAGACACTAAAATCATCCATAAAAACCCCTATGATTAACTCGACATATTCTGAAAAGATACTTACTACACATCGCTGAAAAGTGGCTGGAGTGTTGCAAAGACCAAACGGCGTTCGACGGTAGGCGAAAGTACCAAATGGACATGTGAATGTCGTTTTCTCTTGATCTTCCGACGCTATAATAATCTGGTTATACCCTGAAAATCCATTAAGAAAATAATAATAAATATGACCAGCTAATCTCTCCAGCATTTAATCAATAAAAGGAAGTGGAAAGTGATCTTTTCGAGTTGTTGAGTTCAACTTCCTGTAATCAATGCACACGCGCCAGCCTGTCTGAATACGTGTAGGGACCAACTCATTGTCTTGATTTTTCACCACTGTAACACCAGATTTCTTGGGGACAACTTGTATTGGACTTACCCACTTACTGTCGGAAATTGGATAAATTACCCCAGCATCTAAAAGCTTTAGGACTTCTTTTTTCACCACATCCATCATTGGTGTATTTAATCTTCGTTGCTCTGCTGGTGTCGGTTTGACTTTTTCCTCTAACAGAATCCGATGCATGCATATGGAAGGACTAATCCCCTTAATGTCAGCTATGGTCCAGCCAATCGCTTCCTTATGCTCCCGCAACATTCGAACTAGTTTCTCTTCTTGATTGGGTGTTAACTTCTTCGACACAATTACCAGCAGTGTCTCATTCTCTCCCAAGTACACATACTTCAAATGGCTCGGTGATGGCTTAAACTCCAGTATAGGGGCCTGCAAAATAGAAGGCAACAATTTTTGGTGAGAATCAGGGAGCTTTATAAAAGAAACTCCATACCTTTCTAGAATCGGTTTTAAAGAATGTAACTCTGCCACTGTCTCCTTCAATTCTTCACTGAGCTCCATCTCTCATATCTCCTCTGATTCCACATGTTTGAGAAAGGCAACCTCTAACTCATTTGCATTATTCAACTCAAAAACCTCTTGCACTATGGAATCAACAGGATCAACAACATCAATAGCAAAAATAGATTGAACATTAGTTGGATATTTCATGGCATCAAAAATATTAAAATGAATTACTTCACCATCAAATTTCATCGTGAGGGTACCATCATGAACATCTATTTTTGTCCAAGCTGTATTTAGGAATGGTCTGCCTAGTAAGATAGGTGTAAGGTCAGGAGAAGAGGAATCATCCATATCCAGAATGTAGAAATCAGTCGGAAACACTAGCTCATTGACCTGCACAAGAACATCCTCAACTACCCCTTCAAGGTATGCATTAGTGCGATCAGCCAATTGGATAATAACACCAGTATCTTTCACAGGACCTAGATTTAATGAAGCATAAATAGATCGTGGCATAACATTAATCGAAGCTCCTAAATCTAACATAGCTCTCTCAATCCTGGTGTTACCTATCTTACACGGAATTGTATGTTAGTGTATATTAGTGTATGCCCTAGAAACCATTCGTGTTGTCGGTTTCAGAGTATTTTGTCTTGTATCTATATATATCATAAATAATAGAAGAAAGAGTTCTTCAATTCATATATGTAAATTGCTTCCTTTATTCAGTCATGCATTTAAAATAAAGTATGTATATGAATTGTCCAGATGATTCATTTAATAGGTAAATGAATTATCGAAAAAGGTCCCCTGCGGAAGCAATATAAATTTGGGCAACTATATTGCACAGTAGGCATACCGGATGCTTCCGAAAGATATCATGAGTTGATATAAGTACGGATGACGATGATAGTCATGTCACTAGGGAATTGGTATGGATTAACGGTTGGTGAACTGTTTTTCAGGCGTGGACCGAATAACGACAAATCACTTGGAAAAGCATGTAGTCAATGATTTATCGTTTGGTTATATCAGTGCACGATGTAGTCCTTTGACCTGAGACATTGTAGTCGGATCCGATATGGATGCGTATGGTTCATACGGTGTATAAGTACGAGACTAATCATGTTTCGTACAATAAAGCCTATTTGGTCATGCGTTGCTCATATGCGGAAACGAACGATGGTCAAGAGGGGATCCATTGACTCGGAAATATAGGATCGGGAGTACCGCTGACTCCATCCGGATTCGAGTTCCTAGACGAACATCGATAAATGTCGGAAAACTGAATCTCTGGCCAGAGTCTATTATTAGTCATACAAAAGTAAGTTTGTGATGACAAGTTCCGGACATATTGATCGACAATTCGGTAGAAGATCGAGTTTAGGATTTTGACGTTCCATGAATCCATACTCGATTAGGATATCTCAATGGAGGGACTTTACCTGCATGGTACGTATGATCTGAAATGGGTTCGATGAAGTATTTCTTCATCGTGGTTTAGGGACTATGGCACATTGCTAGATGTTTACCATAGTCGTTGGGCCTCCGGACGGGTTTCCGGATTCATCCAGAACAGGCTCACGGCTAATCCACGGTGGACCTACATGGTCACACCAATAGCCTTGAGAAGTTAGAGAATGATGAGAGAGAGAAATGATTATCCGAAGAGGGCTAGCACCTTCCGAGGGTAATAACGGGATTTCTATAGTAATAGTTACATAGAAAACAATTTGTGACATTTTAAGGGTTAAAATGGTCAAGCAATAATTAATTATATTTAATTATTATATCTTAAAGTGTTAAGATTAATGAGATGAACAAAAATAACCTTTTAATAGTTAAAGGGTAAAAAGGGTAAATTTATGGGTTGTTAATGTAAACTAGTTTAGTTTACATGGGCCCTTGAATAATATTGATTATTCAAAGGGTAGCATATTAAATTCGTGGGGTCCCTTTATAAAATAAGATTTTATTGGACTTGGAAGTGAAAAATAAATAATTGCAAAATAGCCCAAGTATATATAAGTGCAAAAGGTTGCATTTTTGTTCATTATTCACTTGTTCACTCAAACACAAACTAAAAGCTCTCTCTCCCTAGCCAAGGCCACTCTCTAATCCTCTCAAGGTGGTGTTAAAGTGTGGAGGTTTCATCCTTTTGAAGCTAATCTTCATCAATCCAAAGCAAAGGAGTAGGTATAATCTCATATCCAAGCTTTGCATGTAAACCGTTTTTTTTAATCCATGCTTTCATGCTTTCATTCTCCATCTCCACCACTCTTCATGCATGCTGAATCTTTCAAATGGTATCAGAGCTAAAAGCTCCTTGCATGTCGAATTTATAAGCTAAAATGGCATTTTCCATGTGTTCATATGTTCATCAAACTTGGTTGAGTTTGCATGTTAGTGATATGGTTCAAAAATGTTTTTTTCATAGTAGATCTTTACATGCATGTCTCGGCCATACATAGATCAGAGGTATATGTTCATTCTTCTTCTCATTCTTATATGTTTGAATGATGATAATGGTTATAATGAGCATGCCTTAGTATTGGATGATGATTATTGCATGAAATGTGTTGAAAACGACATGCATGCATATATGTCATTTTCGGCCATGACTAGTTTTGCCATAAAAATGTTGCATGATGATTCATTTAGAAAAATGTTCATGCATGTTCATTTCCATTACTTTGATTAAATGGTTTATGCTTTGACATGCTAAATGTGTTATCTTTAATTTGATTAAAGAATATTTTTGCATGAAGTGTATGCAAATGTTGCAAGTGTTTAGTGGTGGAATTTGATGTTAGCATAAAGTTATGGATTATTCATTCATATGATGAATTATGATATTATATATGATTGTGGTAAATTTAATGTAGGATGTTTAATTTGATTAAATTATCTTATAATGCATCATTGCATGGCATAAATTATTATATTTTTGAAATGTAATAATTTGGTTGTTTGAATGGTTTCAAAAAATGATGATGCAAGATGGCATGATTGTCTTTGAAAAGATAAATATGTCATAAAAAATATTACTTTAGTTAAAAGTAACTTGTGTCATAGAATGATTACTCTTGGAGTAATAAAACCCACTTATCTATGCCATGCATGACTTTTGTGAAAAGTATTGAAATGATGCTAACAATTAAATAGTATATCTTTGGGTGGAATATGACAAAAGTGTTTGTGTAATGATTCCTATAAAATGTGTAATTGTTGCATGGCCCAAAGTTATAATTAAATTACCACATGAATATATATATATAATATCTATTAATATATGAGATATATTTATATATTTATATTCATGCCTTTAAATAATTGTTTATTATATTTGGTATGAATGTTTAATATTTATTTATGTGATGAATGAATATTAGATTAGAGGGTTGATCATGGGCGCCATTTGGTTTTCAAAATATTCAAAAGTATTTGTAATATTCTTTTATTAAATGGCTTGTAATAATTAAATTTTATTTATTTATTTTAATCGGGCCTGCGTGCCTAAGATCCAATATGTAATGGAATCGGCTAGACGAGAACCGAAGAGCATCCGGATGACGATCCAATCGAAGATATAGTATTAGGGTAAATAGTTTGCCTTTAGGATGTATTTTCGAAAAGCCCCATGGTCAACCCACATGCTTTAATTTATGCATATATGTGATATGTATGAATTGTTAATTAAACATGGCATGCTAAAATGAATTAACTAAAGGTTAAACCTAAATCTCCCCAATTTAAAATTATTAAATCCAAGTCTCCCATTGTGGGATAACTAAATTCTTTGATATAAATTTTAATATCCCAAGATTTCTATTATGTGAGGGATACAATCTTTATATCATAGAATTAAGTTGATCTTGTTCTTGGATGGATATTTTCACCTTGACCAAGAATTCTATTATGTGAGGACATGATGAAAATGCCATCCTAAGAAAGCACAATGGTTCGGATTTAACTAGCCTAGGGTACCAAGAATTCTATTATGTGAGGTATCCAAAGCTAGGACAAGGAATATGAATCAAACCTTATATAGTGATATAAAAGGAAAAGAGTTTCCTACTTATTAGACTTAATTAACCAAGAATTCTATTATGTGAGGTTAATTGAATTTGATAAGAAATTGATTCCCCACTAAGAAATTTAATCCAACGAAAATTTCCGGATCCTATTTAAGGGAGTGTAGGACTCGAATAAAATAGTGGGAGCTAATTTGATTATGCATTAAAAGGTTTAAAAGATTACAAGACACTAATAAAATTACTTTTCTTTGCAGTTTCATCTTTGTGATAAATAATCAAAAAAATGGCCAACAATGTTCTCCTAAGGATAATGGACAATAACATGTTAACCGGACCCAACCTAAAAGATTGGCTAAGAAATCTTAGAATTGTTCTAGATTTTGAAAGAATTGCTTATGTCCTAGAAGCACCTCTTCCACTTGATATTGGACCGGATGCTCCACAAGCTGAGCTTGATGCTCTTGAAAAGTGGAGAGAGGATAGTAGGAGGGCTAAAAATTACATGTTAGCCTCCATGAATAGAGAGCTTCAAACTAAGCATGAAGAGGTTTCAAATGCTTATGATATCCTCATAGCTCTACAAGAGTTGTATAGCGAAAATCCAAGAGTGGTTGAGTATGAATTGTGTGCATCCCTCTTTAGCATGAAGTTGAGGGAAGGGGAACCTCCACTGATCATACTCTTAAAATGATCAATGGATTAGATCGATGGATGGATATGGGGTGGTCATGCCGACCGCCTCAAAGTGAATTTGATTCTACAATCCCTTCCTCCAAGTTATAAACCGTTTATAACTAACTACAATCTCAATAGGATTGAGAGAAACCTCTCTGAACTGCTAAATGAGCTTAAAGAATTTCACAGACAGAATGTGAAAGGGAAGGGACATGAAGATGTTTTTGCCGCCTCCACTAGCAGGGGCCAATAAAAAGCCCAAAGTGCTACAAAGAGAGGTCCAAAAGTTGGACCCAAGAATAAGAGCTTCAAGAAGCCGGCAAAGGCAGAGAAGGCCGATGCAAAAGGAAAATGTTTCCACCGTGGAAAAGATGGACACCTTTGGAAGAGGAACTGTCCTCAATACCGAACAGAAGAAAGGCAAAGGAAAAGCGGTATGAACCAATGTCTTATGATTGAATATGAATTAAGTGTTAATTCAGATAGTCATTCCTGGATATTAGATTCAGCACAACATCTCATGTTTGTATGTCTTTGCAGGTACTTGAATAGTTCCGAGGTGACAAAGGGCGAGATCATTTTGAGGATGGCAAATGGGGCACGAGTTGCAGCGAGGCCATGGGGACTTGCTCACTAAGACTACCTTCAGGGACATGTTTTGAATTTGTTTAAAGTATTGTACTTTGAAAAGGCCACAAGAAACATCATTTCTATTTCGCTTTGTGTAAGGCAGGTTATTATGTCTTGTTTAATGGAAATGAATGTTCAATACATTTTGGAAATGTTTTAGTTGGTAAAGTGTGAATACAAATGGTTTGTATGTCTTAGAATTGAATGACTATGCTTCAATCAATACCATTTCAAATAAAAGAACTCGATCTGAATCAAATCCTAAAATTCTATGGCATCATAGATTGGGTCATATAGGAGAGAAGATTAATACACTTGGAGAAAGTGGGATCCTAAACTCATTGGGTTCGAACCCTATCCAACCCTTTGTGAATCATGTCTCCAAGGAAAGATGACCAAGTCTCCCTTTAAGAGTAAAGGAGAGCGAGCTAAAGAACTTTTAGAACTCATACATACAGATGTGTGTGGACCATTTAGTACTTTAGCTAGGGGAGGATTTGAATATTTCATTACCTTTACAGATGATATGTCACGATATGGGTATTTGTATTTAATGAAATGCAAATCTGAATCCTTTGAAAAATTCAGAGAATTCAAGAATGAAGTAGAAAATCAAACTGGAAAGAGTATTAAAATACTACGATCAGATCGTGGGGGTGAATACTTGAGTACGAGTTTCAAGAGTTCTTAAAAGAAAATGGGATCATCTCACAATTGACTCCTCCTTATACACCCCAGCTTAATGGAGTGTCAGAAAGGAGAAATCGTACCTTATTGGATATGGTACGATCGATGGTGAGTTTTACAGACTTACCAATGTCTCTGTGGGGGTACGCTCTCCAAACCGCTGTGCACATCCTTAATAGGGTCCCGTCTAAAAGCGTCCCGGAAAACACCGTATGAGATATGGTATGGAAAACGTCCCAAGTCTGAATTATATGAAGATTTGGGGCTGCCCACTTATGTTAAATTGGTTAAATCGATAAGTGGATGTTAAATCCGAGAAGGGTCGGTTCATTGGATATCCTAAAGATAGTTTAGGATATTGCTTTTACTTCCCAAGTGATCAAAGAGTTTGGATCAGTAGAAATGCGCGCTTCCTCGAGAGCGAGTTCTTGGAGGAAGGCGGTGTTGGAAGAAATATTGAACTCAAGGAAAAGTTCGAAGAGCCAAGAACCGAGATTGCTGAAGATGGAACATCCACTCAGCGAACCTCAGTATCAGATACTATGGTTCCAAAGACGAAAGTCTTCTAGAATGTCGAAACCTCCAGAGAGATATGGGTTCCTACATGAGCAAGATTTTGAATCTTACTTAGTGGGAGTAGATGATCATGGTGATGATCCTAGAAGCTACGAAGAAGCAATACTGGATAGAGATTCAGGAAAATGGCTGGAAGCGATGGATTCTGAGATAGAATCAATGCATGCCAATCAAGTATGGTCGCTTGTGGATCCACCTGAGGGAATAGTTCCTATAGGTTGTAAATGGGTCTACAAGAGAAAAGTTGGCAAGGATGGGGAGGTAGAGACCTTCAAAGCTCGACTGGTAGCGAAAGGTTATACTCAGAAACAAGGATTGGATTATGAAGGAAACCTTCTCGCCTGTAGCTATGATTAAATCCATCCGTATAATGCTAGCCATCGCAAAGATACCATGATTATGAAATTTGGCGATGGATGTCAAAACAAAGATTCCTCAATGGGTTTATTGAGGAAAACATCTATATGGAACAACCGATAGGTTTTGTATCCTCTCTTGAAAGACATAAGGTATGCAAATTGCATCGATCCATTTATGGATTGAAGCAAGCTTCAAGAAGTGGAACATTCGATTTGACGACATAATCAAATCGTTTGGTTTTGTCAAGAATTCGGATGAGCCCCTGTGTATACAAATGGGTTAAAGATCATGCCATCACGTTTCTCATATTATATGTAGATGACATACTTTTGATGGGAAATGATATAGGCATGATGACAGAGGTTAAGGTTTGGTTGTCCAAAACCTTCTCGATGAAAGACTTAGGAGAAGCGACATATGTCCTTGGCATTTGTGTCTATAGAGATAGAACGAAAAGGGTAATTGGATTATCCCAAAAATTGTACATACAGAAAATGCTAAAAAGATTTAGCATGGAGAACTCTAAGAGAGGTCTTTTGCCCTTCACTCATGGTCTTCATCTTTCTAAGGAGATAGGTCCAAAGACCGATGAAGAGCGACAGCGGATGCGTAATGTGCCTTATGCGTCTGCCGTAGGTAGCTTAATGTACGCAATGCTATGTACAAGACCTGATATAGCTTATGCTGTAAGTGTTACGAGCAGATATCAGTTCAAACCCAGGGGAGAAACATTGGTCGGTTGTAAAATCGATCCTTAAGTACTTGAGAAGAACTAAGGATCTAGTTCGAGTTATGGATGTTCCGAGTTAAACATTCAAGGATACTCAGATTCTGATTTCCAATCAGATATTGATGATAGAAAGTCTACGTCGGGGTACATTTTTATATGTAATGGAGGTGCTGTTAGTTGGAAAAGTTCCAAACAAACAACCACAATGACTCCACTACGAAGTTGAATACATTGTCGAATACATTGGAAGCGTGAAGGAGGCTGTTTGGATGCGAAAGTTCGTAATTGAACTTGGTGTGGTTCCAAACATGGCTTACCCGATAAGCATGTTCTGTGACAATACTGGAGCTATTGCACAGGCAAAGGAACCAAGGGCACACCAAAAATCCAAACACATTCAGGCGTAAGTATCACATTTTGAGAGAATTCGTTGGAGCCGGAGAGATTTTGATTCAAGACTCCTTCAGAGAAAATGTAGCTGATCCACCGACTAAGGCGATGACATGAAGCAATTGGACCATCATCTTGAGAAGATGGGTATGAGATACAACATCGAATGGCTTTAGTGCAAGTGGGAGTTTGTTAGTGTATATTAGTGTATGCCCTAGAAACCATTCGTGTTGTCGGTTTCAGAGTATTTTGTCTTGTATCTATATATATCATAAATAATAGAAGAAAGAGTTCTTCAATTCATATATGTAAATTGCTTCCTTTATTCAGTCATGCATTTAAAATAAAGTATGTATATGAATTGTCCAGATGATTCATTTAATAGGTAAATGAATTATCGAAAAAGGTCCCCTGCGGAAGCAATATAAATTTGGGCAACTATATTGCACAGTAGGCATACCGGATGCTTCCGAAAGATATCATGAGTTGATATAAGTACGGATGACGATGATAGTCATGTCACTAGGGCATTGGTATGGATTAACGGTTGGTGAACTGTTTTTGAACGTGACCGAATAACGACAAATCACTTGGAAAAGCATGTAGTCAATGATTTATCGCTTGGTTATATCGGCACGATGTAGTCCTTTGACCTCGAGACATTGTAGTCGGATCCGATATGGATGCGTATGGTTCATACGGTGTATAAGTACGAGACTAATCATGTTTCGTACAATAAAGCCTATTTGGTCATGCGTTGCTCATATGCGGAAACGAACGATGGTCAAGAGGGGATCCATTGACTCGGAAATATAGGATCAAGAGTACCGCTGACTCCATCCGGATTCGAGTTCCTAGACGAACATCGATAAATGTCGGAAAACTGAATCTCGGCCGAGTCTATTATTAGTCATACAAAAGTAAGTTTGTGATGACAAGTTCGGACATATTGATCGACAATTCGGTAGAAGATCGAGTTTAGGATTTTGACGTTCCATGAATCCATACTCGATTAGGATATCTCAATGGAGGGACTTTACCTGCATGGTACGTATGATCTGAAATGGGTTCGATGAAGTATTTCTTCATCGTGGTTTAGGGACTATGGCACATTGCTAGATGTTTACCATAGTCGTTGGGCCTCCGGACGGGTTTCCGGATTCATCAGAACCGGCTCACGGCTAATCCACGGTGGACCTACATGGTCACACCAATAGCCTTGAGAAGTTAGAGAATGATGAGAGAGAGAAATGATTATCCGAAGAGGGCTAGCACCTTCCGAGGGTAATAACGGGATTTCTATAGTAATAGTTACATAGAAAACAATTTGTGACATTTTAAGGGTTAAAATGGTCAAGCAATAATTAATTATATTTAATTATTATATCTTAAAGTGTTAAGATTAATGAGATGAACAAAAATAACCTTTTAATAGTTAAAGGGTAAAAAGGGTAAATTTATGGGTTGTTAATGTAAACTAGTTTAGTTTACATGGGCCCTTGAATAATATTGATTATTCAAAGGGTAGCATATTAAATTCGTGGGGTCCCTTTATAAAATAAGATTTTATTGGACTTGGAAGTGAAAAATAAATAATTGCAAAATAGCCCAAGTATATATAAGTGCAAAAGGTTGCATTTTTGTTCATTATTCACTTGTTCACTCAAACACAAACTAAAAGCTCTCTCTCCCTAGCCAAGGCCACTCTCTAATCCTCTCAAGGTGGTGTTAAAGTGTGGAGGTTTCATCCTTTTGAAGCTAATCTTCATCAATCCAAAGCAAAGGAGTAGGTATAATCTCATATCCAAGCTTTGCATGTAAACCGTTTTTTTTAATCCATGCTTTCATGCTTTCATTCTCCATCTCCACCACTCTTCATGCATGCTGAATCTTTCATTGTAAACATACCTGGATCCTTGCATTTGGGAGGAAGTTTTCTTTGGAAAACTGCTAACACATTTTCTCCCATTATTATCTTCTCATCACCCTTCAACTTCCGCTTATTGGTGCATAGCTCCTTAAGAAATTTCGCATACCTTGGCACTTGCTTAATTGCATCCTACAGAGGTATATTCACTTCCACCTTGTGAAACATCTCCAAAATTTAATTATCCTTCTCTTCTTTCTTTGACTTCGCGAATCTGCCAGGAAAAGGTAAAGTATTAGATTGAAGTTGAATTGAAGGGTTAGGAATTACCTTTGATTCAATTGTAGCCTCTTCTTTCTCAATTTCATCTTCAATCTTTGCTTCCTTTGCTACACTTGGATTGTCTAGTTTTGCTTTTTCCACTTTCTTGCCACTTCTTAGCATCACTACATTCACATTCTCCTTTGGATTCACCACTGTTTGAGAAGGCAACTTCCCTCCAACTTGAGCCTCCAAATGGCTTATAACAGTTGCCATTTGACCCATTTGATTCTTCAGACTTTGAATACTAGATCTTGTATCTTGTTGAAACTGTTTAGTATTCAAAGCAAGGGACTTAACTATATCTTCCAAGGATGAATTTGAGCTCTGTGAGGCAGGTTGCTTCGGTTGAAAACTTTGTTGTTGTCTATTCTAGAAGAAATTATGTCCACCTCCTACTTGTCTATTTCCTCCATAACTGAAATTCGGATGATCTCTCCAACCTGGATTGTACATGTTGGAGTAAGGATCATGTTGCCTCGGTGGTCCAGGAAAGTGTCCTGCTGCGTTGACTTGTTCAGTCCCTTCCTCTTGAAGTGTTGGGCACATGTTCGTTTGGTGTCCCATTGTTGAAAATATCCCACAAGCTTTTACTTGTTGCGCATTCCCTATAGCCAATTGTCTAACAAGAGAGGTAAGATCAGATAATTGTTTTTCAATGGAAGATGTACTTACCTCATTTACCCTTTTGGGTGGCGCATCATGTCTTGTACCAAACTGTTGGGAATTGGCAGCCATGTTTGAGATTAACTGTTTGGCAGCTTCAGGAGTCTTATCCACCAGCGCACTTCCACTTGTTGCATCTATCATATTTCTTTCCATAGGCAGCAATCCTTCATAGAGATATTGAATTAGCAATTGATCACTTATCTGGTGGTGAGGACAGCTTGCACATAGCTTCTTGAATCGCTCCCAATATTCATACAACGTCTCTCCATTATATTGCCTTATCCCAAATATCTCTTTCCTGATGGTGGCAGCCCTAGATGCTGGGAAATATCTTTCTAAAAACATCCTTTTCATCTCGTTCCATGTTGTGACTGTCCCCGATGGTAAATAATAGAGCCAATCATTTGCATCATCGCCCAATGAAAAAGGAAAAGCTTGCAACTTAATTTGCTCCTCTGTCACTCAAGTCAGTTTCATGCTTGAACAGACAAAGTGAAACTCCTTTAGATGTTTATTTGGATCTTCACTTGCACAACCATGAAATGTAGGCAACAAATGAATTAAACTAGACTTCAATTCAAAAGCAACATCTAAAGTAGGGTACTGAATACACAAAGGCTGCTGATTAAAATCAAGGGCAACCAACTCCTTTAATGTTCTGCCAACGGCCATCTCTTCTTCTATCTCTGAATCACGATCACTGGATGAATTGTGGGATGTTGAACCAAGGGCTATATTTAGATCAGGACATGAAGAACTTGTAACACATCTTCTTTATTACTATTCTTATAATACATACTGTGTAAATTATAGATATACATAGCGTATGAAAGATAGTGGGCTCAAATTTTCTTTACTCATAAAAACATAATTCTTTACAAATACAAAATACTATGTAATAAAAACTTTCTAATTAATACAAAATATCATAGCAGGTGGATAGTGGTGCCAAGACTCTCCGCTCCTTGACGTCCATCCGATCGTTGCTCCTATTTCCTGCAAAACAGGGAAGAACAATGGGGTGAGCACAATAATGCTCAGTAAGTAAATCCTCTTCTACCTATCCCCTCCCCCAAACACTCACTTTTTGGTTCTTCCTTACTCTATCGTTCTTTTATTTCTAATTCTCACTGTTCTTCTCTTTCTTCCTAATACTTTTATTCTCCTTTAGTTCTGTTCTGCTCTTTTTATTCTTTCTTTCTCTCTGTTCTTATTATCTATTCTTTTTCTCTTATTCTTACTCATCATGAAAGAAAATCACGGTTCTCTCTCTTATTCTCATCATACTCTCACTAACCATGGAAGAAATCATGTTGCATGCATGTATGAGATGTACATGCAATTAATGCAAAAGAGCTGCATGTTTCTTTCTTCTACTCTCTATTCTAAATAACTCAAACTCTCTCATTCTTTCTCAACTCTCTCTTTCTATCTCATTCTTTCTCAAGCTTTCTCATTCTTTAATTCTCTCTATTACCTCATTCTCATTTCTCATAATTCATTCCTACTAACTCGCTCTTTGAATGTCACGGCCCCATCTTACCGGAAGCACGGCTGGGACTTCTCCCGCTCTACGTGACTTCTATTGATTCTCTATCTGTCTCTCTTTCTCATAACTCTTTTCTGTTAACTTTCTGTTGTAAGTCACGACCTCATCTTACCGGAGGCACGGCTAGGTACTCGTCCCACTCTTCGTAACCCAACTCATTGTCTCTCTTTATTCTTTCTCATGTTTGCTCATTCTTCCTCACTTGTATGTCATGGCCTCATCTTACCAGAGGCACGGCTGGGTGGAGATCACAAAGCACCAACCCACTCTTCGTGACTTCTACTCATTCTCTACTGATCAGACTCGGTCATGCATGGATTCGGAACCCTTGGCCATGTGAGTGTATTCTCTCTCTCTCTCTGAATGTCACGGCCCCATCTTACCGGAGGCATGGCTGGAACCTCATGTTCCACTTTGCATGACGGTCACGGCCTCATCTGACCAGAGGCACGGTTGGGGATCACAAAGCACCCACTCTCATGACTTTACTCATCACTCACGGGTTCCCCATCACACAACCTACTATATTCTCTTTTGTAGCACTTTTCTCTCTTTTATTCACTAGTGCTCAATCTCTCTTTCTCTTTTTATTAAAGTGTTCTCATTCTCTTTACTCTTAGAGTTGCTATTCTCAACATTCTCTACTCTTTCTCACTCAAACTATTACTCATAGTATAACTTATACTCAAAATTCTCTACTCTTGCTCAAGCTCATATTCATCTCTTCCTCAAGCTAGTACTCATAGGATAACTTAACTCTTAGAGTAGTCTATTCACAAGGTTCTCTACTCTTTCTCTAGCTACTCATCATAATGTAGCTTAACTCTTAGAGTAATTCTCTACTCTTTCTCAACTTTTTCTCAAGTTCTTTCTCAATGCACACTTAATGCATATGGATGGTTCATGCTCATTAATGCACTTAGGAAACGCCAATATGCAATGTTGCAATAATTAAGGTTTATGACTCATCCTCATGCTTCTCTTAGGCATTTCATCAAACAACTCATCATGAATACTTATCTCCATTTGATTTCTCAACAAGTAGAAATATATCTCTACTCAATTGCTCAATAACATACATATAACATGCATACATCATTTCTATTAAATCTCTACTTAAGAGAATTATCAAATCTTAACTTGGGTTGGGATTTACTTACCTCATACTTGAGTAGTCTCCACTAAAACTCTCTACTCTTGTTGGACCTTAGCTTTCTCTTATTTCCTAAGTATAAACTTAGTAAGAACTTAACCCTTACATAAAAATACTCATATCTAGAGTAGGGATTCTTACCTCTTCTTGCTTAGGATCAATTCTTTGTCAAATTCCAACCCAAAACTCTCAAAAATCCCTTGGAAAATTGAGTGAGGAATTGAGAGAAAATGAGGCATGAAGAGGTGGTGGAAATGGGTGAAAATGAAAGGGTTTAGAGAACTCAACCCTTATTAGCTCATATAATATACACTTTTTCCCATTTTGCCATTACTCTTTCTTGAAATTTCCACCTTTATCCTTTAATTCTTTACAAACTCACCCCTATTTTACACTATTCTCCATGAAATTTCCCTTGCATTTTACTCCACACTTTTCCTGCTAATTAGGGGTAGAATGGTCATTTTACCCCTATGGAGAATTCTCTAGAAACCTTAAGAACTTTTTTGCAATCTCGTTGCCGCAGCGAAGAACTTCCCGTCGCCCCGACGAAACATTCCAGAACCGACACCTCCAAACACATAGCAAACATCGCCGTGGCGAAGACTATTCTTTGCCCCAGCGAAGACTGCAACTCCAAAATCCGGTAAGTCTTGATCAATTCCAGGGTAAACACTTAACCAAAGGCCAACCAAACAACATGAACAATATACAAACTCATTTAGGGGCAATTCAGGAACCCTTTAGGCCATACCATAAACAAAGGCTACTTATCTCAAGTGAGACGTTACAGAACCTGCTTGACGTGACTCTTTTCGCAACTTTTGTAAACTGCGTTTGATTTCTGGATCAAATTCCAACTCTCCTGGAGAATTGGATCGAGTCATAAACCACTAAAATCACAAAATTAAGCCTAAATAAATAAAAATAATAATGATACAAAAATAAAAATAAATAAAAAAAACAAATTTTTTTCTTGATAGCAACAATGATTGGCTAAAAACCCTATTAAACGATCGAATTTGAGAACGAGAGGGTGGGGCTAGAAAGCATTTCTAGTCTTTCTCAGAATTTCGTTTTCTTCAAAACACGTACTCACAGCACTCCTAGTTCAACTAAAATTTCTCTTAGGAATAGTACTGAATAGTACTACTGTTAGTGTGCCGAATGCACCAAATTAATTAACCTTACTAACCTAACTATTGAATTGTATAAAGGGAAAGCAAGGGTCGATCCCATAGGGAATGACTCGATTAATTTCTATATTCTAAAACAGTAAAAACAACAGAAACGCAAATTAAACTCTAAACAGTAAACCTGACAACAGTAATGAAAGGGGGTTTGTAATCAAGGCAAACTAAAGCAAAACAGAGAAATAAAATATCAGGTTAAACAATCAGTTCTCGTTCAATATCCACCTAAACATGCATTAGACCTAAAGTAACCGTAACATTGTTCTATCTCGTCATTATGAAACTACTGACCCTAGGAAACAACAAGCTTTGTTACCCGAATTCTCCCTTAGTTTGTCACTACTAAAACAAGCTCTTCGAGTAGATACTAACCCTTGAACAACCTAGAACAAGCTCTCTAAATTTAATTCAATGGCAACCTTAAGAATTAGGAGAATAGATCAATCAAAGCAACAATCACGCAAGCTCGGATTATTTAACTTAGGTTATGTTATTCAAGACAATAGACCGAAAACTTATCCATAATCAGCTATCATCATGCGTCACTCGTTGAATGGAAAAAGAACGATTACGTATCACAATTCCTAATTCTAACAGGTAAATTCTGATTAAACAATTTAGCAGGCCAAAACTAAATCACTCAAACAAGAATCACAGACAATTAAATCAGAATAACATAAACAATTCTAATAAAAATGAGATTGAGAACAACGTTACTAAAGTTAAGTTACACCAATGACATGAAATTAGGCTTCAAAATCCCCTTGAACTGAATAAGGAAATTAGCCGCACATCTTGATCTAGAAAGCAAAAACTGTGAAAAATTAAAACTCTACTGTCCTCCCACCCTTTTCACCTAAAAAATTCTAATTAAATAACATGTGTTTTCCTTAATTCTTCTCCAAGAATCACGAAATTTCTTTCCTAGACGTTTTGTAGAAGATAGACTTCCAGATTTGACAAAATCTTATCAGATATGGATTCTAGAATTCGTCCCCAGCTTGCACCAGGATTCTTGCGATGTAAAAGATCTTTTCTGGGCTCCATTACTCATAAAAATTGTAGTACAGGATGTGTAGATGAATCTGGGCTTTTGAATCATCCACTTTCGATATCTGACACTCTAGTTAGGCCCGTTCAAAAATCCAATACTCCGCTAAGGAATCCTTCTGCGACTAGGATTCCAGGTCCGGTTTTGTAACAACTACTGAGAACCCAAACGAACTCGGATTCTCACCCATAATACCTTCCTGAAAAGCTTGATTCGTCTACTTTAATTTCTCTGAAGAACAATTTTGCAATCAAGGAATCTAGCTCCCTGAAAAACCTGAAAAACGCAGCACTGGTCAGAATAACAACAATTTTGGAATTTCCTAATCTTTTATCACTTATTTCCTAAAGTCTGTCCAACTATGCCAAACTCACAAAATAAACTCTAATCAACTCAAACAGGGATAAAACATAACAAAAAAAAAAATAATAATATGGAAGGAATAAAAATATCTAAATCACACTCTTATCAGATGCCTTTCAATCTCCTTGCCGTTAACTCTCCCTCGTTGTCATTGTCTCACCAGTTGTTGTCTACGTCTCCCTTTGTGTCCCTGCCTCGCTCTCCGTCTAGGTATCATTCTCCCTCAGCCCTTTTTAGTTCTTGCTTTTGAGCATCTAATCCATTATGAAAACTGTTGAGCTCCACATCTTTGCTTGGGAGGGCTCTCCTTGCAGCTGAAACCTCTATTTCTTTTGTTCTTAAGGGTTTCCTCTTGCTAACTCCAACTCAGTTTCTACAACCGGAAGTTATTATTTAGTCTTTCCAAAACTCACTGCAGTAACGTGGGTCCATGTAATCAACTTGGTCTTGGGTTATTATACCATTTACCTTTGATGGTGATAAACAATTTACTTGAAAGATCAACAACACTTCCAATAATGGTTTTAGCTTTACATTATCCAACGCGTCTTGTAATATCTAAGCAAGTCCCTTTTTTTCGTTCAGCATAGTAGTTAGTTGAATAAAGCTGTTCTTTACTACTCATGGTTGCCTTAAGCTCAGCAAAACTTCCTTCGACTTGGATCAAGTACCCCAAAAGGAGAGACCACTCGGCCTTGACCAATCTCATACCAATCCACACAAAGCTCAGGTGTTCCACCAAGTCGAGTGGAATCGACTCGTCAAAACACAACATCAACAAGACTTTGCTATATATAAAAAAAGAAACCACTCGACTCAACTCGACTCTGTCTTGTAGAACCAAGAGAGACAAAGAGAATTATCATCATGTAGGTTTAAGATTACAAGACTCTCCACAAAAGACACCTTCAAAGGCCGCATCTGTAAGTAAATCGATGGGTAAGTACAATGTAAAACAAAAATATTTCCCATCGATTACTCTGAATAACCCAAGATCAGGGTTTGATTATATATATATATATATATATATATATATATATATTACATGCTTAAAATGAAAAGAACAAATATAACAATAATCCAGACAAGGATAAAAAATCATACACACGTTTGGAGGCTCCTTCAAATGTCTTTGAATGCATTTCGCTACCGATCCAAGAATAGGATCAAACTCACATCATCCACATGAAGACAGTACAACAAAGACCAATGCTAGAATCAATCCTTAGCTTTAAGGAATCAAGAAACTTGGAAGGTATAGTGTAGAGAATAATAAGAGAAAAACTCTCTAAAACTCACCCACGACAACAAAATGAGAGAATTCTTATATAACCTAACTTTTGCTTTCTTTATAGATAAATGACATTTTCCCACCCACAGTTTGGCAAATCTGCAATTCCTACCCCTGGTTTCATAAATTACAGATTCCCACCCTTAAATTAACAGATAACTGTTTAGTCTAACAGTTAAAAAGGGTAAAATGGTTATTTCAAAGATAAAAATTTCAAAATAGCCCTTCACTTCTCAAATTCACCCCATTGGAAAATTTTAAAATAATCTTTCACTTTTCTAATTCACCCCATCGGTGATTTCAGGCCATTTCGGCCTATTTCCAGCACAATCGACCCCTCTTGACGCCACCATTACAATCCCCTTAATCCTTATATCAAAGCCCCTAACCTCCCCGCCTGATTGAACCCCTAATTGTCAATCGTGGCTTTTAGTGTCAATCGATGTTTCATCTAAATTCTAGCAAGTCCCGACACCAAAAACCACCCCCAAGACCACCAATAGCATCGCCGACTTCCCCCCACTAAAACTCCCAACATCGTCGACTGCAATTGCATGCCGATTGGCACCGCCTCTCCCTTAGGTATTTGCATTTTTTGGCCCCTTTCTAGCCAAATTCCGACACCTCGCCGAGGTGCAATCGGGTGGAAAAGTTGGGGGTTTTGGTGAGGAGGATAACGAGATGTTAATGGTGGTGTTGGGGAGGTCCAATAGGTGCCTAAATCAAGTTGGATTCTTGGTTTGGCCGGGATCCTCTAGAGGTTATTTGAGAGAAATTTGAGATATAGGGGTTATTTTGAGAAAAAAGTAACGATGTTAATTTAAGGGTATGAATCTATAATTTATGAAACTAGGGGTGAGAACTTCTAGATTCACCAAACCTTGGGTGGGAAAATGTCATTTATTCTTCTTTATATAGTAAAGAAAAATATCAATTCCACCCCCAAAGTTTAGCAACAATCCAAACTTAGGTGGAATTACATATAGGTCCTTGTTTAATTATTTAGTTAAATATTAACATTAACTTCAATAATTAAACTTTTAATTTTGCTAAATAATTCCAATAATAAAATTGGATACAGGTTACAACCTCAGTAAATTTAATTACTCAACAAAATTGCCAATATGCCCTTTCATCCAAAAGACGAATATATTCATTCCATAGTTAACCATCCTTAAATTGTCTCCTTAGTTTATGACCCGTAGGGCTCCTCATCATACCGGTAGTGAGTAGTATCATGATTGACACCAATCAATCATTTCACTACACACCGACCAAGATTGGCCCCTAGCAAGGCATCATGGCCACCCGATAAATTTGGTTCAATGAAATAGCTACCTATCAACGATATAGTTACCGTGCAATCAAATCATTTCATTATCTATTAGCTCATCGAGATTGAGGTATAGAAATGATGTCAACCTCAGTTATCTTTGATATATTTTTATTCAGTTACTAGACCAATAACCGGAATAATAAATTAGATTGTTATGATCATAGATTTACTATCATTGTCATTAACCGAATTGCGCCGTGAGATAACTTCCCCATACTTGAGAGTGATGAATCCTTTGTCGATCTACCATAGTCTTGATACACTCCTCGATGTAGCCAATCACTACCATATTGAGAACTCTAAATAGAACTACATTAGACTAGTGTCAAACTACATCAATCGATCTCAAGTCTAAGGATCACAAGCACCACCATTCGTTAGAGGATTTGTTCCATAGACACTAGGGTTACCATCTATATGGAATCCTCTGGTGGGTCAGTCCAATGAACTTGCCTGCAGCAAGCACCCATGTGTTGCACTAGGTCGTCAGCAAACAACCTTGACAAGTGAGATCACTCACTGCCTTTTGACAGAGTCATTCAACACTATATAGCCTTATTGTATTATTTGTGTCCTTGGTCAGAATAATACTAGGGCTACGGACATTTCTAGAATGGCCACCATATGTGATCATATGGTTCTCATTATCAATATTTGAAACACTTGATACCCTCATCATGGTTCTACCATCCTAAGGACATATATCAATACATACAACTATGATTTACATAATATAGTAGACAATGCCTTTTATTGATTAATAAACATCATTATAAAGAGTCAATTCCACAATAATTGATTGGCTCTAGGGCACCTACTCTAACAACATCCTGCAACAACACTTTAGATCATGGTGCTATGCGTGTCATAATCTCCCATGACACTTGGTTGTTTGAGAACAATTCAACTTCAAAAAATCAAGTCCACTAAGCTAAGTCGCTTACATGGTCAATCTAAATTTGCCTAATGGATGTGTTGGATGCTCTTTTATCTTTTCACTCGTCATGGGTTTACTCAGCCAGCACTAAGGTAAAAACAATATCCATCCAACACTACTCTTCAAACCGAATGGATCTTCACATTCGAAAATTTTTAAGCGGCCTGGAGCATCCTATCATCCATCTATTTGACCACTTATTCGGCCTCTTTATGAGACGGTGGGAGACTTCACTAGCGCTACTATATTTGTCTCCATTCAGCCTCAAATTCCCATTTGACACCACACAGCTGCATCACACTATGAGCTTCACTCCGCCATGCATCACTATTCGGCTCTATAGAAGTTCATTCGATCTTTGAATCCCATTCGGTCTCGTAGACGTCCTTCATTCAGCTTTATGAAGTCCACTTGATTCAACCTTTGGCAAAACAAGCTCACTCGGCTCCATCTTTCACACGTGTAGTCAAGGAGTCACAAATGTTATTTGTCTTAGCCTTCGCATTATGTAATCGTCTTCATTCGAGTCAGCCTATGAACAAATCACCTACTTACTTGGCTTCACCTAGTTAACACTCTTGGCTTCACTCAACTCGCCTGTGTAACATCATTCGACACTCTCTAATATCCCTCAGCCGGCCTAATTCAACTCTTATTCAACTAGTTAAACAAATCTCCACCTATATATCACTCAACATGCATAAGACGCCAGAACATGACAAGTTACCAAACACATCATTCGGTAAGTGTCCTCCATTTAGAACCCCAAGAAGAGTCAAATGACATGTTAGTCTTTTATTGCTTAAGATTAAAACTTCATGGAGGATAAACTTAAACATTCCCACTCGGTGTGCCTCCTTCACTCGGCATAATGAATCAAGCTGAGTGGGCCTTGAGCTATCTCTTTTTACATGCATGCCATGTAGGTCACACCTCCAGATAAGTTTTATTTTTCATTTTTTCTTGCACTTGCAAGCCATGCATGTCATTTCTCCATTTAAGTTTTATTTTTCATTTGGTCTTGCACATGCACGTCATGAAACACTTCTCCATTTAGCTCAGTCACCTTCAAACGACCATCACAACCTTATATATATGCACAACCTCTAGCTCTAAAGACCAACTCCATACAAGCTCATTCGGTCATGCACCATCATTCAGCTCCATTCAGAACCCCAAGAAGAGTCGAATGACTTGTCATTTTTTTATTGCTTAAGATTAAAACTTCATGGAGGATAAAGTCAAACATTCCCACTTGGTGCGCCTCCTTCACTCGGCATAATGAATGGAGCTGAGTGGGCCTTGAGCTATCTCTTTTTACATGCATGCCATGCATGTCACTCCTCCAAATAAGTTTTATTTTTCATTTTGTCTTGCACTTGCAAGCCATGCATGTCATTTCTCCATTTAAGTTATATTTTTCATTTGGTATTGCACATACACGTCATGAAACACTACTCCATTCAGCTCAATCACCTTCAAAAGACTATCGACAGCCTCATGTCCACAACCTTCTTGCTCCAAAGACCAACTCCATACAAGCTCATTCGGTCATGCACCATCATTCAGCTCCATGCAAGCTCCACTCGGCATACACCATCTACTCATCAGCATGAGTCGGGCCGAGTGGGAGGTACATACCATCTCATATTTATCACCAAAAAATTCCCTGCTTGGCTAGCACCATCCATTCATTACCATGAGCTAGCCGAGTAGGAGGTACACATCACCATCTTGAAGTGACTCCATAATACTTTGCCCAAACCCACATGTGGGCGAACCAAGTTGAATCAACTCGACCCTTAGAGGGCTATGATTCACATAGTCTTACATCTACGAAAGGAATAACATACTCTCTAGGATACTCGGTATTCCCAACTCAGGTTGGTAGAGTGATGCGTGATTTTACAAACATGCATATGTAGCTAGTGCACTAGTCACAAAAAGTAATAAAGTGATAAGCAGAATATCTTTCCCACGAGGATAGTGTTACTAAGTATCGATTTCTCAAGTTTAAGTCCTAATTGAGGCAACCATAAATTGGATTGATGGAAAATTAACAAACTAAAAATCAAATTAACAAAATATAAATAAATGATAATGAAATTAAAGCAAAACCCAACAACTTTAACTAATTAAACAATGCTAAAAAATGCTAGGGTGTTGATTTCACCTAGATACGCTAACCCAAATTATAGAATCTATTACCCAAGTTCTAATTCCTTGATTGAAAATAAAATTCCCTAAGTTGTTTGGTACTCCTTCTCTGGTCATACCACCCCACCCCACCCATTCCTATTAACAAGTTTAAAAGTTCAAAGTCTCTTAAGCTTTGTAGAGTTCTATCTAGATTTCATAGATCGCATTTATCTATCTTTAGTTTTCGCTCCATCTATTGTATTTATCCCAACAGGCACATATCACAAATCACTTCTCAATCTCATTGTGAACAACATATATTTGAATGGTGATCAAGCATCCAAAAGTCATTAAGCAAAGAGATAAACACTTAATCATGAAATTAAAACTCAAAGTAAATCAATTCATATAAATTTGAGTCATTGTATCAAGGTTACATCAAACCCTAGCTAAACAACTCAGTTCATACTGAAAAACAAAACAAAATAACAAAAACAAATTGAATCAAGGTTCATCATTGAAAAAAAGCGAAGATGGAGTAATCTTCTCTAATTTGAAGCCCAAATCTTCAATAATCTTCTCCTTCCAAGAGCTGCCTCCCAAATGACGAACCAAGATCATTTTCCCTTCCATTTCGTGCCAATTTATACCTCTCTCATTTAAGGATGAAGCCCTAGTAAGACCAAAATGCACGGTTTTTTTTTTTTTTTTTTTGCATATGACGAAATTTCACCGTGGTGATGATTTTTCTTTGCCGCAGCGAGGATTGTTTGGGCCCAATTTGAGCATGATAAAATCTGAATCTGGAAAAGTGGTAAACATAATAATTGTATAGCTTTCAATTATATTTCTACTCGTTCAAGAATCATCACAATCCGAGGTCTACATCTCAAGTTATGAACAAAATACTGAAGCACGTCTAAAGAAGTTTTTCTTAAGTTCCCAACGTGCTATTCACAACTTCAAGCCAAGTTTTCACCTTCTTTCAGTAAGAATTAGGAAAAACACAAAACATGACAGTTGTATCTCTACTTCTTAGGTTTCCATAGCTTTTAAATTCAGGTTATTCTGAGTTTCCAACCATCATTTATGCTCAAAATCATTGTTTAGGCTTGCAAAGAAAAATTGATAGAATTAAGTAGCAATTATGGCCTAAATTGTATGAGAAGTATCCTAAATCCTATTGAAATTCAATGCAAAATTCATAGGGAAAAATAGGGATTATAAATGAGCAAACTCCTCCTAACTCAGGTTGGTCAAGCAAACTCCTCCCAACTCAGGTTGGTTGAGCGAATTTTCACATTCCAAACAACGGTCCATCCGACTTGACAAGCTGCTAGCACTAATTCGCTCAGTTTGCACCCATTCGATTAAATCTACTCTCTAACCTAAGAATCCTTTAACTTTGAGACTGGGGGGCTAATTGTATGGGCAAAAAATTATCTTGAGTTTGACGAGACCCAATAACGAAATAAACATTTTGCAGCCCAAGGCCTTAGCCTAACCCTGGTTGGGCCTACACTTAAAGTCACCTTGTGAATGCCCACTCTATGAGTTGGACTATCCTACAAGTTAAGCTAAATTGGGTTCCGACCCATTAGTCTACAATAGTCCATAAATAGGAAATTAGAATCCTATTCTATTTCCTCTTCTGATAAGATTCTGAATCTTACTCAAACTAGTAAACCTAATCTGAAAAGGATAAGAAATCATTTTTCTTTCCTGATAGGGATTATCTCCCAAAGTAAGGCTCAGTGTCCTACTAAGAGTCCAACCCTTTGGTTTCACTATATAAATAGAGACCTTCCCTCTCATAATTCATTCAAGCTCCACTACTTAAAACCACCTACTTGCTCCTAAGTTTTTGCTCCCGAGAACCTAACGCCTTCGCCTTGTAGTCCTGGTCTCCGACGAAACTCCTAGTAATCCTTCTTTCCATTAATTCTTATTAAATAGTCTCTTTTAGCCTTGCTGACTTGAGCGTCAAAATGTCTACAACAAACACCGCCCTAGTGTTTCCCGTAAGCTTCACGCTTGTCTCTTCGTGTGTGCAGGTCCAGCGGATTATCAGTGACCTCAACCTCACAAGATCCATGCTTTCTGTAACCGTAGATTTTTAGCGTCTACATCGAGTAAGAACTTATATTTGTGGGAAAATTATGCAAATCACCCTAGGGTTTGTGTTTGTATCACTAGGATGAAAACTTTCCCAATTTTTGTCATACTTTTTTACCTTGGACTTTTGATATTGTATCACAAACACCCTCAAGGCTAACTTCGTAATCTAGAAGTCGAAAGGTTAAAAGAGCAAATTTTAAAACTTACAAACATTTTGGTAAGTATATCTAAATAATGAATAAATAAATTTATACTATTAAAAAATACTTAGGGGGTGTTTAGTTCAGAGAATGTTGGATTACTGGAAAGTTAGATTACCTTGAATACTGAGAATCGTTAGGAAAAAATGCGTTTGGTTTATTGGTGGGTATGTTATATTAATATGTTTGGTTGGGAGGAATAAATTGGTGGGTATGTTATTTAAATTATTGCGTAGTTCAAGTTTTCGCCCGATTCACCAAGGAATATTTTGGTTGCTTTTGGCGGATTGCTTACTACTAGGTTGGATCGGATGTCAACCTGTGGAGATAGGGTGCTCTTCAGGAATCCAAACCTCGTCCCCTTCATTTAAAAACTTAGCAAAAACAACCCCATAATAAAAGTTTGGAAAATCAACAAAGCACCCCCCACCAACCTAGCCACTTCCGTCCGTCGACAACCACTGCAGGTCGTTGACAACCGGCAACCTAATGGCGCATGGAAGGCAGGAAATGGCTAGGCGTGACAGATTTGGTCGTCGACGGCCAGATCCATTGATTTGGTAGTCAACGGCCAGATCGATGGCCATTGACGGCCATAGACATGGCCGTTAACGGCCATTGATCTAGCAAAAAATAGCCATATCGGCGCATGACAGCCATTTTCGGCCTTTCATGTGCCATTATGGCAGTGGCTGGTCAAGGCAGTGGTTGCTAGCGACAAGCAATAGCAGGTAGGTGGGGGTGGTGGCTTGGATGGGCTGCAATTTGTTTTGAATGCAAGGGTAACTTTGTCCAAAAAGTTAATTAATTGGGGTGAAATAGTAAAAGATATATTTATGTAAATAAATTTAAAAATAAGGGCATTATTGTCCTAAAATTTTATTAAAAATGGATAGAATTGTAACAAAAAAAGATAACCCTTGGTAATCTTAGAATACCTAAGAAAATAGAGGTAATCAGATTACCTCCAATATTACCAATAGTAACCACTATTGGTATTTGAAAATTACCGGTATCTTATATTACTTAACAACTAAACATGGTAATCACGTAATATAAGATGACTTAACCCTAGTAATCTCATATAACCCCTAATCAAACGACCCTTAGAGACAAAATAGTAGTTATATTAGTCATTTGTCTTATTTTATTAATTTCCACATGTTGAATAACATAATTTGAGGTATTTTTGTCACTAAATTCATTGATTCTAACTTCCAGATAACAGAATCAACGTCAAAAGCTGTTAATGATACATCATTAAGTGTCTTAAGAGTCTAATATGATAAGAAATATATATATACATTAAAAATTTTGCACGATTGCAATTGTGGCTGCATCCAAACACTATTCCTGCTTTTTTTTTTTTTTTTTTTTTTTTTTTTTAAATCATTTTTTGATATTTTAATTTGATTTTATAGAATCTCAATATAACAATTTGTTAATATTATATATTCAAAAATTTTATATTGAAAACTATTAAATTTACGGTGCGTTGTTTACCTTTTCTTGCCTATTAGTTCATTTTATTGCATTATATATATACATATATATAATTTGTGTTAGTTTTGTGACATTTAACCCAGGAAACCAGGAGAGATGGGCCTAGGGTATAATCATGTCGAGTTTTGGGGTAAACGAGTTCGACTCGATTTGAATAGTGTTGAGTTCAAGCTTGAGAAGCCCAGCAAAATGTGCTCAAGCTCGAAGAATTTTTAAACGAAAAAATCATTTATGTTTTATTTTTCTTCTCTTTAAAAAAAAAAATTTCATTTCAAATCAGAATTTTTAATCCAAAATTGTCAACGAAAAATTAACTATTGATATATTAAAGAAAAGTTTTTGAGATGAGTTGATTTGAAATGTTTTTTTATCGATTATGGAAGTGATAAATTTCGTGTTTTTCATTCTTTTCTTGGTGTTTTCAAACAATATTCCGAAAGATGTTTTCATTTTATACATTTTCAAATATTATCTTTACACAAACACGTCACATGCATTTTTATTTTTTGCATATACCATTCATTTTCAATACTTAAAAAAAAAAAAAAAATGAATACACAAAATTCATAGAAAAATTAACCTTATCTTTACGTATGTATTAACTTAAAATACCCTTTGCACCTAAGATTCTTATATTCATTCGCATTGAAAATTAAATTAAAATTAGAAAAAATAATGAAATTTCTCATCACGAAAATCAATGGCATTAACCCTATATTTTAAGGAAAATAATAGAGACACCGGGAGTAGTGCACCGAATTTGTGCACCGAATGACATGGCGAAATTCTGATTGTCGATTAATTATAATTTAATATTAATAGACGGTGAGGATTTCGTCACGTCATTCTATGCACAAATTCGGTGCACTACTCCCGGTGACTGTAGTATTACTCATTTTTTAAATGAATCTAAAGACCAGGCTTTTTGAATGCCTCCTAGAACTAGAGATGACAATGGGCCTAGTATTTCCGGGTACATGACCTAACCCATCTTGAAAAGGTCGGGCTTTTCCTAATGTTAGCGGGCTTAGGCTTGGGCCTGAGATTGATTTTAAGGCTTGCCCTCGGGTACGGGCCGGGCATGAGTATGTCTTTAGTCTTGGCCCGACTTGGCCTAACCTGACAATTTTACAAATTAATTTTACTAAATTACCCTTATACTATATATTTAATTATAGAATTATCCTACATATATATAAAAAATTGAAATTTATTAATATTTGGTGAGTATTAAAAAATAAATTAATATTTAAAATTTGTTTCTAGAATTAAATATATATAAAAAAATTAAAATTTATTAATATTTAAAAATTCACATTATAAATATGGGTAGGCTTGGGTTGGGATTGAGATTACAAAAAAGCTCATTGGGTCGGGCTTGGGCTTTACCTGTCATCCCCGTGACGGGCCCGGGCCGGGATTGAGCCTTTATCATGGGGTTAGGGCTTGGGCCTGAGCCAAGGGGTACCCGGTCTTGGTTCGGCCTATTGCCATCTCTACCTAGGACCTAGGTTTAACCCGAACAAGTCCGACTCGGGTATTTACGCCCCTAATTTTCTAATACCCCAAATATCTTTAAGTATCTATTAGCTTAAAATACCCTTTCCACCCCAAGATTCTTATTTTGATTCGAATTAAAAATTATAATAAAATGAGAAAAACTAACATACATATAAAAAAGAAATCCCCCATCTAACTATTTTTTTATTAAGAAATATTCTCATATATAACCATTCTTACTAATTTTAATTCCCAAAATATCAGAGTTTTATTTTAAGAACATATTTAGTCATAAGATCATACAACTTAACCTAATAGTCCTTAATGAAAATTAACAAGGATAAAATAACCAAATGGGCCAGGTTATCACCATCTAGCATGGTCAATATGGTTTAACATGTTTTAATTAGATTTTCAAGTTCAGTATAATTTAGCATTAATGTATCATTTGTTATATATGCATGCAGCTGAAAATGGCACTCATTTCAATTCTCCTAAATTTTACATGCATTACAATTTTTAAGCTGAATTGACCCTGCAATTTTTGCTCTTTCAAAGACAAGACCATCAAGACTTAAGACCTTTCCCTTTTGTAAGTAATTTTTGATAAAACATAAAATAATACCAACACAATCAAGCTAACATAGCAAAAGAGGGACGACGAACCTTTGTCGTCACGTTATTTCTTCTCACCAATAAACTAATAAATAACAAATCTTTATATAAAAATTATAAAACTCTTGATTCATCAATTAAATCAAACACTAATCTAATAGATAACGCACTAACGAAACTTTTAGTAAAACTGATATGTTTGATATATTTTCCAACACAGTTTCCATTTTTCTTCTTCATTCAATGCAACCATTAATATTACCTCTCTCTCTTTCTATATAAACTCCTCAACAAAATTCTCTTTTCATGCATTCAGTCTCTCTTTTTCTTCGAAAATATCAGCCATGGCTTTAATGTCCAACTTTTCTTTGAGAATGTGATGAGCCACTTCATTAACAAAGTTGAACAGCGAGAGAAAACTTGTTTTCATTTAACTGGGAAGCTGTTTCATTGCTTTAATGTCCCATCTGAATTCTTGGTGTAATATAAAAGCATCATATAATTTTTTCTTAGAACTGCTAGGTTTGTATAACAAGAAAATTTTGCCCAAGAATTACCTCGTAGTAGCATCAGTCAAGAGCTCTAGTTCAGGCAAGGTACCATAAACATCATAAATATCGTCAATTACTGTAATTAGAGCAACGGCCTTTGCAACGAACTCTCTGCAGTAAGAGTACTGAGGTTGAAAAGCTACACCCAAACCTCATAAATATGCTGTTATGAAGTTGCACCTAGCAAAAGTTAACTCTCGAAGACCAGTATTCTCCCACCACCTTCAAAAGCAAAAGAGTCAATTGGTTTTAATGTAAATTTATATGTGAAATTATATTTTTGTATCTTGGCTCGTCTCTTTTATCGCTGATACACTCTTGGTCTTAACTGGTCAGATCGTGTCTCCGACACTGTTACTTTAAAGAAATTAGAGTGCTCAAGAGTCAAGGCAAGCCTACACTTTGGATACATTAGCATGAAATAATATCATAGGATTTTAATCCTATTTGTTAGCCTTCGGGATCGAAGTAATGATTAATAGGGACAGTTGAAGGTATTCTTATTTCATAGTCAGAGGTGAAATTCTTGGATTTATGAAAGATGAACAAATGCTTTCGCATTTGCTAATGATGTTTTCATTAATCAAAAATAAAAGTTGGGGGCTCAAAAACAATTAGATATCGTCCTAGTCTTAACCATAAACGATGTCGACCAGGGATTAGTAGATGTTGCTTTTAAGACTCCGTTGACACTTTATGAGAAATCAAAGTCTTTGGATTCTAGGGGGAATATGGTCACAAGGCTTAAATAAATTGATGGAAGGACATCACTAGCAATTGAGTTTGCAGCTTAATTTGACTCAACATGGGAATATTTATCGGATCCAGATATAGTAAGGATTGACAGACTAAAAGTTCTTTCTTGATTCTATGGGTAATGATGCTTGACCGTTCTTAGTTGGTGAAGCGATTTGTCTAGTTAATTTTGTTAAAGAACAAGACCATGGTCGTTGTATAGATGCTGTGGCATACTCGTCTTAATTATCACTTTCTCTTCTAATTTTTTTTTTTCGTTCTTTAATTATTTTATATCAAGTCAACTGTAAATTTGTCCAGTAAAATCTTGTTCATATAAGTGTTTACGAAAAATGATTAGATAATACATATTAACATATATTTAATCCATTTTCATTCTCTCTAATCTATAAATAAAAGAGAATTCTCCAAATTGGTAAGAATTTTGTGACGTATATATATTTTTATTTTAATTTAATCAAGATATTTTCATTATATATTTTCAATAAATATCAATTACATGTGTTTATTTTTATTTTTAGAAAAATCTATTAGTCATAACAAATAGTTTTAATTCTCTAATTTGTTCACTTTTAATTTTTTAATATATATATATATATATATATATATATATATATATATATATATATATATATATATATATATATATATATATATATATATATATATATATATATATATATATATATATTGCATAATTTCTTAGGGTTCATTAATTAGTAAATTCGCGTATTATTCGCGAATTACACTCCCAACCGTATAATTCATGTATTATTCGTGAACAACCATATTTTATTAGCCCAACCGTATTATTCGTGAATTATATGCCTTAGTTGTATTATTTGCGAATTATTCTCGTATCTGAATTTTTGCCAAATTTTTACAAACGTATTTTTCGTATCATATCTGTAAAATTCCCGTACCTTTTTTTGTCGTACCCATATATTTGAAATGTTATAAAGATTTTAACCAGGTAGGTTATGAAAAGTGCTAAAACTAAGATTGATATTGCCGTATTTTTTAAAACGTATTATTGATAATATATTGTATTAAACCCATATATACCTGTACCATATTTTTTTGGTATCCGAATTTTATAGCCGAATTTTTATAAACGTATTTTTCATCATTTATCGTATTTTTTTTAATTTCTGCAATTTCTTTATATTAACAAAATCAATAATTTGTTTATATCTAGAAATTTTGCTGGACTATACGAAAATGATTTAAAATCAATGATTTCAAAATTGATCAAAAATATTTATACAATTCAATAAGTAAAAAAATAAAAATTTGTTGGACTATACGAAAATTATTTAAAATCAATGATTTCAAAATTTATCAAAAATATTTATACAATTCAATGAGAGTAAAAAAAAAAAAAAACAAAAAAACAAAAAAAACAAAAATTCCCCCAAAAATTATAATCTTTACTTTTCAATTAATAAGAAGAGAGGCAACCAACAAGAGAAAAAACTTTTAAATATTAACCTAAACTTATGTCAAAATATGTTTAAATTACGATTTATTTTTCACATTTTGAGAGCTCTTAGCGAAAATAATTACAATACTAAAATTACTAAAGAAATACAGATATTATTGTTTTTATTTTAGAATTGACCCTAATTATACTAGATTTATAATACTACTTAATTCAATTACAATATTAACATTATCAATCTGATATTTTTTTTTGTACGTTGTCAAATTCCTTTGTTACAAGACTTTATTTTAAAATAATACTATACATAGAACATTTTTCATATAATATTATATGACAAAAGATAATTGAATAAAAATTTAATTTTAATTTAAAATCAAACAATCATATTTTAACACATGATTTTATATGAGAAATATTATAGATGTAATACACTAATAGTCTAATACATACTCTTTATTTTAAGTTTGGTCAAATATACAACCATTTTTTAGAAGTTTTTTTAAATTTTATTTAGAATAAGACAATAAAATCCCTTCAAGAAAACGTTCATTTTCTCTTCATCTTCTTCTTCTCTCATTAAACTAAACGTTCATCTTCACACTCCCCAAGAAAGTTTTTTGCTTATTCATCCTCCATTTTCTCCTCTAAAACCTCCCCTTCTATTAATATTTAATACTCCCCTTCTCTCTCTCGTCTCTGCCACTTAAAGTCCCCTCTTTTCCTCTGTTTTCTGACTAAAAAAAGTGGCTTTCTTTTGTGTTTTCTCTCCCATTACACCTCTCTTTCACGGAGGTTTAATGGGCGGCATTTGATTTTTCCCACTTTCCTCTTCTCCTTCTTAGCTTTTTCCTCATTATTCACAAGGGTTTCTTTTTCTCAGTAAAGCTCTGAGCTTTATTGAAAATGAGCCTCATGGGTTGTTCTGGTTCTTCGTTTTGAGCTGGTTTTGGTTTTTGGGTTGTTGGGGTTTTGGTTTTGGTTTTGGTTTTAATTTTCACCCAATGGAGAGCTCTCAGAAGTTCCTGTTCTTGGGTCATTTAATGGTGCTTCTCTTTGTGGGGTTGTTTCTCTCCACTTTGTGTCAAGAAGATTCAGATGAGGCAATTACCGCTGTGTACATTGTTACTCTTAAGCAAGCTCCTTCTGCTCATTCGTATGCTCAAGAGCTCAAAAGATTGAACAATAAACATCACTTCAATAATCAACATGGAAATTCTAGCAGATTAACTATATTTCAGAAACCAAGGTGCTGAATTTTTGTTCTAATGTTTACTTTAAAGCTCTTTGTGTTGACATTTTTAGCTTGTTTATTTCAATATGTTACATGAGTAGTTGTAGTTCAGTAGTTTGGTATTAGTAAGATGAGTTTTATCTTGCCAAATGTTATGTGTTTTCTTTCTTTATTTATTTGTTTGATTGATTTTTAATGGTTTTAAATAGTTAATTTTGTTGTGTTTTTAGGGATTTAGAAAGTAGAATAGAAAACCAAATGTCTCATGGGGCCCTCTTGTCTCTCCTTGTGGGTTCCTCTCAAAATTGTCCATTATGAAACTCCTCCTGTAAACATCTGTGTGTGTATACATATATACATTATACCATACTGTTGATTTGATGTTCCCCATTCTAAAAGAACTTCTGTGTTCTTTTCTCTTACTCTTTTTTAATTATTATTATTATTATTATTATTATTATATAAATTGCAATTGACAAATATTGTCTTTGTTGTGGGATTTTTGGGGAAATCAGTGTGCGAAATAGTGAGTGCTAATTGTATATACTTAATTTTCTAGTTTAATTATTTGTTTATAATTCGCCTGATACTGATGATTTAAGTTTGGTATATACTTTCATCCTATAATTTGCTACCCTTTTCGATTTTTGTATTTTGGACAATGGAAGAGTGCATTTGACCAATTATGCTTTTGAATATGTGCATTGTATATACAGGAATGCTTCAAGATCCCATCCAAGCCCTGGTACTTATATTTCTCGAGTTCATGATTCAATATTAAGGAAGACATTGAGGGGGGAGAAGTACCTGAAGCTGTATAGCTACCACTACTTGATTAATGGCTTTTCCGGTGGTTGTTACCCCTCAACAGGTATATTATAAATTAATATTTATTGTCATCATTTATCATTATTTAGTTATGATGATTATGCTGGTAGTACTTTGGTGGTGCTCTGATTAATTGTAGGCTTTTCTTTTTGGGTTCACTTTTCTTTTTTAAAGTTTTTCTGAGTAGAAGTTGTATGTCTTTTATTATTAATTTTCTATTGTTTAGTCATACTTGCATGCGGGAATAAAAAATGCCGAGCGAACTTCTACTTTTTGTGACTACTGTTTCTAATATTTGGGAAGAAATTCACTTTTGAAAGTTTTTTTCTTTCTTTTTTCTGTTTTATTGCTCAACTCCAAAGGCAGATAAGCTTTCAAGGAGGAGAGAAGTGGCAAATATCGTTTTGGATTTTTCAGTTAGAACTGCAACTACACATACTCCGCAGTTCTTGGGTTTGCCGCAGGGTGCCTGGGTCCAAGAAGGTGGATATGGAACTGCTGGAGAAGGAATAGTGATAGGGTTTATTGATACGGGTATTGATCCAACTCACCTGAGTTTTTCTGATGATGCAAGTGAGCACTCATATCCAGTCCCTTCCCATTTTTCCGGCATTTGTGAGGTTACTCGGGATTTTCCATCTGGTTCATGCAATAGGAAACTTATTGGCGCCCGGCATTTTGTGGCCTCTGCAATAACAAGAGGAATTTTCAACTCAAGTGAGGACTATGCTTCACCATTTGATGGTGATGGCCATGGCATGTGAGTGTACTTTGCATTTTATTGTTAGTATTATATTGTTTTATTAGTGGCTTTTTCCTTGTATCTGAGATGGTTCTTTCAAAGATTACAACATTTTCTCCTTTTCTCTTCGAAATTTTTCAACATAAACATCCCTTCGGTTTGCTGGTTTTTTGTACGACTTCAAAGCCTTCATTAAAATCTGAGACTATGAAAACTAGATAGCATTACTTTTGTACTATGCTAATAGTGAGGCATGTACTGGTTAGTAATTATGATTTTCAGGGAATTATACTTCTTCAGATGGTTCAATCCACTAATAGACTGTACTAGTTTGAGCGAACATGTTTTGCTATTTGTCTTTTTTGTCATCAGGATGTTGACATGGTTGCAGTTATATGTCACATTTCCTTCTTCCCCTTCCATTTTGTTTTGTTTTTTTGATTTTTTTTGGTTTGACATTCCCTGCACCAGATGCCCTTGTTGACGGCAAGTAGACAAGTGTGTCATAGTGTCATTCTTGTGTAGCTTCAAAATGTTTATAGACCAAATGGAAACTAAAACTATATAATTTAATTTATGAGGTCTATAAATTTCCATTGTATCTCTTTAGATTTGTCATGATGGTTGTAATAAAATCAAGTTTCACACCTATTTTGAATGTTCTGATGACGTTGTTTTCAATGAGGCTAATGTTGATGATACTAAAATATGGTAAATAGTCTTTTCAAAAGCTGTGGAAAAGGTTATGAAAATTCCCACATTCAAGTGGGTGTCAATATGCTATATTGATTTTCATTCACTTCTTCCCAATGTAATTTGACCTTATATGTATATATACACAGGCATACAGCTTCTGTTGCTGCAGGAAACCACGGTGTTCCAGTAGTTGTTGCCGAGCATAGCTTTGGAAATGCAAGTGGGATGGCTCCTCGTTCACAGTAATTAATCTGGACCAACCTTTTTTTTTTTTTTTTCACTTTTATGTGTTCGAAAATTGGAAATTTTTTTGTTTTTCAGTTTGAAGATGATTATAGGCGCAATTATGTTTCTGTTGAATTTCTTGCCATAAAGCTCAGTCAATGTTTAAGATAATGAATGCTTCTTATATAAGTTTTATTGGTTAATGTGTTAATTAAGTGACCATCTTTACCAGTATTGCTGTTTACAAGGCATTGTACAAGAGCTTTGGAGGCTTTGCTGCAGATGTTGTTGCTGCCATAGACCAGGTACATATGGTTGGTTTTTCTGTTTCTGAATTTTGGTCCTGTTGGAGAACTGATGTTCATCCAGGAAGGCCTTACCATATAAATATTATGATGCTTCAATGAAGAAAGTAGGAGCTATGCATACCATGAATATTATGGGATCTGTAATTGATAAATATATTACCATCATCGGTTTACAGGCGGCTCAGGATGGAGTCAACATTATAAGCTTATCAATTACTCCCAACCGGCGTCCTCCTGGTATTGCTACCTTTTTTAATCCCATTGACATGGCCCTGCTATCAGCTGTGAAGGCTGGCATTTTTGTTGTGCAAGCAGCTGGAAATACTGGACCTTCGCCTAAGAGCATGTCTTCCTTTAGTCCATGGATATTCACTGTTGGTGCGGCCTCTCATGACAGAGTTTACTCAAACTCAATATATCTTGGCAATGATGTTGTCATTCCTGGAGCTGGACTTGCACGTAAGTTTGTCTTCCAGTTATTCCATTTCTTCTATTGCTTCATTATTTCATATGAAAGATCATAATTTTGAGTTCCTTGAATTATTGTACAAACTTGACAATTTAGCCAATAAAAATGAAAATAAACTCAAAGACAATTAGCTTGACCAAGTCAAGGTCCTTTATTTGGTACTGTGTCAGAGCTAGGATCAGTTGCAGGCATGGCACAATCTATCACTTATTTTGTGATACTTAGATGGGCCATTTATTTGCACCTGATGGTGAATTTATTGATGCATGCCATTATATATTGATTTCAAGCATTGCTCATTAGCTATTACAATGAAAGATAAGGGGTGTACTATGTTTTTGTTCAGCGGGAACCGATAAAGATTACACTCTGATTTCTGCACTTCATGCTTTGAACAACGGCACAACTGTTGCTGATGATATGTATGTGGGTCAATGCCAAGAGTCAAGTAATTTCGACAAGGATTTGGTCCAAGGAAAACTCTTGATTTGTAGCTACTCAATACGGTTTGTGCTTGGACTCTCTACTATCAAACAGGCATTACAAACAGCAAAAAATCTCAGTGCAGTGGGTGTTGTGTTCTACGTGGACCCTTTTGTGATCGGTTTTCAGCTTAATCCAACTCCATTGAGAATGCCTGGCATCATAATTCCATCCCCAGATGATTCTAAGGTGTGATTCTGTGTGTTTGTTTGTTCAGAAACCAGCAAATATTCTTTTATGTCATAAACTGTTTTTCTATGATTTTTCCTTAACCGAACACACAAAGTGTATGCCCCCCTCTCTGCCTGAGGCATTGTTTTGAACTGGGGAAATGATTATTTTGTCTTTACATTGGGTGCTGGCCCTTTATTTCTATCTTAAACATATGACCCTTTTTAGGTGATGCAACATTGCCTCTTGCAGATCATTTCATTTAGTTTTTATCAAGACTTTCAGTGACTTCAGTGAATACTGAGGCTTGAATCAGCCCATTACCCATCTCTCTTTTTTGCTCTCTAAATCACTAAAGCTTTCTTGATTTCTTTGGCAGGTTTTACTCCAATACCACAGAGAATTAAAGCTTGACATAAGTGGTAAAACCTACCTTAAACTATTCATGTAACCCTTTCAGGTGAGAGCTTTGCAATGATGTCTGGAACTAGCATGGCTGCTCCTCATGTTGCCGGGCTTGCTGCACTAATTAAGCAAAAGTTCCCCACTTTTAGTCCTTCAGCTATTGCATCCGCACTTTCCACTACAACATATTTATATGACAAGAATGGAGGACCAATAATGGCTCAGCGAACTTATGCCAAACCAGATGAAAATCAGTCACCAGCAACACCATTTGATATGGGAAGTGGGTTTGTAAACGCAACTGCATCACTGGATCCGGGTCTAATTTTCGATTCTGGTAAGTCATTATGCATTTAGCACTGTTTTGGTTTGGGATTGATGCATGGTCTTAGTTGTTTCATCCAAAGCATAAAAAAATGGATGTAAGTGCTGCTTGCAGATCAAAAGTGTTATGGTGAACAGAACCTGAGCTGATGCAGGAAAATAGCTATGAAATTGGGATCTGATTGCATCAACTTAAAGAGATAAAATAAAGATAAAAAAAAAAAAAAAAGAACACTTCACTGGTTGAACAGAAGAAAACCTGAGAGTAGGAAACCTAGGCATGATACCTAAAAAAATCACATCAGTGAGATGCATCATGTATCAAACGGGATCTTTTTAATGCATCTTCATTAGCTTAAGAAATTAATGTGCATGCGTTCTCACAACTTCTATAAGTATTTTTAATTATGTGATGAGGTTTGATGCAATTGCAAATTACCAGATTGCAAGATATTCTGCATTATCTCTCCTTACCACCTTTCAGTGCGAGCTCTTCTTGATTCCATCAATGTTTGTGAAGTTTTTTCTGCATTAATTTTACCCTATCTTTATACTATATGCTTTGTTATTGCAGGTTATGATGACTGCATGTTATTTCTCTGTGGCATTAACGGATCTCAGCCGGTGGTCTTGAATTACACCGGTCAGAACTGCTGGACTTACAATTACACCATTACCGGTGCTGACTTGAACTTGCCATCTATTACAATTGCAAAACTGAATCAGTCCAGAACGGTCCAAAGAACAGTGACTAATATCGCTGGCAAAGATGAGTATTATAGTGTTGATTGGAGTACTCCGTATGGAGTCTCCAACTCATTTCTCGATAGCCAGTGGTGAGAAACAGGTCTTGAATGTATCCTTCAACGCGACAATGAACAGTATGGTGACGAGCTTCGGGAGGATTGGACCGTTTGGGCATAAAGGGCATGTTGTAAACATTCCACTTTCAGTGATAGTTAAAATGTTATAGATTAGTACTAATAGTCTAATAGGTGAGCATTTGAGAATGTGTTTTTGTTTTTTGGTTTTTGTTTTGGTGTCGTTTCATAATTTTGTTTTTGTCAACCGATTAATTCATTCATTATTCTGTAAATGCTAATGCAGGTGGTTGTAATGTATTGTAATGTAAATGCCATGATCAATAATTTTTAACTTTAATTGTTCTGTTTGTGCTCTGACTCCCTTTCTTATAATAATTTTCAAGATGCCATTTGAACCAAAAATTTAAGCTGTTCAGGGTTAGAATATCATCAATTATTTTTTAAATAAATAAAAAATACAATAAAAAAATCAAAACTAAACACTATATTTTTTTTTTTAAAGAACAAATTTTTGAAGTTTTTTTTTTTTTTCCAAATATTTTCTATTTTTTCGTTTTTATTAAATTTCCTTTTAATTTTTAATTTTATTGGTTTCTTAAAAAATAGTTTTTTTTGGTTACTTTTTAGTTTTGTAAAAAAATTTAATTTAAGAACTGAATTTAGTTTAAGAAATAAAAAAAAAAAATCAAGAGTATCTAAGTTTTTTATCATTTTCTGTTAAAATTAATACTAAATTATTGTTAAATGTCTTTCAATTAAACCATTTGTAATTTATATCCTCTCATTGCAAAAGTCTGAAAAGTTCTGTTAATAGAAAAGTACTTTTCACCTCAACATATAGAATTAAAAGTAAATTGTATTTATTAATTTTTTATTTTAGTGGAATTAGGGATAAATAAGGTAGGGACTTGGTTTTATTGATAAGGGGTTGAAACCAATTTTAAATATCCAAGAAGCTTTTTGTAATATAGATATACATAGGGGCGTTTAAGTAATTTTATGTTAAGAAAAATACAATCCAAATTCTGTTAGCATTAGCAAATGGTGTATTGATTATCCTTTATCTTGTTGTATAATAATAAAACACAGTAAGAGATTAAGGAAACAAAAGGACTGAAGAGAGAGAATTGGGAGATATTCTATTCCAATATTTGCTGTCTTAACTCTTACTAAATACGAACATAAGCATAACTTCAAAATATTTTCCATTCAAATGAAAGGAAACATGGTGGAGACTCACCAAAAAGACACATGTCACAACTCACAATATATCTCATATATATTAGTCTTTTTATTGAATTAATATTACCAAAGTCTTTTACCGGAATGTAAAAAAAAAAAAAAAAAAAATTGGCCTAATCTAACTAGGGCCTTATTTCTCATAAATTGTAGTCTTTTATTGAATTGATATACCAAATTTTTTATAGGAATGTTAAAAAAAAAAAAAAAGAAACCTGGCCTAATCTAGCCAGGTCCTTGAATGTAAGGCTCTGAATGGACTTGGATTGGACCGGTTATACTATGTATAAAATTTCATATAATCCTTTGGCAAATTACTATATCCCTTAAAAAATTATAGGTGACCCTTAGGAGACTATAATTTTTCAAGATATTGAGGTCTTAGAAAATTAGGGCGTAAATACCTAAGTTGGGCTTGCCCAGGTTAAGTCTAGGATACATTTAAAAAAATAAGTCCTTAAGCTTAAAATGCATTAAAAAAATGTGAGCTGAGATCAAGAAAAAGCTGGTTTTTAATACTAGGGTTAGAGCTCGAGTTTGGATGAAATAAGAAGGTTCATTTTAGGGTTTTCTATAATTACTTTAGAGAAGGAGTCTTAATGTAGTTTTTCAAGGGTTACCTATAATTTTTTAAAGGGTATATGTAATTTTATAAAATTTCATATAATATAATCGAGGTCTGACTCAAGCATTCGAGCCTTATTTTTAAGGCCCAGGCCTTTTTTTTTTTTTTTTAATTCATTCCTATAAAAAATTTGGCTTATTCATTCAATAGAAAAACTAACATATATGAGATAAAGGATATTCAATACACTATGTTTTAATATTATCCTTCTTATTTCATCCAAACTTGAGCTTTAACCAGGGTTTTAAAAACCAACTTTTTCTTGATCTGGTCTTGCTTTTTTAAAATGCATCCGAAACTTAATCAAGTTTATGGGCAAAAAATCGTATTGGCCTTAATGAGACCAATAACGAAATAAACATGTCATAGTCCAAGGCTTTAACTAAACTCCGCTTAGGCCTATGCTTAAAGTCACCTTGTGAACTACCTAATCTATGAGTTGGACTATTCTACAAGTTAAGCTAAACTAGGTTTCGGCCCATTAGTCTACAAGAGTCCATAAATTACAAAATCAGAATCCTATTCTATTTCTTCTTCTGATAAGATCCCGAATCTTACTCAAACTAGTAAACCTAATGTGCTAAGGACAAAAAACCATTTTGTTTCTTGATAGGGAGTAAGGCTTAGTATCCTACTAAGATTCCAACCCTTTGAGTTCACTATATAAACAGAGACTTGCTCTCTCATAATTTATTCAATCTCCACTACTCAAAACCGCCTACTTACTCCTAAGTTCTTGCTCCTGAGAACCTGATGCCTTTGTCGTAGTCTTGGTCTCCGACAAAACTCTTGGTAATCCTTGTTTCCGTTAATTCTTATTAAATAGCCTCTTTTAGCCTTGCTGACTTGAGTGTCGAAGTGCCCACAGCAAGCACCAACCCGATGTTTCTTGTAAGTTTCACGCTTGTCTCTTCGTGTGTACAGGTTCAGCGATTGTCAGTGGCCTCAACCTCACAGGATCCATCCTTTCCATAATAGCAAATTTTTAGCCTATAGTTTGGCACCCATCATGGGGCATTAACAATCATCTATCAACAACGACTTGCAACATGGGAAGAGGCACAAAACTCCCTCTGATTGACATCGTTAATTAGAAAGTTCCATCGAGATAAGAATTTTTGTTTTCTTTACTTTCCTTCATTTGTTTTATCTATTCACATGTCATATTATATCTATTTAGCAAATAAAATGTGAAATGATTCCTTGAAGCATCAAAACACATCTCCCATGTGAAAAAGATATGTCATATTCACCAAATCATTTTTGTTATATTTTTCACTGTAAGCTTGCTCTTTGCATTTGCTCTCAATCAAGAAACACTCGCCTATTATTTTTCTTACTTATACTGCAACTGATTACTATTTCTTTCATACCTCTCTCTACTCCACCTCCCTTAAGCTCCCTCTTTCTACGTTTTCCTGTTTTCTTCTCCTTCTCCACTTCGGAGGCCACTTGCACATCTTTTTTGGTACCAAGCAGTTCCTTTGATATCGGACTCAACCACTGATCACTGCAAATTCTGCTCAAACTGCTGTTACCCCTCTTGATCTTGTGATGGCTAGAACTCTCGCTCTCTCTTTTAGTTATACCAACATCACCCTCTTACAACCTAACATCTTCATCATATTCACCTACGTCCATCTTATTCCCTTTCAAGCCTGTCATGAAGTCCCACTCAGCCATGCACACAATAAGGCCTGGTTCACGCCTATAGAGTTTCTTTCAGCTTAACTCATAACCTCTGCAAGTGGAAGGATCCCCCTCGCTACTATCCGGCTCATCAGAACCCTTACTGAACTCATCATTCAATCCATCACTAGACCATTCACTTGACTCTTCTTGGTCACTTACTTTGGCGTTAACAAAATGTCTCAACCTTTCACTTGAGTCAACCCCTCACATCGAGTGGCAAAGACAACAAGGTACCAAGTATAAGGAGTATTTCTTCCGACTCGACCCTTCACGCCAAGTGATAAACCCCATTTCTCAAATCCTCTCCAAAAGAATCGAACACTGTCCAAACAGCCCTAATTCACTCTCCACTTGGCTCAACACCAGCAAATCCCCTAGTAAAAACACATAGTTATTTTTCATCAACTCTCCGAAAACATAACAAAGTGCACTAGACATTTTCCATGCGGCTCAGTTACTCCCATCGAGTCAAACTACTTCAACTGATGGCAATTCCGAGACCCAGTCTTTGTGTATCAGCCTTTCTCTCAAGTCTCAACTTAACCATCTGAAGTGCATTCAGCTCAAGTCTCCACAAACCTTGAAACTTAAATCCAAGCCAAAAACAGCTTCACAGCGAAATTTTTTAGACTCCTGCTTCTTTTCCATAAATGCTTTGGCAAGTGTTGACACCCTGTAGCATTTGGGAAGTGAGAATTTTCATTTTATCCACCTATGTTTTGTTTAAACACCACTTAACACGAGGCCATCATATGAATAAACCAAGAGCCTTGAAACAAAGACCACCTTATCTCGTCCAACTCAACTATTAGCTGTGAAACTGAGCTGAATCCTTAGCATCACACAAGTACGATTCTCTATCAAAAGCCGAATCTCCTTGAAAACATGAAACCCACATGGCAACTTCTTAAATGACTCCATTGCCACTACAACAGTTGTTGCTGTTACTTTGCAACCTGACGCCTTCAATCTCCCTGCTGTTAACTCTTCCTCGCTGTCACTGTCTCACTAGCTGTTGTCTACGTCTCCCTTTGCGTCCCTGCCTCACTCTCCATCTAGTTCTCGTTCTCCCTTAGCCCCTTTTAGTTCTTCCTTTCGAGCATCTAATCCATTATGTAAACGGTTGAGCTCCTCATCTTTGATTGTGAGGGCTCTCCTTGCAGTTGAAACCTCTATTTCTTTTGTTCTTAAGGTTTCTCTTGCTAACTCCAACTCAGTTTCTACAACTGGAAGTTATCATTTAGTCTTTCCAAAACTCGCTATAGTAACGTGGGTCTATATAGTCAATTGGTCTTGGGTATTATACCATTTACCCTTGATGGTGATAAACGGTTTGCTTGAAAGATCACTAACACTTCCAATAATGGTTTTAGCTTTAAAGACTTTTAGCTTTACATCATCCAACTCGTCTTGCATATCTAAGCATGTCCTTTTTTTCTGTTCAGCATAGTAGTTACTTGAATAAAGATGTTCTTTACTGCTCATGGTTGCCTTAAGCTGAGCAAAACTTCCCTTGACTTGGATCAAGTACCCCAAAAGGAGAGACCACTCGGCCTTGACCAATCTCACACCAATCCATACAAAGCTCGAGTGATCCACTAAGTCAACTGGAATTGACTCATCAAAACACAACGTACACCAACAAGACTTAGCTATATATCAAAAAAACCACTCAACTCAACTCGACTCTGTCCTGTAGAACCAACAGAGACAAAGAGCATTATCATCATGCAGGTTTAAGATTACAAGACTCTCCACAAAAGACACCTCCAAAGGCTGCATCTGTAAGTAAATCGATGGGTAAATGCAACGTAAAACAAAAATATTTCCCATCGATTACTCTGAATAACCCAAGATTAGGGTCTGATATTTATTTATTTATTTTACATGCTTAAAATGAAAAGAACAAATATAACAATAATCCAGACAAGGATAAAAAATCATGCACACATTTAGAGGCCCCTTCAAATGTCTCTGAATGCGATTTCCCTACCAATCCAAGAATAGGATCGAACTTACGTCGTCCACACGTAGACAGTACAACAAAGACCAAAGATTGATTTTGCTAGAATCAATCCTTGGCTTTAAGGAATCGAGAAACTTGGAAGGTATAGCGTAGAGAATAATAAGAGAGAGAAACTCTCTTTAAAACTCACTCACAACAACAAAATGAGAGAATTCTTATATAACCTAACCTTTGCTTTCTTTGTAGAGTAAACGACATTTTCCCACCCAAGGTTTGGCGAATCTGCAAGTTCCCACCCCTAGTTTCATAAATTGCAGATTCTCACCCTTAAATTAACAGATAACTATTTAATCTAATAGTTAAAAGGGTAAAATGGTCATTTCAAAGATAAAAATTTCAAAATAGCCTTTCACTTCTCAAATTCACCCCACTGGAAAATTTTAAAATAATCGTTCACTTTTCTAATTCACCTCATCGGCGATTTCAGAAATTCTGGACTGTTTCCAACATAGTCGACCCCTCCTGACGCCACCATTACAATCCCCTCAACCCCTACATCAAAACCCCTAACCTCCCCGCCTGATTACACCCCCTAATTGTCGGTCGTCGCTTTTAGTGTCAATTGGCGTTTCATCTAAATTCTAGCAAGTCCTGAGACTGAAGACCACCCCCAAGACCACCAATAGCATCGCCAGTTTCCCCCCAGTAAAACTCCCAACATCGTCTGCTGCAATTGCCTACCGATTGTCACCGCCTCTCCTTTAGGTTTTTCCATTTTTTTGCCCCTTTCTAGCCAAATTCCGACACCTCGCCGAGGTGGAATCGAGTGGAAAATTTAGGGGTTTTGTGAGGAGGATAAGGGGATGTTAATGGTGGTGTCGGGGAGGTCCAATGGTGCCTAAATCAGGTTGGATTCTTGGTTTGGCCGGGATCTTCTAGAGGTTATTTGAGTGAAATTTGAGATATAGAAGTTATTTTTAGAAAAAAGTAAAGGCGTTAATTTAAGGGCCGGAGTCTGCAATTTATGAAACCAGGGGTGGGACCTTGCAGGTTCGCCAAACCTTGGGTGGGAAAATGTTATTTACTCTTCTTTATACAATAAAGAAAAATATCAATTCCACCCCCAAAGTTTAGCAACAACCCAAACTTAGGTGGAATCACATAGGTCCTTGTTTAATTATTTAGTTAAATATTAATATTAACTTCAATAATTAAACTTGTAATTTTGCTAAATAATTCCAATAATAAAATTGGACACATGTTACAACCTCAATAAATTTAATTACTCAACAAAATTCCCAATATGCCCTTTCGTTCAAAAGATGAATATATCATTCTATAGTTAGCCATCCTGAAACTGTCTCCTTAGTGTATGACTCGTAGGCTCTTCATTATACCAGTTGTGAGTAGTATCATGATTGACACCAATCAATCGTCTCACTATGACCCTTAGTAAGGCATCATGGCCACTCAATAGATTTGGATTCAGCGAAATAACTACCTATCAATGATATAATTATTGTGCAATCAAATCATTTCATCATCTATTAGCTCATCGAGACTGAGGTATAGAAATAGTGACAACCTCAGTTATCCTTGATATATTTTTATTCAGTTACTAGACCAATAACCGGAATAATAAATTAGATTGAGCAACAACTCAATCCTACTGTAATCACAGATTTACTATCATTGTCATTAACTGAATTGCGTCGTGAGATAACTTCTCCCATACTTGGGAGTGATGAATCCTTTGTCGATCTACCATAGTCTTAATACACTCCTCGATGCAGCCAATCACTACCGTATTGACAACTCTAAATAGAACTACATTATACTAGTGTCAAACTACACCAATCGATGTACAAGGCTCATAGCTAATCTCAAGTCTAAGGATCACATACATTACCATTCGTTAGAGGATTTGTTCCATAGACATTGGGGTTACCATCTATATGGAATCCTCTGGTGGGTCAGTCCAGTGAACTTGCCTATAGCAAGCACCTATGTGTCGTACCAGGTTGTCAGCAAACAACTTTGATAAGTGAGATCACTCACTACCTTTTGACAGAGTCGTCGTTCAACACTATGATAGCCTTATCGTATTATTTATGTCCTTGGTCAGAATAACACTAGGGCTATGAACATTTCTAGAATGACCACCATATGTGATCATACAGTTCTGATTATCAATATTTGAAACATTTAATACACTCGTCATGGTTCTACCATCCTAAAGACATATATCAATACATACAACTATGATTTACATAATATAGTAGACAATGCCTTTTATTGATTAATAAACATGATTACAAAGAGTCAATTCCACAATAATTGATAATTGATTGGCTCTAGGGCACCTACTCTAACAACATCCTCGAACAACACTTTAGATCATGGTGCTATGTGTGTCAAAATCTCCCATGACACTTGGTTGTTTGAGAACAATTCAACTTCAAAAAATCAAGTCCACCGAGCCAAGTCGTTTACATGGTTGGTCTAAATTTGCCTAATGGATGTGTTGGATGATCTTTTATCTTTCCACTCGTCATGGGTTTACTCAGCCAGCACTAAGGTAAAAACAATATCCATCTAGCACTACTCTTCATGCTGAATGGATCTTCACATTCAAAAATCGTTAAGCGGCCTAGAGCATCCTGTCATCCATCTATTTGACCACTCATTTGACCTCTTTACTAGATGGTGGGAGACTTCGCTAGTCCTACTATATTTGTCTCTATTCAGCCTCGAATTTCCATTTGGCACCACACAACTGCATCACACTATGAGCTTCACTCGGCCATGCATCACTATTTGGCTCTATAAAGTTCATTCGGTCTTTGAATCCCATTCGGTCTCGTGGACGTCGTTTATTCAACTTTATGAAGTCCGCTTGATTCAACCTTTGGCAAAACAAGCTCACTCGGCTCCATCTTCCACACGTGTAGTAAAGGAGTCACATATGTTATTTGGCTCCGCCCTCGCATTATGTAATCGTCTTCATTTGAGTCAGCCTATGAACAAATCACCTACTTACTTGGCTTTACCTAGTTGACACTCTTGGCTTCACTAAGCTCGCCTATGTAACATCATTCGACACTCTCCAATATCCCTCATCCGGCCTGATTCAACTCTTATTCAACTAGTTAAACAAATCTCCACCTACATATCACTCAACATGCATAAGACGCCACAACGTGACAAGTTACCAAACACGTCATTCTGTAAGTGTCCTCCTTTTGGAACCCCAAGAAAGCCAAATGACCTGTTAGTTTTTTATCGGTTAAGATTAAAACTTCATGGAGGATAAACTCAAACATTCCCACTCGGTGCGTCTCCTTCACTCGGTATAATGAATCGAGCTGAGTGGGCCTTGAGCTATCTCTTTTTACATGCACGCCATGTAGGTCACTCCTCCATTTAAGTTTTATTTTTCATTTTTTCTTGCACTTGCAAGCCATGCTTGTCATATCTCCATTTAAGTTTTATTTTTCATTTGGTCTTGCACATGCATGTCATGAAACACTTCTCCATTTGGCTTAGTCACCTTCAAACGACCATCGACAGCCTTATATGCACAACCCCTAGCTTTAAAGACCAACTCCATACAAGCTCATTTGGTCATGCACCATCATTCAGCTCCATTCAGAACCCCAAGAAGAGCCGAATGACCTGTCAGTTTTTTATTGCTTAACATTAAAAATTCATGGAGGATAAACTCAAACATTTCCACTCAATGCGCCTCCTTCACTCGACATAATGAATGGAGCTGAGTGGGCCTTGAGCTATCTCTTTTTATGTGCATGCCATGTGGGTCACTCCTCCAATTAAGTTTTATTTTTCATTTTGTCTTGCACTTGCAAGCCATGCATGTCATTTCTCCATTTAAGTTTTATTTTTCATTTGGTCTTGCACATGCACGTCATGAAACACTACTCCATTCGGCTCAGTCACCTTCAAACGACCATCGACAGCCTCATGTCCACAACCTCTAGCTCCAAAGACCAACTCCATACAAGCTCATTCGGTCATGCGCCATCATTCAGCTCCATATAAGCTCCACTCAACATACACTATCCACTCATTAGCATGGGCTGGGCCAAGTGGGTGGTACATACCATCTCATATTTATCACAGACAAATTCCCTGCTTGGCTAGCACCATTCACTCATTAGCATGAGCCGAGCCGAGTAGGAGGTACACATCACCATCTTGAAGTGACTCAATAATACTTTGCCCAAACACATATGTGGGTGAACCAAGTTGAATCAACTTGACCCTTAGAGGGCTATGATTCACATAGTCATACGTCTATGGAAGAAACAATATACTCTCTAGGATACTCAATATTCCCAACTCAGGTTGTGTTAGACCGATCGTCACGGTCTAAAAATTAAACCTAAATACCGTAGTAGCTGTAAGCAGGATCGAATCCACAGAGAGCAAGACTAACAACCTAATGTATTTTAAGTAGCGGAAATGAAATTGGCAATGGATTAATGAAACTAAATAGACTAAATGCAAATAATGAAATAGTGAAATTTAAACAAATAAAGACTTTATAATAAAAAATGTTGCCATTACGGTTTTGGTTCGACACAAGACCGACTCACACAATTCTTCCTCCACCCTCTACGATCCCCTAAACCTACAAGGCAAGGTAAATCAATGAAATGGTTTCCTGACACTCTAGGTATAATCTATCATGTCTAACCCGATCACTCAAGTTCGATTGGTTAAAGACTATCATTGAACGTCAATAAACGCTACAAGGCAATACCACTAGCTGGTACGCGATTAACAAATACAATTTGTGAACACATAATATCCAATCAACCAACTTCACAATAAACGCAACAATAGTAGAAATTAAATTAAATCCGAACACAACTCAATTACAATCGATGCGAAGTAATGAAAAGCAATATTCATCATTTAATTATTCCAAACCAACGTTTATCATTCAACAAGTTCTATGAAAACATTAAATCATAATGGACAACAATATTCATCACAAGTTATGCTCAAATCATATTAAAGTATCGAAATCAATCATGAAACGAAAACAAATATAATCTGAAGCACAATCCTACCAAATGTCCTACAATCGGGCTCATCCAACTAGTCGAGAGCTGATGAGGAGATTCGTGGAGTCAATCCCGATCTCGCCTATGCCGTAACAGACAACCGGGAGCTTAGCCACTCATGGTGGTGATGACGGAGGCCGAAACGGTGGAAACGAGCTGATCATGGTGGAGAGGAGGTAACCGACAGCGATATGATGCGAAGAAGGGGCGAAAATGACCAACGGACAGCCCGGAATACGAACAGCCGCACTTTGCCGGAAAACGTTAATTTTCTGGCGGGTCTCCGGAAAACGGTGGCGGAAATGGGATCCGAAGGTACCGATGGAAAGCTCTGGTGATGGTGAATTCAGATCAGGTCCTGGGGAGGTGAGAAGTCTCCGGAAATGAGCAGGATCTAGCTTGGAAGATGAAGAGGCGCGGCGGCAAAATCGCGGATTCCTGCGGTTTTCGCGGCGGCTGAAGCTAGGGAAGTGTAGATCTGGCTGTGGGGAAGGGAGATCGACCCTTGGGGAGCTGGAAAGTCGTCAAAAAAGGCCAAAACTGGCCAGGAAGACGAAGAGTCGCGGTGGGAAGATGAAATGCCGCGGTGGGAAGCTTGGTTCATGGTGGTGATGAAGGGATGATGGTGGCCGGAGCAAGGGGAAGCCGAATCGTCACCGGAAAATGAGATGAAGGGTCGCCGGAGCTTGATCGGAGAAGGTGAAGGGTCGCCGGAAAATGATGATGAACAGCCCCCATGGAAAACGCGATCTGCATTTTTCTTTTATAGAATAATTTGTAAAATATCAATTTAGTCCCTACATAATTGAAAAGTGACAAAATCAGCCCCTTAAAACATGACATTTTACCCCCTAAACAGCATAAATGAGACAAAATCACCCTTAATCCATAAACCACAACCTAATATCAACTCATATACTTTCCAAAATCATTCCAAACACGTTAAATTCATAAGAAAAATATTAGGAAGTGATTTTCGTGAATAAATTCATAAATTCTTTAATTATCTCAATATACTTCAATTTAATCACACATGGGGTATTTTTATCACCAAAATAGAGTCACTTTCATGACTCTAATAGGTTGGTCGAGTGACACGTGATTTCACAAACATGCAGATGTAGCTAGTGCACTAGTCGCAAAAAATAATAAAGTGATAAGTAGAGTATCATTCCTACGAGGATAGTGCCAATTTCTTAAGTTTAAGTCCTAATTGAGGCAACCATAAATTGGATTGATGGAAAATTAATAAAGCTAAATTTAACTTAGAGAGTGGGGGCCTAATTATATGGGCAAAAAATCGTCTTAGGTCTAACGAGACCCAATAATGAAATAAACATTTCATGGCCCAAGGCCTTAGCCGAACCCTAGTTGAGCCTATGCTTAAAGTCACCTTGTGAACTACCCACTCTATGAGCTGGACTGTACTACAAATTAAGCTAAATTGGGTTCCGACCTATAACCTATAATAGTCCATAAATAAGAAATTAGAATCCTATTCTATTTCCTCTTTTGATAGGATTCTGAATCTTACTCAAACTAGTAAATCTAATCTGATAAGGATAAGAAATCATTTTTCTTTCCTGGTAGGGATTATCTCCAAAAGTAGGGTTCAGTGTCCTACTAGGAGTCCAACCCTTTGGTTTCACTATATAAATAGAAGCCTGCCCTCTCATAATTCATTCAAGCTCCATTACTTAAAACCACCTACTTGCTCATAAGTTTTCACTCTCGGGAACCTAATGCCTTCGCCATAATCCTGGTCTCCAACAAAACTCCTAATAATCTATCTTTCCATTAATTCTTATTAAATAGTTCTTTTAGCCTTGCTGACTTGAGCGTCAAAGTATCTACGATAAACATTACCCCATTGTTTCCCGTAAGCTTCATGCTTGTCTCTTCGTATGTGCACTCTGGTGGATTATCAGTGGCCTCAACCTCACAAGATCCATCATTTCCGTAACCGTAGATTTTTAGCATCTACATTGAGTAAGAACTTATATTCATGGGAAAATTATGCAAATCACCCTAGGGTTTGTGTTTGTATCACTAGGATGAAAACTTTCCCAATTTTTGTCATACTTTTTTACCTTGGACTTTTGATATTGTACCACAAACACCCTCAGGGCTAACTCCGTAATCTAGAAGTTAGAGTCAGAAGGTTAAAAGAGCAAATTTTAAAACTTACAAACATTTTGGTAAGCATATCTAAATAATGAATAAATAAATTTATAATATTAAAAAATACCTAGGGGCGTTTGGTTCAATGTTGGATTACTGGGAATATTAGATTACTGGAAAGTTAGATTACCTTGAAGATTACTGAAAATTTTTAGGAAAATGCGTTTGGTTAATTGGTGGGTATGTTATATTAATATGTTTGGTTAAGAGGAATAAATTGGTGGGTATGTTATTTAAACTACTGAATTGTCCTCTAATTAACAATTATTATTATATTATTTTTTAATATTGATTATTATTTGGATTATTATAACCCCCCTGCATTTAAAAACTTAGCAAAAACAACCCCATAATAAAAGTTTGGAAAATCAACAAAGCACCCCCACCAACCCAACCACTGCCGGCCACTGCAACCACTACAAGCCGACGGCAGTCGACAACCTAACAGCACATGAAAGACAGGAAATGGCCAAGCGTGACAAATCTACCTATCGACAGCCAAATATGTTGATTTGGTAGTCAACGACCAGATCGATGGCCATTAGCGGCCATAGACATGGTCGTTAACAGCCATTGATCTGGGAAAAATTGGCCATATCGGTGCATGACGACCATTTTCGGCATTCCGTGCATCATTTCGGGTACAGTTGGCTGCGACGGTGGTTGCTGGCGACAGGTGGTAGTAGGTGGGTGGGGGTGGCGGCTTGGGTAGGCTATAATTTGTTTTGAATTCAAGGGTAATTTTGTCCAAAAAGTTAATTAATTGGGGTGAAATAGTAAAAGACATATTTATGCAAATAAATTTAAAAATAAGGGCATTATTGTCCTAAAATTTTATTAATAAGGGATTGAATTGTAACAAAAAAAAATAACCCTGCTAATCTTAAAATACTTAAGAAAATAGAGGTAATCAGATTACCTCCAATATTATCAATAGTAACCACTATTAGTATTTGAAGATTACCAGTATCTTATATTATTTAACAACTAAACATGGTAATCAAGTAATATAAAATGATTTAACCCTAGTAATCCCATATAACCACCAATCAAATGCCCCTTAAGGACAAAATAGTAGTTATATTAGTCATTTGTCTTATTCTATTAATTTCCACACGTTCAATAACATAATTTGAGGTATTTTTGTCATTAAATTCTTTGATTCTAACTTCTAGGTAACAGAATCAACGCCAAAGAGTGTTAATGATACATCATTAAATGTCTAAGATTCTAATACGAGAAGAAATATATATTTATTTATTAAAAATTTTACACGATTGCAATTGTGGCTGCATCCAAACACTACAACTGTCATGTTTTCTTTACACTTTTTCCTGCTTTTTTTTTTAATCATTTTCTGATATTTTAATTTGATTTTGTAGAATCTCAATATAACAATTTGTTAATATTATATATTCAAAAAATTTATATTGAAAACTATTAAATTTACGGTGCGTTGTTTACCTTTTTTCGCCTATTAGTTCATTTTATTGCATTATATATATATATAAAATTTGTGTTAGTTTTATGACATTTTACCCAGGAAACCAGGAGAGATGGGCCTACGGTGTAATCCTGTTGAGTTTTGGGGTAAACGGGTTAGGCTCGATTTGAACAGTGTTGAGTTCAAGCTTGACAAGCCCCGCAAAATGTGCTCAAGCTCGAGCTCGTTAAACGAGCTGGAGCCACTCATTTATGATGGTAAGAGTGGCCTGTGCAATTTCTTAAGCAGGTGGTGGGCAAGGTGAAAATGGCTAATTCTACCGGTAAAGTCAATCACAAAATCCAGTTCAACACTTCCAAATCAGAACTCCAAAACAACAACTTCTCCAATAAAATTTCACACCAGATCCTAAAACACATAGCAAACCATAAATTGAACACTTAAACAAAAAGATAAAGAGTTTGAAAAACAGATTGAACATTACATGAATTAGCAACGCCAAGAAGAATTTTTAAACGAAAAAATCATTTATTTTTTATTTTTTGCCCTTTTAAAAAAAAGAACTTTCATTTCAAATCAGAATTTTTAATCCAAAATTGTAAACGAAAAATTAACTATTGATATATTAAAGAAAAGTTTTTGAGATGAGTTGATTTGAAATGTTTTTTTATCGATTATTGAAGTGATAATTTTCGTGTTTTTCATTCTTTTCTTAGTGTTTTCAAACAATATTCCGAAAGATGTTTTCATTTTATATATTTTCAAATATTATCTTTACACAAACATGTCACATGAATTTTTATTTTTCGCCTATACTATTCATTTTCAATACTTTCAAAAAAAAAAAAAATTAATACGCAAAATTCATATAAAAATAAACCTTATCTTTACGTATGTATTAACTTAAAATACCCTTTGCACCTAAGATTCTTATATTCATTCGCATTGAAAATTAAATTAAAATTAGAAAAAATAATGAAATTTCTCCTAATGATTATTATTTTCCAAAAGAAAAAAATATCTTTGAAAAGCTAATGAAATTTCTCATCACGAAAATCAATGGCATTAACCCTATATTTTAAATGAATCTAAAGACCAGGCTTTTTTGAATGCCTCCTAGGACCAGAGATGACAATGGACCTAGTATTCTTGGGTACATGGCCTGTCCATCTTGAAAATGTCAGGTTTTACCTAATGTTAGCGGCTTTGGTTTGGGCTTAAGACTGATTTTAAGGTCTGCCCTCGGGTATGAGCCGGATATGAGTATCTCTTCAGTCTTGTCCCAGCCTAGTCTAACTTGATAATTTTATTAAATTACCCTTACACTATATATCTAATTACAGAATTATCCTACATATATATAAAAAAATTGAAATTTATTAATATTTGGTGATTATTAAAAAATAAATTAATATTTAAAATCTGTTCCTAGAATTAAATATATAAAAAAAATTGAAATTTATTAATATTTAAAAATTCACATTATAAATATGGATAGGCTTGGGTTGGGACTAAGATTACAAAAAGCTCGTTGGGTCGGGCTTGGGCTTTACCTGTCATCCACGTGATGGGCCCGGGCAAGGATTGAGCCTTTATCATGGGGTTGGGCTTGGGCATGGGCCAAGGGGTACTCGGTCTCGGATCGGCCCATTGCCATTTCTACCTAGGACCTAGGTTTAACCCAAACAAGTCCGACTCGGGTATTTATTTCCCTAATTTTCTAATGCCTCAAATATCTTTAAGTATCTATTAGCTTAAAATACCCTTTACAACCCAAGATTCTTATTTTGATTCGAATTGAAAATTATAATAAAATGAGAAAAACTAATATACATATAAAAGAGAAATCCCCCATCTAACTATTTTTTTTAATTAAGAAATACACAGTTTTAATTTCCAAAATATCACAGTTTTGTTTTAAGAACATATTTAGTCATAAGATCATACAACTTAACCTAATTGTCCTTAACGAAAATTAACAAGGATAAAATAACCAAATGGGCCAGGTTATCAAGTTTATTACCATCTAGCATGGTCAAGTATGGTATAACATGTTTTAATTGGATTGTCAAACTATATTATTAAATCTTAGATTATCAAGTTCTGTATAATTTAGCATTATCTAATGAAAATATACCATTTGTTATATATGCATGCAGCTGAAAATGGCACTCATTCCAATTCTCCTAAATTTTACATGCATTACATTTTTTAAGCTGAATTGACCCTGCAATTTTTGCTCTTTCAAAGGCATGACCATCAAGACTTAAAGACCTTTCCCTTTTGTAAGTAATTTTTTATAAAACATAAAATAACACCAACACAATCAAGCTAACATAGCAAGAGAGGGACGACGAACCTTGTCGTCACGTTATTTCTTCTCACCAATAAACTAATAAATAACAAATCTTTATATAGAAATTATAAAACTCTTAATTCATCAATTAAATCAAACACTAATCCAATAGATAACGCACTAACGAAACTTTTAGTAAAACTGATATGTTTGATTTATTTTCCAATACAGTTTCCATTTTTCCTCTTCATTCAATGCAACCATTAATATTACCTCTCTCTCTTTCTATATCAACTCCTCAACAGAATTGTCTTTTCATGCATTCAGTCTCTCTTTTTCTTCAAAAATATCAGCCATGGCTTTGGGAATGTTCACTAGGGAAAAATATGCTTGGGTTTTTTTGAATTTGTTTTTTCAACTTAAAACGGTTAAAAATTGTCAAGAATTGAGACTTCGGCTGTCAAGAAAAAAATAATACAATTTATTTTTGACCAAATCCTGACAGTTAATAACTATCAAGAATCATCCAAAATAGTTAATGATTATTTCAAATTCTTGACAGTTCATAAACTGTCAAGAATTTGTCAAGAATTACAATTCTTGACATGTTTCTAGAATGGTCAAGAAAATCTTTTAAATCATTCTGTCAAGAAAGGAGATTTTTTAGTAGTGGGAATTCCACAGCGGCAAAGTAGACATAGCTCTCATACGGAGATTAAACAATTATAAATCTTGTGTTTGTGTGTGTAGTTATTTGTTTACCCTTTGTTCACATTATTTTCATTTTCATAGGGATTTAGGATTTGTTAGCATCTAATTAAATCCTCACAACAGATTGAAACTAACACTCATGTCCTTTGGTGAGAGTTAGGCACTTCTTTATGTGATCATCAATGACCTTTCCACATGTAACAATGCATCGATGGACAAATGCAAAAATTTTGTAGTCTCAAAGGAACCCGAGGACGTTATTTTTAAACATACAATATGTAGATTATATCACATATACCATTCTCGAAATAATTAGGTCACACACTTATAAATGCCTCCACATATAAGATAATATCTGCAAAGCATGAATTATTAATGAAGATACCTCGGGTGAATCATTCATAATGTTAATAATAACACAATACAGTTCAAATCCTTAAATTTTGCATTTCATGACATGATCACCCTTATTCTCCTTGAAACAAGAACATACCGAAAAAAAACATGTTATTTAATTTCTGGCAATGGAATGGGTTGAAAGAGTGATGAAAACATAACATCCTTAATCTCTTGACCTCCACCACCATGCCCATCTCCGCGGCGATAAATGTAATGGGAAGTTCTCACAAGATTTATGATCATTTCAACAATAGGTTGAGGTAAGGGACAATTCGTTGCAGCTCTGTATACATTTATCTTCTTCCATATCTTCCTTGTTAGATCCTTAATGTATTCGCGAGCAACTTCCTCAGAACAACCAGTATCATTCAGGTAACATTGGATTGCTTTAGGTACATCACCTCTCTTCATCTCATCTTGATTTATTTGTTGAAAGAAACACGACCAATTAATTCATAGAGAATTTAAATTAAAGTATATAAAAACAATTGTAAATAAATTAATGCTAGATTTTATACCGGTGAAGTCCCCAAATCATCTTGAAGTCGGAAAGCCGTGGATGACCATTTTATAATATCCGGATTGCTTTCTAGATATTCTAAGTCCTTCTCTAATATCGGATTTGCTGACGATATATATGACAGAGTTGCCATAATAGGACCCGTAATTGATACATAAGCATTATTCAAATATTCATCTAGCTTTGGCTTATACTGATAGTGGTACCATCTTGCCTCTGTTATTTGGGCTTGCGCCATATTTTTCCATTGATGTAAATGACATAGCGACAAGTAGTGAGATATTTAAACAACAAAACATTATAAAAATAGAGAAAGAAACGAATTAAATAATATTACCATTTTGATTAGAGTCATTGAGACGTCTGAATTTTTTTCTTTGAGAATGAGATAAACCACTTCATTAACAAAGTTGAACAGCGAGAGAAAACTTGTTTTCATGTAACTGGGAAGCTGTTTCATTGCTTTAATGTCCCATCTGAAATACATGTGTAATATAAAAGCATCATATAATTTTTCCTTAGAACTGCTAGGTTTGTATAACAAGAAAATTTTGCCCAACAATTACCTCGTAATAGCATCAGTCAAGAGCTCTAGTTCAGGCAAGGTACCATAAACATCATAAATATCGTCAATTACTGTAATTAGAGCAATGGCCTTTGCAACGAACTTTCTGCAGTAAGAGTACTGAGGTTGAAAAGCTATACCCAAACCCCATAAATATGCTGTTATCAAGCTGTTCCTAGCAAAAGTTAACTCTCGAAGACCAGTATTCTCCCACCACCTTCACAAGCAAAAGAGAAACATATCAACTTGACTTTTACGTGTCAACACCATTTATTAATTAATTATTAGTTACTCACTTATTTGCGTTATTTTATAATCAATGTTGTAATGAAACATAAACAGTTGCATTAGTTGGGATGCAAAAGGTACAATTTCAATAAGTGTTTCATTAATAAGGGCTATGCAATCACGAGGACAAAAAGTTGAGGAAGGGTTACTGACCTCAATGTGTCTTTAAGATCTTCCTGGTGAATTCCCTGTAAAATATTAAAGTCCACCTTTGCAAACTCGAGTAGAAGGTGATTCTTGTCTTCCCTTCTCTCATATGAATCTATGAACCATTTGGTCTCTAGTCGTGGCGCCCACCAATGAAGAGGAAGCTCCAAGGCATGCTCAACAAGCGGTACAAGATTCTGGTCGACATCCTTATAGTCAAGATCTTTAAGATGTTTAGAACTGAATTCCCATGCCTCCTGCATCATACTTTCTCCTTCTAACCCATAGAATGAGGCTTCATAAAAGCTCAGTATTGCCTTCACATCATCACAGACACACGCCGAGAAACTGCCCGTCTTGTCCCTGAAACTCTCAAAAACTTCTGCACTCAACAAGGAAAGTAGAACAAACATATTAGTTTATTCTAAATGATGACTACTTTTTTCGAACTTTAATTCTTCAGTACCTTCAGTAACATAATAGCCGTGTTGTCTCAGGAGTCTAAACTCTAGAGAGGTTGCATATAGATTTCCTTTCTTCCATTTATGATCGCTGATATTGTGGACACGGTCCAATATGTTCTTTATTTCACGTTCAAAATGGTAAGCCACTCCAAGTCTTTGTAAGTTGTCAATCAGCTCAAGCTGATCCAATGGGTTGTCCATACTGTTGATTATCATCCTCACTTCTTCTGTCAGCTTTTCTGCTTTTTTTCTGTATGCTTCTCCCTGAAGAAAATTAAGTTTTTGGTAATTAGTTCCTGAACCTGAACTAATGAAATTCAGCAAAGAACAAATTAAGACCATAAAAAGGAAAAAAAGACCATGACTACCGTGTACTCATTAGTCAATTTTGGCAGATAATCTTCGTTAAAAATGCAAGGTTTGTAGTTTCCTGATCGCCTTACAACAGTTGAAGTACTAAGTTCTGGGTTAGCGATGCACTGGAGTTGCTTCTTCACACTGATTCTGCTGGTTGGTGTTTTAGAAACAAGTCGTTGACGGTGTTGAAAAATAGCACCAGAAGGAATATTACAGGTTGATGCAATACAAAAAGCCATTAGTAATTTATAGACTAGTTAAGAGGTCACCAGAAGTTTTTTGCGCGAAAGAATTTTATAAAATTGCAATTATAGCCCAAACACTTTATACAATTGCAATTTGTGAAACTCTAAAAAAGGAGTTGATACTGCTCAATAATTTTTGAAAATTCTCCCTCCTCATAATTGCTTCATATAAAAATCATTTTTCTTCTTCTCATTTTCGGTCTTCTCTGTCCAATAGTCCTTTTTTTTTTTTTTTTTTTTTTTTTTCTAGATGGGCTATTGCAACCACACGCACAATTATTTCACATAAAAATCATTTATCTTTCTTCTCATTTTCAGTCTTCTCTGTCTAATAGCCTTTTTTTTTCCCTAGAAGGACAAGCAGAAATGGGCGTTTGCAATCACATACACAGTTATTTCATATAAAAATCAGTTATCTTTTTCTCACACTTATATACATCTTTAACTTGTTAAAATCGTGAGAGTAACTAATCATTTACTACAATGTATTAACTATAATAAAACATTATAGCTAATTAATGTATTTAACTGTAAACATTTTATTTACATGGCATGTAGCATCATTATTAGTTATGAGTTTAGATATATGTAGTATACTCTCTAGCTAGTAATTCTTTAGGAAATAATGTATATAAGTGTGAAATAAAACTCACTAAATATATCATAGAAATCATATATGTATAAGTGTGAAATAGTGTGCCCAAAAACTAACTTTACTTTATATAAAAATCTCTACATCAAGTAATAGATCACATAAATAAGCACAAAGTGCTATTGGATAGTGTTGCCAATCTCCTCCACTACTTGACGTTCCACCCGACCACATCTCATCTATTACCTATAAAAACAGTGAAATTAATGGAGTGAGCACTAATTGCTCAGTAAGTAAACTCACTATTTTACTATTCTTTCTCCGTTATTAGTATTCTGGGTTTCTTTCCTTACAACAAGCTTCTCTATTCTTCTTTGTTCTTTCTAATATTCTAAGTTCCCACTTACCATCATGTAAGAATACTTAATAAAAACTGAAATGTCACTAAATTACACAAGAGATTCTGGTTGGTGGAAGTAACATAATGCACATGCACAAATAAATAAACTTTTTCTAGGAGTTGCATTTTCTTTTTGGTTTTTCCGTTTTCTTATTCTGTCTTCTATTTCTCATTTATTTTTTGTTTCTTTTCTCTTTTCTTTCTTTTTCTGTTTCTATTCTTTCTTTTCTGTTTCTTTCTTTTTTTTGTTTTTTTTGTTTTTTCTCTTCTTTCTTTTATGTTTCTATTCTGATTTGCCGATCGGACTTGGTTGAGGCATGAATTCGGAACCCTGGCCGTGTGAGTGTCTTCTGAAATTCTTTTTGGGTACAATCCTCATCCATATACACTTTTAACAGACTGTACAAATTCTTCATTTCTATTCTGAGTTCGCTCACTGATGGCGGTGTGCATGTGGACTTTTCTGCTTCTCTGTCACTCACGGGTTCCCCATCGTAACAACCTTCTCTTATCTTTCTTTTAAATAAAAAATTCAGTTTCTGTAGATTCTTCGAATGTGTTCATTAATAGTTTTCTTTCTTTCTCTTTATTCTTTAATGTTCTTATATATGTATATAGCTTATTCTTGGCTATTCTTTCTAAATTCAAATGCTTAAATTTAAGAATGCAATATGGCATGTAAATATGTCATTCTCTACCATCAATAAGTGCATATCGAGATAACAAGCTAACATACTCATGCAAGCACTTCACTTTGAAATTTCATCAAACAATTTGCATGCACATACAAACAGTAAATTAGGTACAATTCCTCATCTATCCCAAGCCACCAAAATTTGGAGCAAAACTCCCTAAAACCAACATCAAACTTGGCCAAGAATCACACTGCATAATTCAACTCCAATTCTTCCATAATTCATCCAGACTTCCACCAATACATCCCTACATAAACACTACTTCTCATGGCTGAATTTCAACCATCATTCAACATCCATTCAATCAATAACTCTCACCATACAAAATTCATACATACATATAAGAGTTTTCTCTACACAATTATTGATCAAATCAAAGCTAGAGTTAGATTTACTTACCTTAAATGTGAGCAACACTGACACTTTAACCTTCCTTTGCTAGAACTCTCTTTCTCTTAAACCCTAAGCATATAAAACCATAAGAATTCAAGACTTTAAAATTAAACTCACATCTTGGTGCAAGAATCTTACCTATGGATGCTTAGAACTGAAATTCTACCAAAAGTGAGCCAAATTCTATGGACTTCCTTTGAAATTGGATGAAGAAAATTTGAGAGCACTTGGGTAAGGGTGGTGTGAATGAATGGTAGAATGGCTAGGGTTCCTCTCTTGAATCCTTAATATTACACAACAATATTCATAGATTCCCATTTTATCCTTGCACTTTCTAAGAAATTCTATCTTTGCCCTTTAGTCAATTATAATAATGCCCTCATTTCTATTATCTTCTCCATGTTATTCTACTTCTTTTCACTCCCCACTCATTCAACTAATTATGGGTGAAATGACCATTTTACCCCTAAGCAAGTTATCCAGAATTTTCTAAAAAATTCCAAAGAGTTTGTTGCCGCGGTGAACTTCTTTCCTTGCTGCGGTGAAGTCTACATTTCTACAAACACGAATTTGGGCAATGAGTTCATTGTTGCGGCGAAAATATTATATTGTTGCGGCGAAGTATGAAAAATTTACTTCATGCTAACTTCCAATCTTTCACCTTGAAATAACTAATACTAAGGGCATTAAGACATAAGTAAAGTTGTGTACCTTAATGTGGGCGTTACAATTCTCCCCCCTTATAAGAATTTCGTCCCCGAAATTCAGACGAACAATTCAGGATAACAGTTCCGCATATCTTGCTCTACCTCCCATGTAGCTTCTTCTACTTTATGATTCCCTCATAGGACTTTTACTAATGGAATACTCTTGTTTTGGCGCTCTTTAACCTTTCTATCCAATACCTGTACTGGGCGCTCCTTGCAAACAAGATTCTTTTCTAAGTCCAGTTCTTCTACTTTTAATATATGGGAGGGATCGCTGACATATCTTTGAAGCATTGAGACATGAAAAACATTGTGCACTCTATCCATATTTGGTGGTAGCGCCAATTTATAAGCTACCTTTCCTACTCGTTGCAACACTTCAAAGGGGCCAATGTATCTAGGCACTAGTTTTCCTTTACTGCCAAAACAAATTATCCACTTATAAGGGGAAACTTTAATAAACACTTTATCAGCCATTTCAAATTCTACATGTTTTCTCTTTAAATCTGCATAGCTCTTTTGTCTGTCTTGGGCTTGTTTCATTCTATTTCTGATCAGCTTGATGTCTTCTATCATTTTCTGAGTTATCTCTGGCCTGAGAGCTGTATTCAAAACATCTTTCTCTCATACCTCATTCAAATGCAGTAGAGATCTACATCGTCTACCACACAGGGCTTCATAAGGAGCCATCTTTATTATAGACTGATAACTGTTATTATAAGCAAACTCCACCAACAGTAACATCTCATGCCAGGTCATTCTATAATCCATACAACAAGCTCTCAGCGTGTCCTCAAGTACTTGATTTGTTCTCTCAGTTTGGCCATCTATTTGAGGATGGTATGTTGTACTAAATGCTAGTTTTGTACCCAAATTTCTAAGAAATTTCTTAGAAAGCTGAAACAAATTTGGAATCTTTATCTGATACTATTGTCTTGGGCACCTCATGGAGCCTAACTATCTCCTTGATGTAAATCTGGGCCAACTGATCTGAGGTGGTACTATTCTTTACTGGAAGAAAATGTGCTAATTTGGTTAATCTATCTACTATTACCCATGTCGCATTATATCCCTTTTGAACTCTTGGAAGGCCTGTGATGAAATCCATTGATATATTTTCCCATTTCCATTCAGGAATGCTAAGTGGCTGAAGCAATCCTAATGGCCTCTGATGCTCTACTTTCACCTATTGACAAACCAGGCATTTAACCACTTAATCTCCTATATCTCTCTTCATACCTGGCCACCAATAACTCTTCTTTAGATCTTGAACATTTTGGTTCCTCCAAGATGAGCAGTGTATGGTGTGTCATGAGCCTTCTCAAGAATCTTCTTCTTCAACTTAGCATCTTGGGGAATGCATATGCGATTCCGAAAATGGAGGATAGCATTTAAAAGGTGAAATTATGGCATCTTGCCCTCAGGTACTTGTCGACTTATTTTTTGACACCACTCGTCGACATCTTGCTTTTCTTTAATCTCTTCCAGTAAAGTCGGCTGAATTTCTAACCTGGAAATCCTTCATGGTATCACCTTTATCTGTTCCTCACACAACTCTTCTAATAATTCTCCCTGCATTGTGAGTTGGGATAAATAGGCTTTCTGACTCAAAAGCATCAACTACTACATTGGCTTATCCAAGCTGATACTTAATTTCACAATCATAATCTTTTATCAGTTCTAACCATCTCCTTTGTCTCATATTCAACTCCCTTTGGGTGAAAAAGTACTACAAACTTTTATGATTGGTATAAATATTGCTTTTTGCTCTATATAAGTAATGCCTTCATATTTTTAATGCAAAGACTACAGCTACCAACTCTAAATCATGCGTAGGATATCTCATCTCACACTCTCTCAACTATAGAGAAGCATAAGCTATTACCTTACCCAACTGCATTAATACAACACCAAGTCCCTGAAGTGAGGCATCTGTATAAATATCATAATCTATACCCTCCTATGGTAACACCAGAATGGGAGCTATGGTTAATCTTCTTTTTAACTCTTGTAAGCTTTCTTCACAAGCATCCGGCCATATGAAAGGAGTTCTCTATTTGGTAAAAGCTATAAGTGGCTTAGCCAACTGAGCAAATCCTACTACGAATCATCTGTAATAGCTAGTTAGCCCTAAGAAACTTCTAACCTCCTTTACTGTCTTTGACTTTTGCCACTCTAGCATTGCCTTCACCTTACTAGGATCTGCTGATATGCCCTCATTTGAGACAGTATGGCCCAAGAAGATAAATTGGTCCAACCAAAACTCACATTTAGAAAATTTGGCAAACAACTTCTTATCTCTCAATTGCTGCAGCACAAAATTTAAGTGTTCTTCATGCTCCTCTCTTATCTTAGAATAAATCAAGATGTCATCAATAAACACCAATAAATCAATCAAGACAATCATGAAACACCCGGTTCATTAAATCCATAAAGATTACTAGGCGTTGGTCAACCAGAAAGGCATCACTACAAACTCATAATGCCCATATCTAGTCCGAAATGTAGTCTTGGCAATATCTTGCTCCGTAACTCTTACTTGATGATAACCTGACCTCAAATCAATCTTTGAAAACAATGCTACTCCTTTAAGGTGATCAAATAAATCATCTATGCGAGGTAACAGGTACTTATTCTTCACTGTCACTTTATTCAACTTTCTGTAATCTATGCACATCTGTAGCAACCTATCTTTCTTCTTCATAAATAGGATCGGAGCACCCCAAGGAGAATGACTGGGTCGAATAAAACCCTTGTCTAGGAGTTCTTGGAGCTGCTTTTTCAATTCCTGAAGTTCGGCTGGAACCATCCAAAAAGGGGCTTTAGAGATCAGTGTTATCCTTGGTGCCAACTCAATGCTAAATTCCATTTCTTTTTCTAGAGGTAAACTTGGCAAGTCATCTGAAAATACATCTGGAAACTCTCAGACTACGGGCACACTTTGGATCTCTGGTTGTGGGACATCACTGTTTTGCACCACATGGGCAATGTACCTAGAGCACCATTTTCTTAATATCTTTCTGGCCTTTACACTACTGATTAACATACTGAGTTGGTGACCCTCGCCAAAACTAAACTTATCACCATCATCAATATTAAATCTTGCTTTCTTCTTTCGGCAATCAATCTTTACTCCATATCTCCCTCAGAAATCCATACCCAAAATAACATCAAAATCGGGCATATCAAACACAATCAAATCCATTGTTAACACCCTTCCATAGATCGCTACAGACTCTCTTGGATGCATCTCATGAGTTACCACACTAACGCCATCTGGCAATTATATCTTAATGGTCTGACCCACTATATTAGGTTTCAAACCTAATCTTTTTATGATCCCATGTGTAATAAATGAGTGTGTGGCTCCAGCATCAATTAATGCATAAAGGGGAACTGAATGAAATAGTAACTGACCAGTAACTGCAGATGGACTGGCCTCAGCTTCACTTTGTGCTATTGTAAACACCTAAGCATTAGTACCTCTAGATGTCTGTGCTACGGGTGCAAGAGGGGCTTTGCAGTCTTTCATCATATGCCTTGGCTATCGGCATCTATAACACACATTTCGGCCCAAATCTTTGAGGCACTCCCTCGGATGATTTCTCCCACACTTCTGACATTGGGGTAACTCAGTAGTCCTCGATCTTTTATTCTGCCAATCCCTCATATTCTTCTTGGGCTGAAATCGTTTCTTATTTTTCACTTCTCTATTATTGGGGGCATCAGTTCTATCTCTCCGTGAAGCAAGAGGTGGAACACTACGTACTACTGCTGATGGAATTGTTTGGGTTAGCTTATTCATAAATATTTCAGCCCGTAAGGCTCGTTCCAAGGCCTCACTATAAGTCTGAGGGGACTGGGCACCTGCTATTACATCTCGAGCTATTTCTGGTTTTAGCCTATACACAAACTTGTTCATCCTCAATTCTGGTGTGCTTATTATGCCTGACGCAAACCTTGCCAAGGAATTAAATCATACAGAATATTCTTTCACTGAACTGGTCCCCTGTTGCAGCCTGATAAACTCCTAAGTCTTTTCATGGACTCGATCAACCATTCTATATTCTGCCCCAAACAATCTTCTGAAATCTCCCTAGGTCATAAAGGCTATATCATGAGTATCCTCCATCAATTCCCACCATATCCGGGCATTACCTTTAAACATAAAACTAGAGTACCAAATCTTCTCCCGGTCTGTCATGGGAAAGAGTGCCATTGTATGCTCCATAGACCTAATCCACTATTTTGCTACTATTAGGTCTGTCGTACCTTTGAATTTGGATGGCTGATGCTGACTAGGTAACCTATAAATGGGCTCAAGACAATTATGTACTATTGAGGGTACTGACTTCTTTTTCTTCTCTGGTGGTCGGTACAATAACTGGTGTCTCAACTCTCTCGGTATAGGTCTCCCCTAGCTCTCTACCACTACCTGCTGTATAAAATTACGAATCCTCGCTTCATCGAGGATAGGGGAGTAAATCCTAACGGGTTGGATGGTTCACCAGTACTCAATGCATTCTTACTACCTGATTGAGCCTTACGTCTCATCTACATAGCACCAAAACTTTTAGTCAACTAAATTAACTCAACTACTATAAGTAAGGAAAGAAATAACTTACAACAGTCGGTTATGGTATGTCAATGCAGCGGGAGAGGCACACTATCAAATCACTCTCATAAAAGAATCTTACTTTTCCCAAAACCGTTGCTCTGATACCAAAAATGTAATATACTCTCTAGCTAGTAATTCTTTGGGAAATATAAAATAAAACTCACTAAATATCTCATAGAAAACATATATGTATATAAGTGTGTAATAGTGGGCCCAAAAACTAACTTTACTTTATATACAAATCTCTACATCAAGTAACAAAATCACATTAATAAACACAAAGTGCTATCAGACAGTATTGCCAATCTCCACCGCTACTTGACGTTGCACCCGACCACATCTCATCTATTACCTGCAAAAATAGTAAAATTAACAGAGTGAGATTGCTTAGTAAGTAAATCCACTATTCTACTATTCTTCCTTTGTTACTTGTATTCTAGGATTCATTTCTTACAATAAGCTTCTCTATTCTTCTTCGTTCTTTCTAATATTCTAAGTTCCCACACACTGTCATGTAAGAATACTTAATAAAAACTGAAATATCACTAAATTACACAAGAGATTCTTGTTAGTGGAAGTAACATAATGCACATGCACAAACAAATAAACTTTTTCTAGGAGTTGCATTTTCTTTTTGGTTTTTCTGTTTTCTTATTCTATCTTCTATTTCCCATTTATTTTCTATTTCTTTTCTCTTTTCTTTCTTTTTCTGTGTTTCTTTCTTTTTACGTTTCTATTCTTTTTTTTCTGTTTCTCTTCTTTCTTTTTTCTGTTTCTATTTGTTGTGTAGTCAGTAGGAATACAAGTCTATAGGTCTACAGAAAGATGAGTAACTAAGTTGAAGTATATGTGCTAGAAATTGAAGTAAAGTAAAGATCTTTTCATCAACAACTAAGAATAAAACTTTTTGAGTCAATGGCTAAGATTTAAGTTTTTGTTTTTCTTGATACAAGGATTGCCAGCGTGGACTCTTTTTGTACTATAAAAGCATTCTTTCATTCTTTAAACTGTAATTTTTAATAGTTTCGATAATATACAAACAGAGGAGTTCTGTTTTTCTACTATATTTTTTGTTTGGTTTCCTAGAAAGTTTCACAACTTTCTTGTGTTGATTCTAGGACTGTTATATGGTATCAGAGCTATAGATGACTAGTGCCATGAATGATTTTGATAGCTCCTCAAACTCTAAGAGCAAAACTACAACAAAAGACTTTGAACAGATGATTCAAATCGATGATCAACTGAAGAATTTTAGTTTTCCAAAGTCCTTGCCTACTATTGCGGTAAAATTGGGAGAGAAGAATCATAATTACTGGAGGTTACAAGTTCTACTAGCTCTGACATCATTTCAACTTGAAGGTTTTGTCAGTGGAGAACGATCTTGTCTTGAACCATTTGTCATAAGCAAAAACGATGAATCTGGAGATTTGGTGAGAAAATCGAACTCTGACTATTTCTTATGGAAAAGACTGATCAATTTCTTATAAGTTGGCTGTATTCATCAATTTCTGAGTCAATGTTTGGATATGTTGCTAAGTGCTCGAGTGCTTTTGAAATCTGGAAAATTCTAGAAAATCATTTTATTACTGAATCAAAAGCCAGGACTATGCATTTGAGGAATTTATTGCAAAACACAAAGAAAGAATCTTTAAGTGTAAATGAATTTGTGCTTAAGATGAAGGGTTATGCAGACTCTGTTTCAGCTAGTGGAGTGATTTTGAGTACTGAGGAGTTAGTGGCTTACATATTAGATAGACTAGGTCCCGAGTATGATACATTGTCAGTTCATTTGTCGGCAAAAGGAGATGATCTTACATTGCAAGAAGCACAATTCTTGCTTCATAAGCATGAAATTAGGTTGGAAAGGTATAATAGCATGCACAACATTTATCATGAAAATTCAGGCTTATTAGCACAAAAGCAAAATCTTAATCCTGGACAGTCATCATTCAATAATCCAGTATCATATCCTACTCCAACACCAATATTCAATCATGCCTTTAATACTCCACCAACACAAATATTCATTCATGCCTTTAATATTCCACCAACCCCAATCTTCAATCCTGCATTTAACACATTCAATGAAAGTCACTTTCCAGCCCAACACTACACTCAAAACCCAAATCATTCATCAGCACCATCAATTCCATTTTACTCTCAGAGTGCCTTGATGGCACAAGATGTTAGAAGGTTCAATCCAAATTCAGGAAAGGGAAGAGGCAAAAACTTCTTTAAACCAAGGATTTTCTGTCAAGTATGTGGAAAACTTGGTCACACAGCTATACAATATTACCACAAACTTGATTTGTCCTACAATGGCCCACAAAATCAATCTCAATAGACTCAGTATCATCAACTAGTGCAGGCAACCAATCAAGCTGATTTTTCACAATAGGAACAAGTAAATCAAGCTTATTACTTGCAAAAGAACTCCAATCCTATAGACAATACAAAAGAAAATAGTTTCTCACATATATCACCTCAGCTTCACTTATCACAGCAAAATCATTAGTGTACAGCTCCAATGTCCTATTTTGCACAACCAATTTCAGTGGCAGATCCTCAATGGTATCTTGACTTTGGTGCAACTATTCACATCAGTTCAACTGCTCAATCACTCAATGTTAGCAATCCTTATTGTGGAATAGAAAAATTGGAAGTTAGTAGTGGTCAGTGCCTAACTATTACTCATACTAGTGATATTTCTTTTCCTACTTTATTGCCTTTACAGAATTCGCTCATAATAAGAGTATTACCCTCATATCACAAAAAATTTAATCAGTATTTCAAAACTTACTCAAGACAATGCAATTATTGTTGAATTCTTTGCTGATATGGTGTTATTAAGGACAAAAGGACACAAGCAACTCTGTTACAAGGCATGCTTAGACAAGGACTGTACCAGTTGACCTTGGGATCTTTTGACTTCAAGAATAAAGATATAAGATTGCAAACTACTAGTTTAGGTAGCTTAGTTCCAAGAATAAACGCTCATGTTTCAATAGAATTTTATAAGTCTTTCCATTTGACAGTAGCTAGCTCAAAGAAAAAGACTTGTGTTTGACAATTGTTGCAACACTGAAACTAGACAAAATTTAGACATGGTTGTATGGCATTTGAGGCTTGGTCATCCTCATTTTAAGATTTTACAGATTGCTGTAAATAAAGTCTCAAATAAAAAGATTTCTGCTTTTGATTCTACCTTTCAACATTGTTCTGCTTGTAAATTAGGAAAATTACATCAACAACCTTTTTCTCATTCTTAAATTGTTAGTACAAACCCATTGGAATTGGTTTTTGTTGACTTATGAGGTCCTTCACCAGTTGTTTCAAAAGAAGGATACAAATATTATGTCGTGTTCTTAGATGATTTTAGTAGATATTCTTGGATCTATCCACTGAAGTAGAAATTAGAAGCCTCTACCATATTTACCCAATTTCATGTACTTGTTGAAAGACAAATGGAGAGTAAGATGAAATGTCTTCAAACAGATTGGGGAGGAGAATTTAGATATTTTTTACCTTATCTAACCAATCATGGCATATAATTCAGACATCCATGTCCCTATGTTCACCAGCAAAATGGGAAGGTTGAGAGGAAGCATAGACATATAACATAAATTGGTTTAACTCTACTAGCTCAATCTTCCATGCCATTTCAATTTTGGTGGCATGCCTTTCATACTACTGTGTACTTAATCAACAGACTGCCCACTCCAACTTTGCAATCTTTGTCTCCTTTTGAAAAGCTATTTCATAAAGCTCCTGATTATAATTTCTTGAAGGTCTTTGGTTACAGGTGTTTTCCATACTTAAGGCCTTATAATTCTCACAAGATGGATTATCACACTAAGCCTTGTATTTTTATAGGTTATAGTGTTTCTCACAAAGGCTATCTATGCTTGAGTGAGATAGGCAGAGTATACATTACAAGGCATGTTGACTTTGATGAACATAATTTCCCTTCAAGGGACATTCAGCTCAGTACATCCAGTTGTCAACAGACTAACACTGACTCACATACTTCATCTTCCAAGTGGCAGATTCCATGCAGCTTGCCTATTGACTTAGGTTTTCAAAATACTCCAAATTTTGATGTTCAGTCTCCTATTTTGCCTACTCATAATCATTCTTCTTTTGCAAAAGGTTTTGTCAAATTCAACTCAAAAGAAGATATTACTTCAAATGATTGTTCTCAATGAGTCAATGAAATTGCATCTGCTAATATCATTATGTCATCAGTTGATCATTTTCAAGGAGTTTATAAGATGGTACCAAATAGTACATCTATTTCTGGTATCAATCTAGAAGTTCAACTTCCTTTTGCTCATGACCCACAAGTATTGCAGCCACAATCCACGACTTCACACAATCTTCACCCTATGCTTACCAGATCAAAGGCTACATCATTACACAAGACCAATATTTTTGTTGCCACTATAGCTTCTATTTGTGAGCCTTTGAATATTCATGAGGCCTTAAGCAACTCAAAATTGTTTTTAGCAATGCAGACAGAGTATGATGCCTTGATGATGAACAAAACATGGGAATTAGTTCCATATGATCCACAAATGACTTTGGTTGATAATAAGTGGGCATTCAGAATTAAATATAACATGGATGGAAGTGTTCAAAGATATAAGGCCAGGCTAGTAGCTAAAGGGTTTCAATAGACTCCTGGAGTCAATTATTTTGAGACCTTTGCTCCTGTGGTAAAATCCTACACTATTCGAATCATTCTAACCTTGCCTGCTCAGTATAATTGGAAGATTCAACAGGTGAATATTAATAATGCCTTCTTGAATGGAGAGCTTGGAGAAATAGTTTACATGACACAAGCTACTGTATTTATTGATTCTACCAAGCCTGCTCATGTTTGCAAGTTGAACAAGGCATTATATGGGCATAAACAGGCTCCTCGAGCCTGGTTTGACGAACTCAAAAGAGCTCTCCAAGCAAAGAACTTTCAGAATTCCTCATCTGATAACAGCCTCTTCATCCATTATTCCGGAGAAAAAGTAGTTTATCTGTTAGTGTATGTGGACAACATCTTAATAGGTAATGAATTTTTTTTATATTCAATAGGTAGTTCAAGATTTGAATCAAACTTTTGCCTTAAAGGATTTGGGTGAATTGAGCAATTTCCTTGGGCTTGAAGTAGTAAGAACTTCATCTGGTATTATGCAGTCTCAATCTAAATATGCTACTGACTTGCTCAAAAGAGTAAAGATGATTGATGCTAATGCTAGCTCAGCCCTTATAGCTACCAATACCAAATTAGTCAAGGATGATAGTGTCTTGTTTGACAACCCAACCTTATACAGAAATTTAATTGGCAGTCTTTAATACTTGACTATGACTCGACCAGACTTGAATTTTGTGGTTAACAGACTGAGTCAGTTCCTTCAGAGCCCATTAGTTGCTCATTGAGTTGCTTGCAAAAAGGTACGAAGGTATGTCAAAGGCACTCTTGATGTAGGCATCAAGTTTCAATCTTCTCCACATTTAGTGCTTGAGGGTTTTGCTGATGCCAATTGGGCTAATGATCTTAATGATAGAAAATCTACCAGTGGTTTTTGCATTTACCTGGCTGGTAATCTTGTAAATTGGACTTCCCGAAAACAAAAGGTTGTGGCCTTAAGCTCAACCGAGGCTGAGTATAAATCTCTTGCTCAAGCTTCCACAGATCTTATCTGGATACAACAACTACTTCAAGAATTATAGGTTTTTGTTTCTACTCAACCTGTCTTATGGTGTGATAACCAAAGTGTAAGAGCATTAGCTACTAATTTGGTGTTTCATGCTTGAACTAAACACATTGAAATTGATGTGTATTATGTTCAAGACTTGGTTCTTTCTAAACGACTGGCTGTTCGGTATATTGCTTCTAAATATCAAGTAGCTAATCTAGTTACCAAACGTTTGCCTATCATAAGGTTTCAATCATTGTGTAAAAAACTCAATTTGACTTCTTTTACCAGTTGGAGGGAGGATGTGAAGTCTAATACTCTTTCACAGAGTAATCAATCTGATCTCAATAAAGTTGAGAATACAGAACATGATGCACAATGCAAATCAAAGTGATTCTTTTTACTGATAGATTTTGAGGGAGGATGTAATCCTTATTGTTAACACTTACTGCTAATGTGTTTGTGCAAGCTTTCACAACAAAATCTTCCTGCTCAGCTTGAGGGAGGATGTTGTGATTATGGTCGAAATGATCTATGATTTTGTTTTGCTATTAGTGTTGTTGATCGATGCTTGAGATACTGATTGATATGTAGCTCTAGTTTGATACTGATGTTGTTAATGGCTTGATAACAGTGTTGTTATTCTGCTTCCTTTCATGCAAGCTTTTGTAGCAAGAATTTACTACTCAGCTTGAGGGAGGATGTTGTGGCAGTCAGCAAGAATACAAGTCTACAGGTCTACACAAAGATGAGTAACTGAGCTGAAGTATATGTGCTAAAAATTGAAGTAAAGTAAAGATCTTTTCATAAAAGGCTGAGAATAAAGCTTTTTAAGTCAATGGCCGAGATTTAAGTTTTTGTTTTTCTTGATACAAGGATTGCCAGCTTGACTCTTTTTGTACTATAAAAGCATTCTCTCATTCTTCAAGCTATAATTTTTAACAGTTTCGATAATATACAAGTAGAGGAGTTCTGTTTTTTTGCTATATTTTCTGTTTGGTTTCCTAGAAAGTTTCACGACTTTCTTGTGTTGATTCTAGGATTGTTATACTATTCTTTCTTTTATATTTCTATTCTTTCTTTTTTGTTTCTATTCTTTCTTTTCTGTTTCTATTCTGATTTGCCGATCGAACTTGGTTGAGGCATGGATTCAGAACCCTGGATGTTTGAGTGTACTAAGAAATTCTTTCTAGGTACAGTCCTCGTCCACATGCACTTCTAACATATTATACAAATTCTTCTTTTCTATTCTGAGGCCGCTCACTGATGGCGACGTGCATGTGGGACTTTTCTGCTTCTCTGTCACTCACGGGTTTCCCATCGCAACAACCTTTTCTTATCTTTCTTTTAAATAAAAAATTCAGTTTCTATAGATTCTTCAAATGTGTTATTTAATAGTTTTCTTTCTTTCTCTTTGTTCTTTAGTGTTTTTATATATTTATATGGCTTATTCTTCACTATTCTTTCTAAATTCAAATGCTTAAATTCAAGAATGCAATATGGCATGTAAATATGTGATTCTGTACAATCAACAAGTTCATATCAAGATAAGAAGCTAACATACTCATGCAAGCACTTCACTTTGAAATTTCATCAAACAATTTGCATGCACATACAAATAGTAAATTAGCTACACTTCCTCGTCTATCCCAAGCCACCAAAATTTGGAGCAAAACTCCCTAAAACCAACATCAAACCTGGCCAGGAATCACACTCTACAATTCTACTCCAATTCTTCCATAATTCATCCAGACTTCCACCAATACATCCCCTACATAAACACTACTTCTCATGGCTGAATTTCAACCATCATTCAACATCCATTCAATAAATAATTCTCACCATACAAAATTCATACATACATATAAGAGTTTTCTCTACACAATTATTGATCCAACAAAGCTAAAGTTGGATTTACTTACCTTAAATGTGAGCACACTACAAGAAAAATGGCTTTCCACATCTAGCAAAATTAGATGCCAATAGTAAAATTTAGACACTAAATGTCTTACGCGTCTAAATTTTGCAGTCACCATGTAGTTGCAAAATCTCTATCGTAGAAAGTATGGGCGTCTAAAAAGTTGGTTGGACGTAGAAAGTTTTTTTTTTTGGCAACTAGCAAATTAGTCACTAATTGCTGGTTAAAATAGTCCCTAGCTTAGACGCTAAGTGTGCAAGGGTAAATTGGTAAAATTGTATCGTGACTAATCAATTAGTTGCAAAATGTGTCTTGTAGTGACTAATAATTTGTTGCGAATGCCACAAAAATTAGATGCTGAAGGTGTAAGGGTAAATTTGTAAAAAAAATTTGCGACTATTTTATTAGTGGACGAATGTATCTTTTGCTGACAAAAATTTAGTGGTTAATTGCAATCATTTTAGATGCTGAATGTAGAATCCAAATATGATAAATTACGTTTCGCTACTACGAAATTAGTTGTAGAATGTTTTTTTTTGTGAGAAAATAATTAGTGGCAAAAACATTTCGTTTTTAGTGGGAAAATGTATATACCCAATTTGGTTTCTTACATTTTGTAACTAATGTTTAGTCATTAAAATTAATTTTTTGTATCTAAATAATATAGTAACCGATTGTATATGAGTTTTGGAAACTAATTATTTTAGTCAAATATTATTTATTAGTCTTTCCTGCCATATTATTTCTACAACTAATAATTTAGTAGCTAATTGGTTAACATTCAAGAGCATTATTTTTGCTCTTCCTAAATGACATAGTTTATATATTCAACATCAACAAAATAATTGACACAATATAAAAATTTGATCACTAACATCAAATATCATATTTTCATATATCTGTATATAGTCCATACATGGATTTTTATGTATGATGAGCAATAAAAATCCAAAATGCACTATTCTTACTGTGCATAACCAAAAAATAAAGCATGCACCCACATTTTCATTAGTGGCTATCTATCCGTGCACAACTAACAAACAAAATGCCCACCCCATGTACACCATCTAAAAGGATGCATGCAAGGAATCCTAAAAAGTCCAAAAGGATGGTCCTACCCCATGTCAAAATATCTACCACCCATATAACAAAAAAACTAACCATCAATATTGTTAGCATCCAAGTGTCACTAGTTGAGGTTCATGAAATAGCTGTAGTAGATGAGGAAGACGTTTCATTAGTTGGAGATGGCGATGGCAGTCGAGATGGAGCTCTAGCTCATTGGAAATGTGCAACTGCCATAGTGATCTGCTTTAGCATCTCCAACATATGAAAATGTTGTTCTTCAAGCATTTTTTTTTTTTTTTTTATTGATCAAATAAGATGAGCTGCTCCTCCAACTGTTTAATCTTATTTTGTTGTTGTTGCACTATGCACCTTAACTCTGCTTCTGATGCAGTATCATGATAGCAAATAAAGAACATGAAAATTAATTTGCTACAATCCTTATAGTATGCAACTATAGATATTCTAATTTATCGCGTGAGTAATTATATTTTTATTACTTATGAATTAAATAGTTATAGTCAAACATAGTATTAATCACACCGCTAAGGTTTGTAGTCAATTGGAACCTTCAACCAATCGTTAACTTAAAAGAATTCTTCAGTGAGCTAAGAGTTTGGGCTTTTGTAAAATAAAATTTTATTTTAAAGGATCTCTGAGGTTTTTTTCTTTTCTATGATAATTTAAAACTATTTTTCTTTTCTATGATAATTTAAAACTAACACTTTATAAAATATAAATGATTTTAGGTATGAGATATGAAATTTTCCAAAAATTAGTAATGTTACATATTTGTATAAATGGACTTGTATGTATGTTTTAGATAACAATGATAGCGTTAATAATACTATTAATATTTGAGAATGACAAGCATTTGTTTATCATTAATTATATATAGAAAATGCAAGAAAATAGAAAAAAAAAAACAAATTAAATCATATAAAATACAGCTAAAATTATAGGAGATATGATATAAATTAAATCATATAAAATACAGCAAAATTACCTTCTTAAAAACTTTTTCATTGTTTATGTGCTTGGTTTAATACTTTCATAAAAATTTTTCATACAGTGGTACAAGACTATTGTAAAAGAATAAAGTAAGAAGAAGAGATTAAGAATGACGGAGTAACAAATGTCAGCGACCGCAGATGAATAGCAACAATTGGAAAATCAACAGCGACCGCAGATTACATGATTAACTTTTAGCTGCGCCACTTCTAGCTACGATAAGCTACAAAACATTGCATTTGTAACTAAACCATTTAACTATGCAAATTTATATTTTTAGCTGTAATGAACACTATGGCTTAAAATGCATAATTATATAGTGATAAGCATTTGCAATGAGATACACAGTTATTTCATATAAAAATCGTTTACCTTTCTTCTTATTTTTAGTTTTCTCTGTCTAATAATAATTTTTTTTTTTTTAGTAACGATTAGTAGAGATGGGCTTTTGCAATCACATACACATTTATTTCATATAAAAGTCATTTTTCTTTCTTCTTATTTTCAGTCTTCTCTGTCTAATAGTCCTTTTTTTTTTTTTTTTTTGTGGAACGACGAGTAGAGATGGGCATTTGCAATCACATGCACAGTTATAACTACAAACACTGTTGAATGGGTTATAACTACAAACATTGTTTACTATGCAAGACAAGCTTTAGCTCAAGCAAAACAAAATGATTTAGGCGCCAAAATGTATCAACACATTTTTGTGCTCTTTCAACAAACTACAAGTGGATTGAAGACTATTATGCAAGTTGACAAGTTGCAGAGTAGGTTGTTATGCAAATTGACAATTTGCAATGCAACTTACATTAGGAAAACAAATCAAATGGTTAGAATGAATTGTTGTTGTGTTTGTTCAACCAAGATTGAACGGCTGAGATAGGTGTTGACAAGGATCAACCTTGTTTCTTCTCTGTATAAATTGAAAACGTAAGGATAGTTAGTCTTAAGGAAAAAAACAATAATTTCAGCTCAATAATTTTTTTTTTTTTTTGCTTTTCTTTACTCTCTGTTTCTATTCAGAGTTGCCGTAAACTTTTTAGGGTATCAGAGCTTGTTTGACAAACGTTAAGTGGCTGATCCTAAGTCTTCTGCTGCAACTTACATCAATACTGATGGAAAGGTTTCAAGCTCAGTCTCATCTTTTTCTCTAGCCAATGCACTTCCAAATGTTATCGTAAAGTTGGCAGAGAAGAACTATGCCTATCGGAAATCACAAGTGCTTCCTACGTTAAAATCCTAGGAACTTGAAGGCTTTGTTATTGGTGGTAAACCATGTCCTCTAGCTCTTATAATCTCTTCAGATGATGATTCTAAGAAAATCATAAATGCATAACATACTATGTGGAAGAAATTAGATCAATTTTTGTTTGGTTGGCTAATATCTTTTATTTCCGAAACAATGTTCAGACATGTTCCTAATAGCGAAACAACTTTTAATATTTGGAAAACCTTAGAGAGGCATTTTCTCACTGATTCAAAAGCCAAAATATTTGCATCTACGAAACCTCCTATGAACCACTAGAAAAGACAATCTAAGCATTAATGACTGTGTAGTAAAAATGAAAGAAGTTGCCGGATCTTTGACTGCTAGTAGAGTGGTTGTAAATGATGAAGAACAGCTCATGTATATCCTTGATGGCCTGAGAACAAAACATGATGCAGTAGTAGCCAATTTAACCTCTCGAAGTCGAGAAGTTTCACTACAAGAAGCACAATTCTTGTTGCACAAACATGAGATGAGATTGGAAAAACATCATTCAACTTATATATGATTCCATGAAGCAGCCGCTTTCCTTGCAACAAACAGCCTGTTAATCCTCAACCACAACAACCAAATTTCAACACACCAATCTAACAATCCAATCATCCTATACATGCACTATCCCAAGGAAAAACTGACTCACGAAACTTCTATACAAATGGTCAGGACTTACACTTGATCAGTATAGGTTTTGAAAAAGGCCGCGGTAGAGGTCAAAATTTCTACAAGCCAAGAATGATATGTCTAACACTATCACAAATTTGACACAAATTTTCAAGGAGCTCAAAATCATAGATACCAACCTGCACCAAACTACTGTAATTCTCCATCAAACATAACTTCTACACAAGCTTACCTTTGAAAATACACACTATGCATATCCACCTTTCTTTGCAAACCAGTTTGTGGTTCCCGCAAGCATGATAAGTGATCAAGCTTCACTAATAAAGTACCAGTCAAGTACAACAAATTCAAAGTGGCAATACTCTCCAGGACCAGTCACATATGGTTTTGAAAGAACTTTTAAGAATCACCAAAAAGAAAATTGTACAACAGCTCATCCTTCACAAATAGCTTCACCTCTTATAGTCATGGATCCAAATTGGTTCATTGACTTTGGAGCAACTCATCACATCACTCTTGACATACAGAATCTGTCCTTGAAAAATCAATACAATGGTCCATAAATTTTACAAGTTGGAAATGGACAATGCCTTAGTATCTCTCATACAAGTTTGACTGCTTTTGTCACGCCCCCTCCCGAGTATCCCTATCCCACCGGATCCGGGCGCTCCAGGAGACTCAAGATCCCAAAAGGAAGGTGAATACTCTTTAAAAAAAACATTCATAAAAACAATTCTGTTTATAGGCGAAAGTGAAAAGTAGTGCATTTGCATGTTTAAGGTTTAGAAGGTGGAAATACACAATAATTATTCTAAAACAGGAACTGAAATCTAGTTATAAAAGAAACGTAGTATCAGAGTCCACTAAAGTTTGTAAAAGATGCAAATCATCATGCGTCAAGGCCAACCTAGAGCGTAGAGTATACTCCACACGAACCCGATCTACGGTCCTGGGGGAGGAAACATAAAACAGTGGGCTGGGAAGCCCAGTGAGTGGATAATATGTTTTATGGAAAATAACTTTAGCTTTGAAAACATGCATGAATAATTGTATGCCATACCACACTAATGCACTTACATGATAAGGCAACAAATAGTATATATATTATTCTTGGATGCCATGAAATCACACACCACTATCATATAAAATAAATCAATTATCACCACCCTACTAGCACTTAGGGCCCTGGATCGTAACTATTTGAACCAATCCCTAACTTAGACATGAAGCTACACCACCCTCGATACACCCTCCCTGGGTGGCACCATCTGCAGTCTACCCTCGGGATGGTACGAACGTCATTGGATAACCATGCTCGACCCACAGTCTACCCTCGGGGCCTCATATAATCTCGCCCATAGTCTACCCTCGGGGCGTCCAAAATCCCACACCGGCCAATAACCGCCTGGTGTATTCCCGCCCGGAGCTGCAGGGCGCCTCGTCTTGTTCTAGTAGGATATCCCAATGGTTCGGTAGGACGGACCATCTCAATGCGCGCATGAGGATAATGTCAAATACTAGCTTATGTCTGGAGGGAGGATGGGTACGGTTTCCAATCCGGGAGTCAAACATAACAATAATCATGCATCCACAATTTCATTCCAAATATGCATCATGCATGCCTTATGCATATATAAAGTATAATATGATATAAATTCCAATAACAGGCATGTAATCATGAATACAATGCTCACCACGTCAAAATACAAAAGTATGTAAAATTCTATTTACACCCTATATTTATCATCAATTTTACTAAGGTCCCAAAACTTCTAAACATGACAATTAACCCCCTGCTGCCAAGAGCCTACTGCCCATAAGAAAAAATCTCACATTTTTATTCAACACTCATTCCGATATTTCCAAAATAAAAATGGACCATTTATAGTATTTAATATCTCATTAACTTCATATCCATTCTACCTTAATATCAATTCTACCTTTTCACCAACTTCCAACACTCATTCCCACTCAACATTCACGTTTTATCAAGTCCGCAGTTTATGAAAATGCAGCAATTACTACACTGATGACTCCAAAAATACCTAGCCAACAATGCAACAACAATACAGCAAAATATATATATATATATATATATATACTTTAAGTAAACCTCCAGGTCATGATTTCATACCCATTACCACAAAAAAAATCCAGCCAATCTGTAACCTTTTAGGCAAAGTAAACATTTACATTTTATACAATATAGGCCAGCAGTCTCCTGCCCATTATTTCCCAAATTTTCCAGCCGTCCACTCATCACAAAGCTTAACAAACATTCAAATATAACATTTAAAATTCATTTAGTATCCACCCATCTTCATGTTTCCAATGAAGTCAATTTTATAACTAACCCACAACCTTCCAATTCATTCCACACAATTTAATTAGTTGACTTCCCAAACATGCAGTTACATCTTACAATGCAATTAAACAAAATTATATCATTAATAAACCTTTCCAACAACTGAAATGCACATGCAATATACCATTCAATTCATGCAAAAGCCATGCCTAATTATAAGTAACATGCAACGCATAAGTACCTCTTTTTAATAGCAAATTTACCAACATTTTCATAAACATAATTTCATACTCTCAATTCCAAACGCATGCATGTCACAAAGATCTTCAATTTATTAGAAATTCAGAACTAAAGAACTAAAATAAAACCTCAATCAATTGGGTATGCACACGCATATGATCATTCCAACCAACACATGATTTTAAATGCAAGTTTAATAATATTCCACTCACACTTTCTCCTTTGCTTTTAACTCAAGTGCTCAGTCCTCCTATCTTCTTCACCTATTTGATCCAAAATTATTATAGGAATTAAGATCTAAACAAAGAGAAGGTGAAAGATTGATTAAAAGGGATTGAAAATGCATGCGTAACCTTATTCATTTACCCGAAAATTTCTCTGAAAATTCTTCTCCTACAAGCACCACTCGGTTCTCCTCTATTTAACTCAAATGTTATTTTTTTTCTTCTCTTTTTCAATGTGCATAGGAGAATGAATGTAAATGTGAATGACAAAAGAATAAACAAGCTTCTCCTCACACTTTATTTCTTTTTGTTTCTCTCGACCATCTCTTTCTCCACTCCACCATTCCTCATCTCAATTTAATAAAATTTCACAACCATCAATGGCAAAACAATGTGCCAAAACCGTGGGCTAATTCTCCTAAAGAAATTGCCTTTAATCCATCTTGCAATGGCCAATTATGCATGCATCCCTTAGTCTTTGATTCTTACGTCTTGCACCCCAAAAATCCTTTAAATAGAGTTAAGTTTTATCATGATCTCACCCCTGGAGAATTATGCATGTACCCTTGCATGACACAATATTAAAAGGACCCCTCATCTTAATCAATTTCATAAAGTTGTTAAAAGATTTTCACACTTCCAATTTCGCACAAGTACTTTTGCAAAACTACCTAATAACCCACCATGCCTTATTTCTTACTAAAACATCTCTAAAAAGTTTCAATTCTTACATATTACCCCCTAGATTCACATAAATAAAATTAAGTCAAACCCACAAAGAAAATACGGAGTATTACAATCTTCCCCCCTTTAGGAAATTTCGTCCTCGAAATTTGTTTTTTTTTAACGCACCTGGTTAAAAAACTCGGGATATTGTGCTCACATATCTTCTTCGCGCTCCTAAGTTGCTTCCTCTTCTGAATGATTACTCCATCTAACCTTTACCCAAGGGATGGTCCTGGTGTACAACTCTTGCCGCTTCCAATCTATAATCCCCTCTGGACGCTCCTCATAAGTCAAGTCACCCCTAACTTGGATCGGTTGTTGCTGTAACACATGGGATGGGTCAAGTATATATTTCCGAAGCATGGAGACATGGAATACATCATGGATCCGGGATAACTCTGGTGGCAACACCAATTGATACGCTACAGCTCCAATCCTCTCGAGAATCTCATATGGACCAATGTACCTCGGACTTAACTTGCCCCGTTTCCCGAATCTTAAGGAACCCTTCCATGGTGAAACTCGTAAAAATACCATGTCCCCAACTTGAAATTCCAAATCTCTCCTACGCTTATCAGCATAGCTTTTCTGTCGATCCTGGGCTGCCTTTAACTTTTCCTTGATAAATTTGATTGAATTGTTAGTGGTTTGGACTATTTTGGGCCTACTAATTTCCTTTCACCTGCCTCACTCCAGCATATCGGAGTTCTGCACTTCCTGCCATATAGAGCCTCGTATGGCGACATTCCAATGCTGGCTTGGTAACTATTATTATAAGCAAACTCTGCCAAGGGTAAAAACGAATCCCAACTCTTTTTAAACTGCATCACCACGGCCCTTAACATATCTTCCAATGTCTGAATAGTCCTCTCAGATTGTCCGTCAGTTTGAGGATGAAAGGCCGTACTAAAACTTAATCTTGTTCCCAGAGCATTTTGTAAGCTAGGCCAAAATCGGGATGTAAACCTTGGATCTCTGTCTGATACTATAGATATTGTGGCACCATGAAGTCTAATTATTTCAGACACATAAAGACTCGCTAATTTGTCTAGAGAATACGTCATTTTTATTGGCAAGAAATGAGTGAACTTTGTCAATCGATCCACTATTACCCAAATGCTGTCGTGGCCATTTCTGGTGCAAGGGAGGCCTATCACAAAATCCATAGTAATATGTTCCCACTTCCACTCAGGAATAGGAAGGGGTTGCAAGGGTTCTGCTAGTCTTTGATGTTTAGCCTTAACTTGTTGACATATCAAACATCTGGAAACAAACTCTGCTATTTCTCTCTTCATACCTGACCACCAATAATGCTCTCGGAGAGTCCGATACATCTTGGTACTCCTTGGGTGTAGAGCATATGCTGAGGAATGAGCTTCCTCTAATATTTCTCGTTTTAACTCCTTTTGATCTGGTACACACATCCTATTTCCCAACATCAAGGTCCCATCGCTTCCAATCCAAAAGTCCGTCCGTGACCTATTACTAACTTCAGATTTTAATTTTTCCAATTGAGGGTCTGATTCTTGCATCCCCCGTATCTTATCAACTATATTCAGCCTCACTTGAAAATTGGCCAATAAGCTACCAGATTCGCCTAGAAATAGATCAACTCCCAAAGTCCTTAACTCTTGTAGTAATTCATAACGGTTCACTCCTAGGTGAGCTATCATACCTTGGGACTTCCTACTGAGGGCATCAGCTACCACATTAGCTTTTCCGGGGTGGTAGTCTATTACACAATCATAATCCTTAATCAACTCAATCCATCTGCGTTGTCGCATATTTAACTCCCTTTGAGTGAACAAGTACTTCAGACTCTTGTGATCAGTATAGATCCGGTAGGTTACTCCATACAAATAATGCCTCCAAATCTTTAAGGCAAAAACCACTACTGCCAACTCTAAATCGTGAACTGGGTAATTCTGCTCGTGCTTCTTTAACTGCCTAGAAGCATAGGCGATTACCCTCCCATTTTGCATTAGCACACATCCTAACCCTTGCTTAGATGCATCACTATAAATTTCAAATCCCTCCACACCTGAAGGCAAAGTGAGGATAGGAGCCGTTGTTAATCTCTGCTTTAATTCTTGAAAACTCTACTCACATTCATGGGACCAATTAAACTTCACACCTTTCCAAGTTAACCTAGTCAACGGGGTGGCAATCTTGGAAAACCCTTCCACAAACCTCCTATAGTACCCTGCCAATCCTAGAAAACTCCTAATCTCGGTAACACTGGTAGGTCTCTCCCAATTCAAAACTGCTTCCACTTTCTGTGGGTCTACATAAACACCCTCAGCTGAAATAACATGCCCTAGAAATGTGACCTCTCGCAGCCAGAATTGACACTTACTAAACTTGGCATATAATTGTTGATCACGGAGTGTCTGTAAAACCATCCTGAGGTGTTCTGTATGCTCTCTCTCACTCTGCGAATAAACCAATATATCATCAATAAACACTACAACAAAATGGTCCAGAAAAGGACGGAACACCTTATTCATCAGATCCATGAAAACTGCTGGGGCATTTGTCAAACCGAACGGCATCACCAAAAATTCATAATGTCCATAACGGGTTCGAAAAGCTGTCCTAGGGATATCAGACTCCTTGATCCTTAGTTGATGATACCCTGACCTTAGATCTATCTTAGAGAAAACCTTGGAACCTTGTAACTGGTCAAATAAATCATCAATACGTGGCAGTGGATATTTGTTGTGCACTGTCATCTTATTCAACTGCCTGTAGTCAATACATAATCTCAAAGTCCCATCCTTCTTTTTCACAAACAACACCGGTGCTCCCCACGGAGACACACTCGGTCGGATAAAACCCTTGTCCACCAGTTCTTGCAGTTGAATCTTCAATTCCTTCAACTCTAGGGGTGCCATCCTATATGGGGCCTTAGAAACTGGAACCGCACAAGGCACAAGCTCAGTAGTAAAATTGATCTCCCTTTCCGGAGGTAGTCCCGGAAGATCTTCAGGAAATACATCTGGGAAGTCATTAACCACTGGAATATCTTGCAATCTACATCCATCTGCATGTGTATCCATTACATGTGCCAAGTACACCTGACATCCCTTCCGGAGATATTTCTTGGCAGTCATGGCTGAAATCAAACAAGAGGGAAGTACTCGTCGTTCTTCGTAAAACACTAACTCTGGTATATCGGGCTTCCTAAAAGTGATCTCCTTTCGAAAACAATCCACTGTAGCGCTATGGATGGCTAACCAGTCCATGCCTAAAATCACATCAAAATCATGTATGTTCAACAGAATCAAGTCTGCCTCCAATACATACCCATCAACCATTACTCCACAACCATTAAACCCATACTCTGCTAATAAAGTCTCGCCAACGGGGGTAGCCACAACTAATTTATACTCCAAGGGTTCTAAAACACGATCTGAATATTCCTCAAATGCATATGAAATGAAAGAATGAGTGGAACCAGGGTCAATCAAAACACGGGCTTCATGGCTAAAGATAAATAACATACCAGTCACCACCTCGGGGGTAGCCTGGGCCTCTTGCTGAGTCATGGAAAAAACTCGAGCTTGAGTATAAGGTTGTCCGGATCCTCTCTGTCTAACCTCTGCTACCATGATCGGTACTAGACTCGCCTCTGCTGTAGTGGACCTTCCTATAGGTTGGGACCTCTATTGTCCTTGAACACGACTACTCTCTCCCTGAAAGCGCTGTTGGATGGTCTTCTGCGATACACTCCCACTCTGAGATAAACTAGGGCACTCCCTTTTAAAATGCCCAGACTGTCCACAATGATAACAAACTGGGGTCACTCCCCAACATTGCCTCGCATGAGATCGGCCACACTGATTACACAACTGTGGCTGGTTTCCACAGAATTTCCGCTGACTGATTGTTTGCCACCTAATTGTCCTTGCCTCTTGTTGCTCCCGGAACCCTGGCTATTGGATGTACCAGAGAAACTACCCTCTCGTCTCGACATACTGTTCCTCGAACCGCCAATCCCCCAATCTCGATTACCACGTTTCTGTTTGCATGGTTCCTGTCTCTCTCTCATTGCTAGACTCTGCTCTATCCTCATAGCGGATTCCACCAATCTAACAAAATCTGAATGAGCATATCCAACCACCGCTGTTCTGATACTCTCCCTAAGGCCATGCTCAAATTTTCTACATTTATCTTCCTCACTATCTACAATACCCGGAGCGAACCTAGCAAGTTCTATAAATCTATTTCTATAGTCCTCAACGGTCATTTCCCCTAGTCAACATCAAGAACTCTCTCCTTTTGTTTTCCCGATAAATCCTAGGTTGGTAACGATCTAAGAACTCATGTCTAAAATTAGTCCATGTGGGGTTATGGTACTTTCCTCGAACAGACTGCCACCAACAATCAGCTCCCCCTATCAACAAAAATTCAACAAATCTCACTCTTTCCTCATCAGTACACGCCATAACCTTGAATACTTTCTTAGTGCCCTCTAACCATCTCATCGCTACCATAGGATCACCATCTCCATTAAATTTTTCTGCCCCTAACTTCCTAGCCCTCTCTATGGTATTCCTGTTCCTCGGATTCTCTAGTGCCCAACCACCAGTGGCACGAGTAAATAACCAGGCCAGTCTCCCAATGGCTCTCTCTATCCCAGACTCACTACTAGAAGAATAGATCTCTTGCTCCATCTCCTGTTCCATCCCCTGACCCCCTTCGGGTGCTTCTATATGGGGTCCTTGTTCGTGGGCTGCAGAAGCCTCACCCTCTAACCCCACATTCTGATCCTCTCCTTGCCCTTGAGGATCACTTATTGCTCTCATAGATCGTGTGCGCAATCGGCCTTGTTTATGCATGATGATATCTATAAAATCAATTTAACTTGTTAGAATACAAAACATGCATGCATACTTGTGCAAATGCACTCAAAATCCAAAACCTAGGCTCTGATACCAATCTGTCATGCCCCCTCCCGAGTATCCCTATCCCACCAGATCTGAGCGCTCCAGGAGACTCAAGATATAAAAAGGAAGGTGAATACTCTTTAAAAAAAATATTCATAAAAACAATTCTGTTTATAGGCGAAAGTGAAAAGTAGTGCATTTGCATGTTTAAGGTTTAGAAGGTGGAAATACACAATAATTATTCTAAAACAGGAACTGAAATCTAGTTACAAAATAAACGTAGTATCAGAGTCCACTAAAGTTTGTAAAAGATGCAAATCATCATGCGTCAAGGCCAACCTAGAGCGTAGAGCATACTCCACACGAACCCGATCTACGGTCCTGGGGGAGGAAACATAAAACAGTGAGCTGGGAAGCCCAGTGAGTGGATAATATGTTTTATGGAAAATAACTTTAGCTTTGAAAACATGCATGAATAATTGTATGCCATACCACACTAATGCACTTACATGATAAGGCAACAAATAGTATATATATTATTCTTGGATGCCATGAAATCACACACCACTATCATATAAAATAAATCAATTATCACCACCCTACTAGCACTTAGGGGCCCAGGATCGTAACTATTTGAACCAATCCCTAACTTAGACATGAAGCTACACCACCCGCAGTCTACCCTCGGGGTGGCACCATCTGCAGTCTACCCTCGGGATGGTACGAACGTCATTGGATAACCATGCTCGACCCACAGTCTACCCTCGGGGCCTCATATAATCTCGCCCATAGTCTACCCTCGGGGCGTCCAAAATCCCACACCGGCCAATAACCGCCTGGTGTATTCCCGCCCGGAGCTCGTCAGGCGTCTGTCTTGTTCTAGTAGGATATCCCAATGGTTCGGTAGGACGGACCATCTCAATGCGCGCATGAGGATAATGTCAAATACTAGCTTATGTCTGGAGGGAGGATGGGTACGGTTTCCAATCCGGGAGTCAAACATAACAATAATCATGCATCCACAATTTCATTCCAAATATGCATCATGCATGCCTTATGCATGTATAAAGTATAATATGATATAAATTCCAATAACAGGCATGTAATCATGAATACAATGCTCACCACGTCAAAATACAAAAGTATGTAAAATTCTATTTACACCCTATATTTATCATCAATTTTACTAAGGTCCCAAAACTTCTAAACATGACAATTAACCCCCTGCTGCCAAGAGCCTACTGCCCATAAGAAAAATCTCACATTTTTATTCAACACTCATTCCGATATTTCCAAAATAAAAATGGACCATTTATAGTATTTAATATCTCATTAACTTCATATCCATTCTACCTTAATATCAATTCTACCTTTTCACCAACTTCCAACACTCATTCCCACTCAACATTCACGTTTTATCAAGTCCGCAGTTTATGAAAATGCAGCAATTACTACACTGATGACTCCAAAAATACCTAGCCAACAATGCAACAACAATACAGCAAAATATATATATATATATATATATATATATATATATACTTTAAGTAAACCTCCAGGTCATGATTTCATACCCATTACCACAAAAAAAATCCAGCCAATCTGTAACCTTTTAGGCAAAGTAAACATTTACATTTTATACAATATAGGCCAGCAGTCTCCTGCCCATTATTTCCCAAATTTTCCAGCCGTCCACTCATCACAAAGCTTAACAAACATTCAAATATAACATTTAAAATTCATTTAGTATCCACCCATCTTCATGTTTCCAATGAAGTCAATTTTATAACTAACCCACAACCTTCCAATTCATTCCACACAATTTAATTAGTTGACTTCCCAAACATGCAGTTACATCTTACAATGCAATTAAACAAAATTATATCATTAATAAACCTTTCCAACAACTGAAATGCACATGCAATATACCATTCAATTCATGCAAAAGCCATGCCTAATTATAAGTAACATGCAACGCATAAGTACCTCTTTTTAATAGCAAATTTACCAACATTTTCATAAACATAATTTCATACTCTCAATTCCAAACGCATGCATGTCACAAAGATCTTCAATTTATTAGAAATTCAGAACTAAAGAACTAAAATAAAACCTCAATCAATTGGGTATGCACACGCATATGATCATTCCAACCAACACATGATTTTAAATGCAAGTTTAATAATATTCCACTCACACTTTCTCCTTTGCTTTTAACTCAAGTGCTCAGTCCTCCTATCTTCTTCACCTATTTGATCCAAAATTATTATAGGAATTAAGATCTAAACAAAGAGAAGGTGAAAGATTGATTAAAAGGGATTGAAAATGCATGCGTAACCTTATTCCTTTACCCGAAAATTTCTCTGAAAATTCTTCTCCTACAAGCACCACTCGGTTCTCCTCTATTTAACTCAAATGTTATTTTTTTTTTCTCTTTTTCAATGTGCGTAGGAGAATGAATGTAAATGTGAATGACAAAAGAATAAACAAGCTTCTCCTCACACTTTATTTCTTTTTGTTTCTCTCGGCCATCTCTTTCTCCACTCCACCATTCCTCATCTCAATTTAATAAAATTTCACAACCATCAATGGCAAAACAATGTGCCAAAACCGTGGGCTAATTCTCCTAAAGAAATTGCCTTTAATCCATCTTGCAATGGCCAATTATGCATGCATCCCTTAGTCTTTGATTCTTATGTCTTGCACCCCCAAAATCCTTTAAATAGAGTTAAGTTTCATCATGATCTTACCCCTGGAGAATTATGCATGTACCCTTGCATGACACAATATTAAAAGGACCCCTCATCTTAATCAATTTCATAAAGTTGTTAAAAGATTTTCACACTTCCAATTTCGCACAAGTACTTTTGCAAAACTACCTTATAACCCACCATGCCTTATTTCTTACTAAAACATCTCTAAAAAGTTTCAATTCTTACATATTACCCCCTTGATTCACATAAATAAAATTAAGTAAAACCCACAAAGAAAATACGGAGTATTCGAGCTTTTCCCTCAAATTGTCTCAATAGATCTCTTTACCTTCAAAATATACTTTGTGTGCCTCATGTAACAAAGAATTTGCTTAGTATTTTGAAAATTACAAAAGATAATAATGTTGTTGTGGAGTTCTCTACTGATGGGTGTATTATTAAGGACAAGATCTCTCAGGAAGTTCTGCTTCAAGGATTTCTGAATAGTAGATTGTATCAGCTTGCCATACCTACCACTAGACATGTTACAACCAAACCAGATGAAGTATCTCTACAAAATTCTCTCCGGCAACAATCCTTTCAGCCTACTGGAGTGTTCTCTCAGCCATCTTTACATGTTACCTCTAGTACTTTAGCTATGAATGACTCTAAAAATAATGCCACTAAGCTAGTAAACAGCTTTCCATCTACAATGGTTGATGATATTATTTTACTTTGGCATAGAAGATTAGGACACCCTCACTTTTCTATTCTTAAATTAGTTGTGAAAGACATGAATGTAAAACATCATGCTCAAATCAATAAAGTCCATTTCTATGAAGCTTGTCAATATGGGAAACTTCATCTTAACATTTAGCCATCTTCTTCTTCTCAATCTTTTAAACCTTTTGAGTTGGTGTTTGTTGATGTTTGGAGACTAGCTCCCATTGCCTCTGCCTTTGATCTTAGATATTACTTGCTGTTTATGGATGATTACACCAGATATACCTGGATCCACCCTTTCAAATTCAAATCTGAAGTGAGTTCCATTGTCATTCATTTTACCAAATTAGTAGACCATCAATTTGATAGGAAAATTTGATCCTTTCAATCAGATTGGGGTGGTGAGTTCAGACCCATCGCAACTTACTTTACACAACAAGGTATCCATTTCTGGCATCCACGTCCTCATATTCATCATCAAAATAGCAAGGTAGAACACAAGTATCGACATGTTATTGAAATTGGACTTACACTGTCGGCTGAAGCCTCTATGCCACTTCGTTACTGGTGGTTTGCCTTCCATACAATCGTATACTTGATAAATCAACTTCTTTCAGCTGTTTTGGTGCATAACAATCCATTTCAGATGTTATTTGATAAAGTACCTGATTGCAAAGCCCTTAAAACTTTTGGTTGTTAATGCTTTCCCTTCATCAGGCCTTATCAAAAACACAAATTTTCTTTTCATTTTGAGGAATGTGCTCTGTTGGGCTACAGCTCCAATCATAAGGGCTATTTATGTTTAAACAATCATGGCAAGGTATATACTGTGCAAAGCGTAAAATTTAATGAATTTCACTTTCCCTTTGCTCACAATTTTTCATTTATACGAAATAAATAGATGCTATAGTATGGATGCTTGTAAATAAGCAATGCCTTTATTCATTATAAGTAATGTTTACAAGGGACAAATTATTAGCTCTAATACACCTACTCTAACATTTTCCACTTGTACTGCCTAGGTTTCCATTTCCTCCCAAACGATTTGACAAGCCATTTCCTCCCAAACCAGTTGACAAGCCATTTCCACCTCCTTTGCCTAAGTTTCTTTTTCCTTCCAAATCATTTAACAAGCCATTGTCTCTGTTCCCCTTCAATTCGCCTCCTGCTTCATAAGTAATTTTTCAAAGATGAAGCTTAACTGACTTCAAGTACTATTGTACTATTGCTTTTCTCTCATGCATGTGTACGAGAATGTAATTTTGCTTTTTATATAATATGCTAAAAAAAATAACAAAAAAATATATAAGAAATAAAACTTATAGTATGTCAAAGAAATAAGAAATAAGAAATTATGTTTTTAATTTGGTTTGTTTTTAACAGTAGCAGGTGTTCTTGGCAGTTTCCATAGTTATTGGATGCAAAGTGCTAATTTTTCAAGTTACAGGGGGTGTAATCTTATTAGCCCTATTTTAAATGCATCGTAAGATGACCTAGGCTTTCTAACTGCATCATAGAACCTTGGCGTAACCCAGACAAGCTTGACTCAAGTATTTATGTCCCTAGTTTTCTAAGACCTTAAGATACCGTTTGCACCCAAGAAACTTATTTTAATTCTAATTGAATATTAAAATTATAAAAACTTGCATATTTAATGCACTTTTAAAATGACATAATTAAGATTCAATCTCAACCATTCAAGTACTTAAAGCTAAAGGCTCAAAAATTATGTCATGATTTGTGTAAAAAATGTGGTGCTCACAAACCTTTCCCTATAATTTAGGGATGTAAATGAGCTGAGCCGAGTCGAGCTTTGGGTTAATTGATCTCGACTCATTTGCTACAGTAGTAAGCTCGAGCTTACAAAAAAAAACTTTCTAATTCTCCCTTTTTTTCCTTTTCCAATCGAGCTTTTCGAGCCAAAATCTAACGAGCTCAAACTCCGCTAGACACTATAGCTGATTCGAGCCGATCTTAAGTCGCTTGCGAGTGGCTCAACTTGGCTGACACCTGTACCCAATATATAGAAGAGAAATTTCCTTATACAATCATCTTCATTAATTTAATTAATTCCTAAATTATCTAGGTTTTGTTTAAAGGAGATTTAGCTGTAAAATCACTGTCACGCCCTACATTTAAAGATATCAAGGGAGTAATTTTAATGATGTGAACAAATCACAACTGAAATCATGGTTATTAAAAATCCATCAACTATATATTAATTGGAATAATTGAAATCATAATTATCTTAGACAACTTGGAACCGTAGAACCCTTTATGCCAAATCCACTGTGTATTCATTCTTCGATAATATGTGAATGTTAACTTAGTATGAAAACCAGAGTTTTTCATAAATCCTTTTGTAAAACATTTTCTTTCAAAACATGTACGTATCAAGATATCATTTCACAAAGTTTCTTTCACTTAACACATAACTTAGTTGACTTTCCATAACAAAGGGGAAATTGAACATAATATAATCAAAATATATAAACAAAAATCTGATTATGCTTGGATCAGAACATATAAATGAAAATCTGACCCGCAGACAATAATCAGCTCCACAAGCAAAGCCATAATCATTGATTCACCAATCATATTTCAAAACAAAACACATATACTTACTATGATTTCTTTAAAACAAATTCCAGTTTACTTGCCTTGTAGAACCTCAAATCACTATAACTAAATGTTAGACTGTCAAGTCTAGTATAATCTTACATAATTTAGTTTTCTATGTTAATTAAATAATCTATTTTTTATTAGGTCGACTTATACTTTCCCACTAACGAAACAACAATTTCCCACCCGAGTTTTTGAGACTATCAATGTTACACCCAAATTTTGTTTTCATATGTTTAGTTTAACAGTAAAATAGTATTCATGTTTTTTCACCCAATGTAAATAACCTTGAGGGTCCGTTTGGTTTGAGGTCACATAATATTATGAGGGTAATCTTCGTTTAATTTTCAAGATTCCCTTGTTTGATTTGCAAGTAATAAAATATTACAGGTATCATTTATTGCAAATAGTATTTACTGTTGGTTAAATAAGGGGTAATCAGATAGCCTTCCCAAGAGGTGTTATTAAAAGATTATCATGTAATCTGATTCTTATACCTATTTTGCCCTTAATCAAATACCATTTCGGATATAGTTGCCCTCAAATGTCTACCAAATAGCCATTACCCAGACTCCATACTTTTGAGAATTTAGCTAAAACATCTTAGCCACAAAAAAGTTTAAAAATTAACAAAATACCCCCAACCACCAAAGACCACTGTTGGCGGTAGTCACCATAATGGCGCACAACCCATAGGATATTACTGGTTGTGTGTCGGTAAGGCTGTTTCTATCGCTGTTTCATAGCCATATCTTTGGCCATGAAACGACTAGATCTGATCATTTTCAACCATGGATCTCCGAAAATGGCCTTACCTGTGCATGATTGGCCAGATCCCACTAGTCGTGTGCCATTATGGAGACTTCCAATAGCTGCTAGCAGTGGTGGTTGGCTGTCGCAAGTGGCTTGGGGTGGGTGGGGGTGATTTTGCTATAAATTAAAGTTTTATATGGCTAGGTTGTTTTAGCAAAATTTCAAATGTGGGGGGTTAAAAATGATTCAAGAAATAATAATAAAAATAATATTATATTAACATTTAAAAAGGAGGGAAATTTAATAATCTATATAACATTCTCACCCATTTATCCTTCAAACTAAACATATTAATATAACATACTCACCAATTTATTCGAACCAACCAAACAAATTTCTCTAAAAATTCCTAACAATCTTCAAGGTGACCCATAATAAAATATTATATAAACCAAATGCACCCTGAACAAAAAAACTAAACCAAAGAATCATTTAGATCACTCATAATCCTTTTAAATAGGTAAAAGAAATAAGGAAAAAAAACAGTATCGTTATTGAAAGGCGTAACGGCCATTTTCTTGGCTGAGTGTTCGTCAACACAAGGAAGGCCAAATATGGTCGGTGTAAGGTCAGTTCAAATTTGGCCGAAATTATCATCTCTCCAGCAATCCAATAGCAATCGATAATTGTGGCAACAACGGAAAGAGTGAAAGGTGTAATGTTGATTCCTAGAACATTAACGCATAAGTTGCTAGTTTCTATGCATCTAGACAAAAGCGAGAATCTCTGACAGTTGTGTCTTTATTATGCCATATTTTCACATTGTCGGGTTCTTCAATATTCTTAAATCAGTGGCGTTGAGCAAGATAGTGGTGGTGATGGTGAGAGGTTAGATTTGAAGAAAATGTTAAAGGCTATAGAAGAGTTATACATGGTTTTCACCCCACCAATGGTGGTGGGCATATCTAAAGGTGTTATCTTGTGATGAATTGGATTCTTCAGTATTCTTCTTCTCTCATTATCTTGCCATTTTCTTTATTCTCTCTTCTTCCCCTCTCTCATTCTTTTTCCATATCCTAAATTCAAGAAATTAGGACACAACAAAGAAGCAGGTGAGGGGCAACTTCTCTCAATTATATGTGGGCTTGAATCAGCAGGGGACTATGGGTGGTGGCTTCAATACCCACTGTTCAAATCAAGGGTGGGTGGCTTCGATACCAATTGAATTAGTAGTGGTATTATGGGTGGTGGCTTCAACATACGCAAATTCAAGTTCAAATCATCAACTTTCTTCAATACAATGTGCTATAGATATTAATTTATGGTGGAAGTTGTGTATTGAAGAATTTGATTTTGTGTTTTATTGTGTTGAATTTGTGTAATGAAGAAATTGATTTTTTTTATACTGTATTGAATTTGTGTCTGAAGTTATTGATTTTATGCTTGTACCGTGTTGATAATGTCAATAAAAGATTTGTGTTAATTCAAATTATTTTCATGTCTGAAGATTGTACTTGGGAATTGTTTTGATATTTGAGATTGTGTTTAGGGATTAATTATGTTATGCCTAAAAAGTTAAGGCTGATGTTGACTCTCATCAGCAAGAGTCAATCAGGGCTCAGGAAGGTTTCCTGCTGTCCAAGTGCGGCCACGTCACGTAGTGATGCAAGGAGCATGGCTCTTGTAAGTGTAGTAGGTGATTGCCAAGCTTGCGAACGGTTAGGGATTATCCACCTATCCAAACCCTACGCAAGTTGAGGATATTTCTCGTGCAGATAACCAATGGGATGCAAAGAAGGATTTGTACAGCACCTATCCACTTGCAGACTTGTAATCATTACCTTGAAATCTCCCAATATAAATAGAGGACTTCCCTCTATTCTTTGAGATTGGCTAATCTTTGTCTAAACTAGCTTACACACATTCTCTCTCTTTTTGTATTATCTCTAGATTATAACTCAATTCTCTGCACGTGACCTGATTTTACCCATCTATCAATACAATAGCAGTGGATGTAGGATTCGCTTTTGAGCATCCGAACCACGTTAAATATCACTTCTCATTCATTGTCTGATTTTTCATTTTCTTATCACATGTGATTTCTAAGTCCACTTAGCAGTTTACACGTGTGAGTCATTGGTATCAAAATTAAGCATCAACAGTTTGGTGTTAGAAGGAAGGCTTGATTTAGTATCTACTCTTTATCAGAAATCTCTGACTAATTGGTCATAGCAATCAGCAAATGGCTTATGGTTTTGAATCTGAACAAACCAACTATGAACATAAAGAAATCACCCAGGTACATGAGGACACTTCTCCCGAAGTGTCGCTAGTCCAATAGACTATCATGGAGGATATTCCTTCAAGCTCGTAGCTCGACCCAACCGTCATAAGTTACCTGGAGAGGTTCAATAATACGCTCCAAACAATTAGCCAGAGGCTAAATCGATTGGATCGGGTCATGCCACTTGAATCCAATGAGGCAGTGCCACCACTAAAAACGTCTACAGGTCATGTAAAAGCACAAAAAAGGGTGAAAATCTATACCACACACACTGTAGCATGTCAAAGAAAAGGAAAGCAATTGGCAAATAGCGAACCAGATGACTCCAAGGTACCAGCGAACACTAGTCGTGCGTCGAGTGGAATACCCATGGCACTGCGACTTAGCAACATGTCACAGCATGAGCCGTCCCATGCCACGTCACATGGGCACTCCCATAAAAGTGCAAGGTGGGGAGATTCCCAATACTACTGAAATGACGACCTTGATCGTTGTTGTGCAGGAGATACCTGTCGTCCGTGGGTTAGTTTGTACCATCGTGGAGATCAAGAAAATTTGCCAAATAACTCAATGCCATCACACGACTCCAGCCAGCATGTGTCAAGGTTTGTCAAAGCTTTCAGCAGAGTTGAGAAAGAGCCTGATTTGCGATATTTTATCAATTGCAACCTTGAAGGTCGAACCCACGTTGTGGAAAGTGATCCCCAGATAGCTCCACTACCTTAGATTGAGAACTATAGCGAGCTCTTGATCAACTTAAGGCTTAGCAGAATGAGTGTGGGAAGGTCATAGAGGCATCTCTTTTTTCTCCTATAGTGTTAGTTGCTCATCTCCCATCGAGATTCAGAATGCCCAACATGCGAGCATTCGATGGGAATTCAGATCCGCAGGATCATCTGTATGTGTTCAATGACCTCGTGGAACTCTACTAAGTCTTTCACTTGGAAAAATTTCGTTGCTTAACAGTTACCTTAACTGCTCATGCCGAGCACTGGTTCATGTCGCTTCCCATGAGATCAGTCAGCTTATGGCATCAAATGAGCTCGTCATTCTTAAGATACTTCCAGGTGACTAGGAAGTTCTCAATGCCACTGAGCTATCTGAGCAACATAAGGCAGGAGATGGATGAATCCATCCAATTTACATAGACAGATTCCACAAAGAACTCCATAAAGTGGCTCATACTCCAAAGAGTCTGTTCAGACTCTCATTATCAAGGGAGTTCGCCCGCATTTGTGGAAGGAACTACAATCTGAGGATGATGTTTCCCTCACTTTCTTCTACAACCTCACCAAAAAGTATCTCTAAATTGAAAATTCCATGGCCGCTCTCAATCACCACGATCCCAGTCCCTCGAGCAATTCCCTCGTCCGGGGGGAGGATAGGGAGGTTGATTGCAGATAGGCTAATGACGATCAATGAAAAGGAAAGAAGCAGCGGTTTGAGCCCAAGAAATCTTATGTCCTAGTTCCTTGTTGCAATTGCGACAAGAATCAATACACCCCTCTAAACGCCTCAGTATTGGCCACTCTGGATAAGTCAGAGGAGGCCAGCTTGCTCAGAGAGCTACAGCCCATGAAGAATCCTCCCTCAGCGAGAAACAATAAAAAGTATTGTTGCTATCATAAGAAGGATGGGCATCACACCGATGAGTGTCGAGCTCTTAAGCAGGCAATCGAAGAGCTCATCAAGCAGGGGCACTTCAAAGAATATGTAAATGGCCCAACTCCCGTTCGGGAGAAAGATCAAGAAGAACTTGGGAAGAAGTGCCATGGTCACGAAGGCCTCTATTGTGTGGGGATCATTTTTGGAGGACTATGCCTCGTAGGAAATTCTCGAGGTGCCTAGGAAAGGTATGCTCGGGAAGCCCATCATAACCCCTTAAGAGTAATGAGCGCGACATCATGACCCACTAAGGTTCGCAGAAAGGAGAAGATCACCTTCTCTGAGAAAGATGCAGTGTGATTGCATCATCCCCATGAGGATGCTCTCATCATCATGCCTAAAATAGGTTGGTACGAAGTCCACAGGATGTTGGTGGACAATAGGAGCGCTATGAATATCCTGTTTCAGTGAGCTTTCAAAAAAAAAGCAATTGGACGAGGCACATTTGAAGCCTGCCTCCATCCTTCTTTATGGTTTCACTAGGAATCACCTGATTCCTAGGGGAACGATCTCGCTCCTAGTCACATTGGGAGAAACTAATGAGGTGACTAAAATAACTGAATTTTTGGTGGTAGACTGTCCGTCTGTCTTTAATGGAATTTTGGGATGACCTCTATTGAGAAAATTCAAGACAGTCACCTCCATCTACCATCTAAAGATAAAGTTTCCCACCTTGATAGGGATAAGGGAAGTAAGCGGGTCTCAATGCGAATCTCACAACTACTATGTAAGAGCAATCTAGATGGTGTGCAAGGGAAACGGAATACTAGTTGGCATCCTTGAACAGGCAATGGCGATCAGTAGGATCAAGCCACAACTTGGCCCAGTCGAGAATAACATGAATCCTCGCATCCAAGAGTGCCCTCACAGTAGGCCGGTCGAGGATTTATCTGAGGTGTCGGTCTACCAAAATAAGCTGACCCAAGTGTTGAGAATTAGGAGTAATCTCAACCCGCAGCTCGCCAAAGGCCTGACAAGTTTTCTCACAGAAAATATTGACGTGTTTGTATGGACTTATGCTAACATGATCAGGATCAGCCAGAATGTTATATGCCATGCACTAAATATTAACAATGCGGTCAAGCCGGTTCGCCAAAAAAGAAAAGCAATAGGCCCTGAGCAGTATGCTTCCTTGAAAATCGAGGTAGATTAATTTTATATTTGATAGAAATTGTCTATAAATGAATACAAATCGCAACTTTTAGTGTATGTTATAGATATATATTATGTACTTGCAGGTATATCATACCCATGTTGTCTTAAAAGTCTGAATTCAAGAGCTACTACATGTAAACTTTCTTTTCTTTGCTTATAATAGCTAAAATTATTGTTGTGTATCTTATTTAGGATTCTCTTTATTTCATCCTGAAAGTGATAAGATACTCCAAGTCTTTTCAAGTCATCGATGAGCTCTAGCTAATGTAAAGGATCTACAGAATTCAATATCAGCTTAACTTCTTCCTTATGCTTTTCAACATGTTTGGTAAACGGTTCTACCTGCATATCTCGGAACTAATTAGTTTTAATAACTTACAAATACTTATAAGAGCAATATGCGCAATAAAAGTTAATTGACAACGGAAATATACCACATATTTATTGGTAAGTGATTGAACATAATCATGGGACAAAATGGAAGGTTGGTAATCGGCTGATCGTCTAACAATGGTTTCATCAGACATTTTGGTTGCAGCTATACATTTGAGTACTGATCTACTAGCTCGAGTAACGATGTTGCTGGATGATCCAATTAAGGAGTTGTTTAAAGGCGACAATCTTTTAAAAGTTAATGAAGGCGCTGAAGTTACCTGACAATAAAGAGCCATTTTGATGTAAGAAGGTGGATGGAATTACTGTTCTTAACTATTGTAATCAATTTCTTTAGTAAATAAATGAAGAGTGGAAGTACCATGGACTGCCAATCAAAAAGAGTTACTAACAACTAAAAGAATTATATATGGACATTGAAATTATAATCGATTTCTTTAGTAAATAAATGATGTTTTACGCTTACTTTCTTGAAGTGAACCAAATAAGGAAAGAACGTGGAAATTGATGTATAAGAAAAAAAAAAAGCAAATCATTTATGCATTTTAAGTCAATCAAGACTTATGAGGAAAAGGAAAATAAGACTCATCAAATTTCATGTTTTGACAAATATAAACTTTAAAAGTAGTCTGAACATGTATATCCATTGTGATGCAAAGTGTTATGCATAAAGAATGCAGGGCTGATGTAAGGCTCGGTTAGCATGCAAAAGTCAGAACATGGGCACACCTGCAGCTAAGTCACGTGAGGAAAGAAGCAGCATGCTCCCGTCAGTGCAGTGGGTGCACGCCAGACCAGCCAGGAGCTGGAGAGCTTCCACATGTCCAATTCCTGCACCAAATCGCGTAAATCACTCTAGAAGGTGGGTAATGGGACATAAAGAAAGATTTGTACAGATAATCCCACCAACTCACAGATTTAGTAATCATAACCTTAATCCATCCCACTATAAATTGAGGGTTCCTCTCTCAATTTTGGGATTAGCTAATCTCTTCAAAAAAGAAACAGCATATATGCTCTCTCTCGCTCACTCTCTCTTGTAATCATTTGTAAAAGTCAGCTCGCGGAACGCGACCTGACCACTATCATTAATACAACATCAGTGGATGTAGGACTTGCTTCCTTAAGCATCCAAACCACTTTAAACATTGTCTTGTCATTTCTTTTACTCTCGTTTCTTTGATTCACGTGTGTCTTCTGGGCTAGCTCAGCATTTCACCCGTGTATTTGGTTGGTGTCAAAACAGTTTGGCGCTAGAGGAAGGGCTGATTTAGTATTCGTCCTTCATAAGGAGAATCTCTAACTTACTAGTCCTACAACAGCAAATGGCTTGCCGACTTGAAACTGAGCAGACCAACCAGGGTGTTGAGGAGATCCCCCAAATGTGGGAGGATACCTCTCACGAGGATCATTGGTTCCGCTAAATGTCGTGGGGGATATCCTGCCAAGTTCACAACTTGACCCTGCCATCATGAACTACCTGGAGAGGTTCAACAATACTCTCTAAACGGTCAAGCAAAGATTGGACCGTTTGGACCAGGGCGTGCCACCCAAATCAAATGATGCGGTGCAACCGCCAAAAATGCCTGCAGGTCGCGCGAAAGTGCAGCAAAGGGCAATAGCCCATGCCGCAAGCACTACAGTATGAAAGAAGGGTAAGCAAGTGGCAAAAAATGGGCCTAAAAGCTCTAAAAGGCCGACGAACACCGACTACGCCCCGAGTAGAATACCCGTGGCGTTAAGACTCAGTGAAAGGGTACAGCCCAAACCGTCCCATGCCGCATAGCATGAAAACCCCTATAAAAGTACTGGGCAGGGCGATTCTCATCACCACCAAAGAAATAATCCTGAACATAGTCGTGCGGGAGGTTCCAACACTCTGCGGGGCGGTTCGTACCATCGTGGAGGTCGTGAAAATTCCCCGCACCAATCATCGCCATCACATAGCTCTAGCCAATGTGTATCAAAAACAGCCGAAACTACTGGCCGAGGCAAAGAGGAGTCCAATCTTCGGACTTTTCTCAATCGCAACCGCGAGGGTCGAACTTGCATGGGTGGAAGCAATCCCCAGATAGCTCCACTGCCCCAGAGTAAGGAGCGGCAGTGAGCTTTAGACCAGCTAAAAGCTTAGCAAAATGAGCAAGGATAGGTTGCATCAGCATCTCCCTTTTCTCCTGCAGTATTAGATGCCCCACTCCCATCAAGATTTAAAATGCCCGACATGGGGGCATTCGATGGAAATTCTGATCTGCAGGATCACTTGCATGAATTCAACGACCTGATAGAGTTTCACCAGGTTTTAGATTTGGCAAAATGTCGTTGTTTGGCAGTGACCCTAACTGCTCATGCCAAACGATGGTTCAGGTCGCTCCTAGCGGTATTGATCAGTTCGTGGCCTCAGATGAGCACGACATTCCTCAGGCACTTCCAAGCAAACCAAAAGTTCTCAATGCATTTGAGCAACCTCAGCAATATAAGGCAAGAGAGGGATGAATCCCTCCAATCGTACATCGATCGATTCCACAGAGAGCTTAATAAGGTAGCTCACACTCCCGAAGAGTTTGTTCGGACTCTCATCATAGTTGGAGTTCATCCACAGACTGACCTGTGGAAAGAGCTACAGGTTGAGGATGATGTTTCCCTCACCCGCTTTTATAACCTTGCAGAGAAGTACCACCGTATAGAAAATTCTGTGGTGGCGCTCCACCGCCACGACCCTGGCACTTCAGGTAGTGCGTCTGGTCAGGAGGAAAGCAGGAGAGTTGATCGCAGATGGGCTACTAACGACCAACAAAAATGAAAAAAACCGCGCTATGAGCCTAAAAAGTCTTACGCCCCAGTTTCTCATCGCGATCGTGACAAAAAATCAGTATACGGCTTTGAATGCATCTGTATCAGCTATTCTTGACAAGTCGAAGAAGCCAGCCTGCTCGGAGAAGCAGAGCCCATGAAAAATCCCCCATCAACCAGGAATAGTAAAAAATACTATCGCTTTTATCGGGATAATGGGCATCACACCGATGAGTGCCAAGCTCTCAAGCAGGTGATCGAAGACCTCATTAAGTAAGGGCATTTTAAGGAATATATTGATGACTCCACTCCCGTGCAAGAGAAAAATCAAGGGGAACCGGGGAAGAAGCGTCGTGATCGCAAAGGGGTATACAGCCTCAATCTTCGAGGGACCGCACTTCACGGGGAACTTGCGAGGCGCCCAGGAAAGGTATGCTCGCGTAGCCCATCATGACCCTATCAGTGTAATGAGCACAACGTGGCGACCACAAAAGGTTCGCAGGGAGGAGGAAATTACCTTCTCTGAAAAGGATGCAGTTCGATTGCATCATCCCCAAGATGACTCTCTTGTGATTACACCCCTGATAGGGCACCATAACATCCACAGAATGTTGGTGGATAACGGAAGTGTTGTGAACATCCTGTTCTAGACAACTTTCAAAAGAATGAATTTGGACAAGGCCAACTTGAAGCTCGCCTCGTTCCCCTTATATGGTTTTACAGGGGACCATCTGATCTCCAAAGGAATGATCTTGCTTCTAGTCACACTAGGTGACTTTGACGAAGTGACCAAGGTAACTGAATTCTTGGTAGTAGATTGCCATCCGCTTTTAATGGTATCCTGGGGCGACCTCTGCTAAGAAACTTCAAGGCAGTCACTTCAATATACCATCTGAAGATGAAGTTCCCGACCCCGACAAGGATATGGGGAAGTCAACGGATCTCAGCGCACATCTCATGACTGTTATATGAAAGCAATGCAGATGGCATGCAAAGGGAAAGGTATCTCGCGCGGCATTCCCTGACAAGCGATGGCGATCAGTCAGATCGAGCCACAGCCTAGTCCAACCGAGGATAATATGGATCCTCGTATTTAGGAATGCCCTTCCAAAGGTGGGCGCCAAGGATCCGTCTCAAGTATCGGCACTGAGAGCGAGCGAGTAATATTAAGGATTAGGAGCAATCTCAATCCCTAGCTTGCCACCGAACTGACTAGCTTCCTTAGAGAGAACATCAATGTGTTCACATGGTCACATACGGATATGGTTGGGATCAGCCCGGATATTATTTGCCATGCATTAAACATCGACAGTGAAGCCAAGTCGATTCGCCAAAAGAGAAGAGCGATAGATCCGAAGCGGTACGCTGCCTTAAAGCTTGAGGTGGATAACCTCCTTCGAAATGGATCCATCCAAGAAGCACTCTATCCGACCTGGGTTGCCAACCCAGTTCTAATAAAGAAGCCTAACGGCAAATGGCGGACCTACGTCGACTTCACCGACCTCAACAAGGCATGTCCAAAAGATAGCTTTCCCCTGCCCAGGATCGACTAACTCGTGGATGCCACCTTGGGGCATGAGCTGCAGAATTTTATAGACGCATACTCGGGATACAATCAAATTCGATGTACGCGCTAGATGAATAGCATACATCTTTTGTTACAAATCGGGGTTGTACTGCTACAGAGTTATGCCTTTCAACCTCAAGAACGCTGGCACAACTTATCAACGGTTGGTTAACCAAATGTTCTCCGAACAGATCGTCAGATCAATGAAGGTCTATGTAGATGACATGCTGGTCAAGCCGCATGTCGCTTCAGATCACATAGCGCATCTTGCTGAGATGTTCAACATCCTTCGAGAGTACAAAATGAAGCTAAACCCCCTCAAGTGCTCATTCGGAGTATCCTCGGGAAAATTCTTAGGATACATGGTTAACCAATGGGGAATTGAGATCAACCCCGAGAAAATCCAAGCTCTCCTCAACATGAAAAGTCCGACCAACAAAAAGCAGGTCATGAGCCTTAATGGGCGAATAACGGCACTAAGTCGCTTCATATCAAGGGCAACAGATCGCTGCTTGCCATTCTTCAATGTCTTAAGGGCCAATAAAAAGTTCGACTGGACTCCCAAGTGTGAACAGGCATTCTAGAGTATTAAAGAACACCTTGGGAAGCCATCCCTTCTGTCCAAGCCTCTCCCGTAAGAGATCCACCTCTTGTACCTGTCCGTCTCTCAGTTCGCGATCAGTGTAGCCTTAATTTGAGAAGAGGATAGGGTCCAGTGGCCAGTATATTATGCGAGCAAGCGTCAGTTAGATGTCAAGATGTGGTATCCAGAAATGGAACGATTAGCTTATGCCCTACTGATCGCTTCCAGGAAGTTGCGACCTTACTTGCATGCTCACATGATCCGTGTAATGACCAATTACCTACTCAGACAGGTCCTCCAGAAACCGGAGGCATCAGGTAAATTGCTTAAGTGGGCCATGGAATTAAGCCGTTCGATCTGAAGTACAGACTGAAAGCAACAATCAAAGGGCAGGCTGTTGCCGACTTCATATCAGAATTTTCACATCATCCAATGGATGAGTTGGAGCAACAGCCCAGCAAAATCATTCAGGAAACTGTCCAAAATCTATTGACCTAGAGCCTCTACGTCGATTGATCATCGAATAGAAAGAGGGCAGGGGCATGTCTTCTCCTTTTGAGTCCCGAGGGCGCTCGTATTCATGGCATTCTCCGGTTCAGTTTTAAGGTAACCAATAATGAGGCCAAGTATGAAGCTTTGCTCGCTGGATTACGGCTGGCCAGAGAAATGGGTGCAATCGCGATCAGTATCCACAGCGACTCCATACTGGTAGTCAACCAGATTTTGGGGGAGTACCAAACTAAGGAAGAAAACATGATCAACTACCTGAAGAAAGCTAAGGCAGCACTCGAGCCATTCAAGCACTTCACAATCACACAGATTCCTAGAGATAGCAACTCTGTGGCAAACACCTTAGTAAAGATAGCCTCGTCATTAGACTTAGATACACCGGAGAGCATTCCTATTCGATTCATTGAGATCCCTAGTATGAGCCCAATCGAACAGGCCGTAAATGTAACAGAATCAAATTCTTGGATGACCCCTATCATTCGGTATCTCAGAGATGGAACCTTGCCCGACGATAAGGTCGAGGCAAGAACCATTCGAACAAGATCTGCTCGTTATACCCTCTTCGGAGACCAGCTGTACAGGCGAGGGTTTAGTACCTTTTCCGATGTGTAAACACTGAAGAAACAAATTACATTATGAGGGAGATACATGAAAGGATCTGTGGTAATCACACTGCCGCACAATCTCTCGCCACCAAAGTTGTCCGTCAAGGGTACTACTGGCCCCTAATCCAAGAAGACGCCTACAATTTTGTCAAGAGGTGTGACAAGTGCCAGCGGTTCGTGAATGTACTACAAGCTCCTTCCCACCAACTGATAACCATGACTAGTCCCTGGCCATTCTCCATGTGGGGAATCGATCTCATCGGTCCCATGCCAGTTGGTAAAGGGGGAGTAAAGTATGCCGTGGTCGTGGTGGAATACTTCACCAAGTAGGTCGAAGCAGAACCATTAGCCACGATCACGACCAAAAAGCTCAAGGACTTCCTCTTCAAGAACATTATGTGCCGCTATGGGATTCCTCATACTCTTATCTTGGACAATGGCAAATAGTTCGACAATGAGGAGTTTAAGCAATTTTGTGACGAATTGGGTATTCACAAAAAATTCGCCTCAGTCGCAAGGCTAGAAGCAAATGGTCAAGTTGAAGCTGTCAACAAAACCATCAAGCACACTCTGAACGCAAAGCTTGGCGCAGCCAAGGGATATTGGGCCGATGACCTCCCCAAAGTCTTATGGGCATACAAAACAACTCCGAGAACCTCTACCTCAGAAACCCCTTTTTTGTTAGCATACGGCTGCGAAGCGATGATCCCTGTGGAGGTAGGAACTAGTTCACTTCGGAGGTACTTGTATAGCGAAGCCGACAATGAAGCGCTTCTGCGCCCAAGTTTGGACCTAGTTGAAGAACATCGCAGCAAAGCTCAACTAAGAGTAACGGCCTACCAGCAATGCGCGAAGAGGTACTTTGACTCTAAGGTTAGGATAAGAGACTTCCGGGTCGACGACCTTGTTTTGAAGGAAGTTCTTCTCGGTACTGGAGAACTGAGTGCGGGAGTTTTACGACAAAACTGGGAAGGCCCATACCGCATCGCCAAAGAGATAAGACCGGGAACTCATCACCTCAAAAGGCTGAACAGTTCCAAAGTACCCCAAGCTTGGAATGTTGAGCATCTCCAACCATATTATCAATAATTCCGAGCTCAGTTCTTCCTTGTAAAGACTATTTTTTACCTTTGTAAATGTAAATAATTTGCATTATCCTGTTCGTTTGTAATAGTCTTTGCATGTAATTTTGTTCGCATAGATTTGTCCCTAATGTTATAAACAATTAGAATACGAACTCATATAATAAAGGGAACAGATTGTAAAGGCAAAATGTATTTCATTAATGAAGAGTACAACAGGCAAGACCCTAAAAATACAATTGCTAGCCCTGATTCCTAACTCCTGGAGGACCGACCTCATCGTCCTAAGGCTGGTTGACTGCGGGCTTCTCTGGGGCGTATCCCGAACCCTCCCCCTGGTCAGATCATCGGGCAGCCATCGCTTCTTCATTATTAAGCTGCGTCATGCACAGGAGAGTTTCCCGTTAGTCCTCTGGGAGGTCAGACATATCAATATGCGGATTCTTCGGCCACAAGGCATAGATGGATTCAATTGCCCATTCAGCAGCCTTCACCTCGACCTCCGCTACCTGATTCTGCATCTCTTCAGTCAGGGAAGTAACTTTTCCTTGACTTGCTTGGAGTTCGGTCTCGAGAGCCTGCCTTTGCTTCTCGAAGGCCTCCTTCTCTTGTTCTGCTCACAAGGCCCACAAAGAGGTCGTTTTGAGCTCCTAGTCTCTCTCGCCGACCTTCTTGGAGAGTCTGGCTATGGTCTCTTGGAGCACCTTTACCTCCTCCACATGCTTCTCGAGCTCGGCCTTTTGGAAGTCCACTGTATGAAGAGCCGCGTTTCTTTCACTTAGGTACTGGCTCGCCGACTCAGTGGATAGCTCTCTTTCTGTTTCAGTAGCTTCCAGGTCTCGCTTGAGCCTTGCATTCTCTTCCTTCAGCGTGACCTCTCCCTTAGCAGCTCCCTGCCGAACCTTCTGCAGGGACAGTTGCATGGAAAGCAGGGCCTGCGAACAAGAAAGAATAGCAAGTCAGTTTATCAAGAGGAACAAAGAGAAGTCCTCGCTAAGAATAGTTTGTTTACCTTGCTTAAGTGCTGGAGAGATGTGGATATTAAGTCCATGTCATTGGAACCCACGAACTCCTCGAACGCCCGAGAGCCTGTACTTTAGCAAAGTGTAGACTATCGGTTGTAAGTGCTCCGGCAGGTTTCCAATCGAGTCCAGCATTGGAGTTTCCTTCTCTGTGCCTTCGGCAAAGGTCGAGTCACCTGCCGGTTCCTTACCTGATCTCTGCCCGATGTTTGGCTGTGACCTCCTGGGCTGGTTGCCCTCAGGCTCGGATTCTGACTCCTTGACCTAAATTTGCTTTCTCTTCTTCTTAGGTCGTTGAGCCGTTGTCTTTAGCCTCGGGCAAGCAGTCAAAGGCTGAGAAGCGCCCGCAGGTTAGACCGAGGCACCCCCCGAAGGTTGGGAAGTCCCAACAGGTCGCACCGGAATGCCCGATGTTACCCCTTCAGCCGGGGGAGAACTGGGAGCAACTTTGGTCGCCCTAATGGTCCTCGCCTACGGGAAGGAGAATTGCCTTCATCGTGGCGGCTCTAGCACCTTCGAAGGCATGGTTGCTGCATATGAGCATCGTTAGCAAAAGTTCATTGCACGACAAAAAAAAAAAGACCCAGTTAGCAAGAGTTACGCAATGGGGGCTCTAAGGACGCGTCTACGTTGAAGAAATCATATTTTCGCAGATTCGCGGTTGTCACTAGCTTCTTCGCGTCGCGACTCGCTTCAGGCAAGAATTGTTAAAAAAAAAAAAAAAAAAAAACCTCAATGAATTCGTCAGGGGAAAAGAACCTACTCGGGTCTTGAAAGAGGCAATGTTGTCGTAACGAAAGATGAAAAACTTTTTTTTGTAGGCCCCCGCATTGCTAGGGTAACTGTGTATACCCGCCGCTATGGTAGTTCGCCTAGACAAGTAGTAGGAATCCTTGTCCTTGCTCTTTTTTAGAAAATACGAGCAGTCGAGCTCTACAGCAGTTAGCTTAGCTCACCCAACCCGTTCTCACGACACGCGATGTACATGGCAACACCAATCATGTACGCGTTCAGCATGAGTTGCATCGGCGCGATCCCGAAATGATCTAGGACTAACCTACAAAAGGGTGGAAAGGGATCAACCCCCCACCCTTGAAGATCTCCTCGGAGATCGTGGCCATTCCACTTGACGGATATCACGATGAGCGTGTCCTATCGCAGAAAACCTCCACATCAATACTGTACTGTTTTATCACCCTCTCGAGCTCTTCCCCGGTAAGTACCGAGTAGACCTCACGAGCGGGACTCGCAGGTGCACCCTGCGTAGACGAACCGGTCCCTTCCTCGAATATGATCGTTGAGGGGTCCATTCTACTGCAGTCTGCAAAAGCGAGAGGTAGGGGGCCATTTAGCCATCGTACGCTATTTCGTACGATGACATGGAAGAAAACAAACTCCCTAAATCCTAGAAAAAACCCTAACAGAATGATTCGAGCCCCCATTCACGGCTCGAACCCAACATGAATGTCTCGTCTTCGATCAACTACCCGAAGACTAACATCATTTAACAACTACTGGGAGTAAGAAAATAAAAACAGGGACCGATTCTCACCTCTCGGAATACGAAAATGGCTTCTTCTGCTTCAGATATCGGAAGCTCGCTGGTTTGGAAGGCAAAGAATCCAAGCTTGCGAAAGTCTCTTGCTCTCTCTGAAAAAGACGAGTGTAGTGACATTGCCTGAGATGGATTTGAGTTTTTATAGCAAATGAAATGGCGCTTGGTTTTCCCGAAATCAAAACGACGTTTGGGCGGAAAGATGTCTCACCGATGATCATGACCACATGTCGCAGATCAGTGAAGAAGGGTGACCGTCACGATTCGAGAAAACCAAACCATCATCCTTTTCCATTAAAAAACTCAAACGACGGCACTCTCTGCCTCCGCATTAATTGCGCCCCAATCTGCATTTAATGTTCTGATAAAGGGTGTCGTTTCAGCATGTCATGCATTAAATGTTCTGATAAGGAATATCGTTTCAGCATATCACGCATTTAATGCGCCCGGTTGGCACTTATTGCGCAGAGGACACGTCTATCAGAGCAGAGGCTGTTCATTAAATGTATCCGTATCGAAAGTACAATAGGTAACGCCTAAAGAGTCAAGTCGCTCATCCTTAACAAGCAATGACCATGCGAGGTCGCATTCACAAAAAGCGCTACCTCGACCTCTTTTCAAACAGGTCGGAATCACCAGAATTTCCCGAAAGCATCCAGTCACGGCATGAATTATAGTTTCCAAGGTTCGATCCTCGAACCTTAAGAACTAGGGGACTTCTATTATACATAAAGAATGTAGGGCTGACGTAAGTCCCAGTCAGCATGCCAAAGTCAGAACATGGGTACACCCACAGTTGAGTCACGTGAGGAAAGGAGCAACGTGCTCGTCAGTGCAGTGGGTGCGCACCAGACCAAGAGCTGGAGAGCTTCCACATGTCCAATTCCTGCACCAAATCGCGTAAATCACTCTGGAAGGTGGGCAATGGGACATAAAGGAAGATTTGTACGGATAATCCCACCAACTCACAGATTTAGTAATCATAACCTTAATCCATCCCACTATAAATTGAGGGTTCCTCTCTCAATTTTGGGATTAGCTAATCTCTTCAAAAAAGAAACAGCATATACGCTCTCTCTCTCTATCACTCTCTCTTGTAATCATTTGTAAAAGTCAGCTCGTGGAACACGACCTAACCGTTATCATTAATACAACAGCAGTGGACGTAGGACTTGCTTCCTTAAGCATCCGAACCACTTTAAACACTGTCTTATCATTTCTTTTACTCTCATTTCTTTGATTCACGTGTATCTTCTGGGCCAACTCAACATTTCACCCGTGCTTTTGGTTGGTGTCAAAATCACGCATCAACACAAAGTAATAATTTTTAATGAAACTATGAGAATTGTGAGATATTAACACTTTCTAACAAAACGCTGTGAGATATTAAAACCTCGCCCTCACTTCATCTATCTTGCCAACTTTAGGACTTAAGAACTCGTTGATTTTACTATCCTATAATGAGCCACACATAAACAATTTGTTTTTTGAATAAAAAAACAGTGTGCCGAGTAAAAATTTTCCATTTTACGAAGAAAAGAGAAGAAAAACATAAACAAACTTACCCATAGATTAGAAAAATGTTGAATTGGTGAGAAGGATCAAAGTTCACGTTTAATAAATGGCAGCATTAAATAATTGTTTCCCAGAGATTCTTAATAATAGTTCATTTACTTATTTAACATACATGCATTGGATTTGTTGACTTTTCAGCTATAACACATTCCTCAATTTGAATCCTTTTAAAAAGGAAGAACGATATTTTCCCACCCAATGTTTGGCGAAACGATACTTTCCAACTCTTCATTAGGATTTGTTATATGTTTTGTTAATATTTTACTGAAAATATGAAAATACTTATAAATATTTGACTTTATAAAGTTTTTATTATTTTTTAATTAGTCAAAAGTCAAATATTAAAAAGTCAAAAAAGAAAAAATTGTTAGCCTCGTCTAAAAAGTTAGGAATAATGCTATGGAATTGTTTAAAGTTAAATGACTTTAATATCTATTTATTTATAATGTTATTGATATCCCATAACTATTATTCAATAATCTACGAAATTTATAATATTTTTCATTTTTATTAATTAACATAGAAAATCAATATTCCTAATTTAATTAAGTAAGCAAAGGAAAAAATATATCTTTACACTTAAACTAATAAATAATCGAGTAAACACTTTGACTTAAGTAAATTTTAACTAAGAATAAACTATTTAAGAGTATTTTCGTCTTTTTAGTTAAATATTAATAGAAAACACTAACAAAACTTAACAAATGGTGATAAATTATCATTTTAAAACTTGATGTGTGAGAAAGTACCTTGGGTGGGAAAATGTCGCTCTCCCTTTTAAAAACTATTAAACCTTCGAAACTAATTATAATCAAAGTACTCAATATTATTCCATATAACCAAATGAAACGATCTTTTTTATTAATCTAAATGAATTATATATGGACATTGGAATGAAGATTGGAAGACCATGCACATCAAAACCAAGGACGGTAACTCTCACCAAACGTCAAATTAAAGGATCAAAACGTCAAATTAAATGACCAAAACGTCAAATTAATCAAGGACTGTGGAAATCGGTGTATTCGAGAAAAAAGCAAATCATTTATACATTTTAAGTCAATTAATGGGACTGGAAACTATGATACAACCACAACTGTATCATATTTACCGGTGATCAAGACTTGTGAGCAAAAGTAAAATAAGACTCATCAAATTTCATGTTTTGACAAATTTAAACTTTATCCGTAGAGTTTGAACGTTTATATCCCATGTGATGCAAACTATAGGCAACAAAAATACTTTTAGAGGTATTTCTTAAAAAATTCATGTAACATGTTACCACCCAATAATTCAATTGAATTATTATTATATTGAGACTGTATTTGGACATTCGTGTAGTGCGATAATTAAACAAAACAAAAGTTTGTGAATTAGATCAAATACAGATGCAAACCATATGCTTCTGTCAGTATAGGCAATGTAAGTTAATTGACAACAGAAATAGTTACTGTAAGTGATTGAACATAATCATGGGGCCAAATGGAAGGTTGATAATTGGCTGATCGTCTAACAATGGTGTGGTACTGTTCTTAACAATTATAATCAATTTCTTTGGTAAGTAAATGAAGAGTGGAAGTACCATGGACTGGCAATCAAAAAGAGTTCTTAAGAGCTGAAAGAATTATATATGCACATTGAAATTATAAGTCGATGCTTCAGGCTTACTTTCTTAAGGTGAACCAAATGAGAAAAGAACGTGAAAATCGATGTATTCTAGAAAAAAAAGAATCATTTATGCGTTTTAAGTCAATTAATGTGACTAAAAAAAAAAAAAAACCTCTATGATATAGTCACAACTGTATGATAATTATTGCCAATCAAGACTTTATAGATGAGTCTGAACATTTATATCCCTTGTTATGTAAACTATAACCAACAAAAGTCTATTTAGATGTATTATTATTATATTATTATTACTAAAACAAAAGTTTGTGAATCAGATTAATTTTAATATGACAAAACATATTATAGATCACGATTGGTGGTCCCAATGAATTATTCGACGCGTGATAATTTATGATTAATTTAATATATTTTTTTATTCACATGTGTGGTTTATATGGTGGAGTATTTTATGGTTTTAGGGGTGTATTTGGTTGAGGGTTATATGAGATCATATGTCGTTAACAGCTAGACGGCCAGAACTCTAGCCATTAACGACGACTAGATATCTGGCTGTCAACAACAAAAACTTTGGTCGTTAACGATAGCCAATTCTGGCAATAGGTCTGGTCATTTCTAGCTAGATCCATGAAGGATCTAGCCAGAAATGGCCAAATCAGTGCACGATTGGTCATATCTAGTTGGTTGTGTGCTGTTACGGCCACTATCGCCGTCAGTGCTGGTAGACGATCGACAATGGCTTCGAATGGATGGGGGTGTTTTTATTAAATTTTAAACTTTTTTGACTGTTAGGGTGTTTTAGCAATATCTCAAACATAAGGGGCTAAAAGATATCCAATAAATAATATTCTATTAATATTTAAAAAAAACCACAATTTAATAAATTATATAATATACATTATTAATTTATTCTTTCTAACCAAATATATTAATATAACACCAATTTTTTAAAATTGTCATATTCTGTAACGTTAAACGTGTACGGAATAAGAAATTTTTATTGTAAATTAAATAAAGATGCCACTTAACAAAGTTTGACTTATTGGACTTCAACTGATACAACCACAAGTTTGTGCAGCAATCAACCAACTGAGAACCCAAAATAAATAAACAAAATTCAGAAAAAATCAGTTGTGCACACTAAGAGCTGGATCCAGTTAGCTCCCTACAACACATGAAAAAACTCAGAGATCAGAGAAGAAAGTGAAATTAAACAAAGATTTCGCTAGGTGCTAGCGCGATCGATCGCGCAATCAAGCACGATGGTGGTGTTGCTGTGAGAACGAGGGGTCAAGTCATATATTTTGAGCGACGTGACAATGTTGGCTGTGGCCTTTGGGTGTGGAAAGTATACTTGAGCGGCGGAAAATGTAATTAGAGTTGGTTGTGTGGAAAAAATGGGTATATAGATGGAGGGCATCTCTGTAATTATTTAAATATACAAGGGTAGTGTGGTAATTTATTGGCCTGGGGCAGGGAGTCCCCTATTCCCGTCCCTAATTTTCCGGGCAATCCTCGTCCAGTACAAGGCAGGGTGGGAGAAACGCCCATCTCTAAATAACCATTGCCCCACATAGTTAGGATATACAACAAAAAGTAGATCATTAAAATACATGATTGGTAAATTAAGAAGAAAATGAATTCCCAAAAAGAGATTGAAAAATAATTATTTAAGAGTCCAAAATTAAATAGTTAAGCAAATTCCTCAAAGATTTTATTGCCACATGGTTCATCAATTGTGAGAAGTGTGGATTGACCCATGAAGCTTCAAAATTCTAATTAAGGCACATCATAAATTGTTAAGACTTCACAATTTGTTATCCAAATTAGAGATATCCTTCAACATGCAAAATCTCAACTGACACTAGGCAATCAAATATGGAAAATAAGAAACATTGTATTATGTATATCATTTTTATTTTTCATGGGATTATTAATACTGAAAAACCTCCCAATAAAAAAAAAAAAAAAAGAGCCATTAAAGTAGTTTAATATCATGTTCTTTAGGAATAATGTAAAAATCCTTTTGAAAGAACATCTGCATTAAACTTCTAGAGGTTCAAGTAACTAAATCGAGTGTTTGGCTGAAAGAGAAAGAATATGATAATCTGTGTTACAATTAGTTCTGTGAGATCCCAAATTGTACAAATTACATGTGATCCTTTACTTTTACAAAGACCGCCGCGACTCCGACGACTGAGGTTCTCCGCCGAATCTGCCAACCTGATGACTCAGGTACTTCCACTTTCTGCGTCCCTTTCTTCTTCTCCCGAACTATACATGTTGTAATGTTGTATATTTGTTGAATAATGTTAATCCAACATTACCATTCTATTACTTACCACCCGTAGTGAAATTTGAAGCCATTTTAAGATTGTTCTTAAACTAAGAATTGGTTGCTGGGGTAAAAAAAATAAAAAATAAAAAATAAAAAAATGGAAAAGAAAAAGAAATTCTGTTTGGAAAAAGGCGTCACCCGACTACCACCACTTTTGGAAAGAGGCTAAGGCCTATCGTATGTCTCTCTCTGTCTTCTTCCCCTTTCCTCACTTCCTGCTTGCTATGCTAACCCTTATTTCTTCTTCTTCTTCTTTTTTTTTTTTTTGTTTTTTTTTCCATAATAATCGAACAGACAAGACTCTGATAATAATTGTTCCTCGAGATGTTTGTAGAAATGATCGAATGAAATTTGAAACGAGTGGAGTAAGTATGGTATCTCTTAAAGACATAACACCGTCAACTCAAAATAACATAAATACGCAGTTCATAATCCTAGACAAGAGCAAAACAACGACAATGGAAGGGCAGTACAAAACCTGTTTGGGGGTTGTGGCCCACGAAACAGCTGTAGTTTAACCTCCAGTTCTGGCAAAATGAATGTGAGGCGTTTGAGGCAGGTGACATTGTACGCTTGACTAATGGCATATTCTCATTCTCACATCACAACAATCTGGTGCTAGGAGCTGGCAAGAAAGGGAAAATAGAAAAAGTAAGAGTTTACGATGGTATTTGTAGAGACATCAATTTTTGAAACGTCCAGAAGGTATCTTGAAACTCATAAACAGGATGAATACATTATTTGAGTTATAGACGATTCAAAAAACAAGAGCTTGCATCAGGCTGGAATGTTGGCTCCATCATATCTGCTCGATAATATGCCAGGAGTAAGATAGGCCCCTACACCCTTTTTTTAATTTCTGCATAGTTGTTTAAAGAAAGAGTGAATCTTCAATCTACAATTGTTTAAATAAAGGAAGATAGGCCCTTTCATGGCACCACAAGGAGAGAAAAAATATATACACAGCAAAACATTGAAGGCGAATTTTCAACAATACAGACAGATGCATACATATCTTCTATGCATCATATTACCATAGATTATCACCTAAATCAGCAATATGGGAAAAAGAAAAATTAAAACTTAAGGAGAGGGGATGGAAATATCATGATCAGCCAAAGATAAGATTGATCAGTTTGTGTAATGCCCAGTTTCATGAATTAACAAACTGATATCATTTTCTCTCTCAAGATTGGTTATGTTTGTGATGATAGAAGAGGAATTTCGGAAAAATTTAGACTGCCGTCACTTCAACTAGAAGACAGCCACCATTGATACAAGGAGAAGAAGAAAACAGCTGTTATGCATGGGAAAATGAAGGGCTGACGTGGGAGGAATCGCGTCAGGAGTAACCTGCCCTCGTCAGGACAATGTGCGCACGTCAGACCTGCAAATAAACATGGAGCTCACACGTGTCCGTTTCTCTGCAGCAAGTCGTGCGAAGTCAGCTTGGAAAAAGGGAAAACGGGACGTGAAGACAGATCATATCCTGACAATCACACCAACCCGTAGATTTAATGATGATTACACGCTTCAATTTGATATAAAATGTAGAAAACCTCTCCATTAAGGGGATTCGGTCATTCATTACCAAAAGACAACTCTCTCTCTCTTGTAAAAGAAAAAAGCAGATTACTTTCATTGACTCTTATGTACGTCAGTCCGCTTAGCGACCTGACCCACACCAACATCAATACAAAATCAGTGGACGTAGGATTTGCTACCTTAGCATCCGAACCACTTAAAAAACCTCTTTTCATTTATTTTCATTGGACACATCCATTTTTACGTGCATTAAATTCATAAAATAGTGTCACCCACGTGACAGTTGGTTGGTGCCGAAAACGAGCATCAACAACAGCAAACGAAGGAAGTAGTGAGCAAGAAGACACTAGACTCATATTCTCTCTAACAGTGGGTTATGTTTGTGATGAAGAAAGAGAGTAGGGATAATCGTTATTAAAAGAAAAGGGAAACTATATTAAATAACTCATTTTTGGGACTTGTTCATATCAGTTGATCAAATTACTCCTGAAAAACTCAGAGTAACCGATAAACAACCAACTGATAGGTATCTATCAATTAACCGATAAAAACTGATAGACATTTATCAATCAATTGAGAAATATAGGTTTTATTGAGTTTGTTTTGTTTCGGGACTTTGATAACCCTATCGGTTTCTATCGATGACCAATAAATCCCAATATAGATTGAGTTCTAAAACAAAACAAACTATTTCCGGTTTATCGATTAACCGATAGAAACTCTATCTACATAAAAAAAAAAAAAAAAAAAAATCCTAATTAACATGTTTCTTAAACACAAAATCGAAAAAATATTCTATTAATAGCTTTGGTTTTCAATTTCTTCAATGGAGGTAAAGGTTGGTCTAAACTAGAAGAAGATGAGTGAATGGGTTAAAGTTTATTTATATATGAGGGTATTTTCATCCTTCATATCTGTGTAAAATGTCATTTTGCTATTTTATGAGAGAGTTTTCAAAAAGTATTATTTTTCAACTCTATTAGCTAAATTAGTGTCATTTAATATAATTTCTCATTTTTTAAACATTAATGAGAAATTTCTAGTCTATTAGAGCGACTCAGTTTATAGAAATTAATACAGACATATTATTATCTATAAAGAACAAATATATAATAAACACTACTTGATGAGTCCAAGCATTATTAAAATTCAACCTTCGAACCTTTTAATTTTTTTACTAAAGTATGCCAAAAACAAAAACAAAAAACAAAAAACAAAAATTACACCAGATTAAACACATTGAGCATTAAAGGTTTCCTATCACCCAAATACATGATTTTACGATGCAATCAATGTCTATGAGAGGAACATATCAGAAGCCAATATTATTGAAGTAAATTTGGATATCCTCCGGTTTCATAAAAAATTCTGATAATAAAGATTTTTCTACAATATTCATATTCTTATTCTATACCGAAAGAACAAAGACTAGTGATATATACTATTTCTACTGTCGAATGTGTGATTATGGGTTGTTTGGGGGAGAAGTTAAGCCGGAATTATTGAATCCGGGGCCAAAGGGGAAGGTGGAGATGAAAAGTAAAGAAGGGGCCAAGCTAGGAAGTGAAGGAACCATTGGAGCTGTGAAGTTGCATGCAACCTGCTGCAATGGGCTGGGGCTACTCAATGTTGGCTCTGGTTCTGGGAAAGATATTGGCAATGTTGGCAACATTGAATTGTCTTCTGGTATTGGCGTTTTATTTGTCTCTGAAGGTAGTGGGAAAGTCAGGTCAATAAGTGTTTCAAATGACATTGTCGATGGCTTTTCTAGGTCATCATTCAACAAGTGTCGAGAAGCTGTTGTTACGCGAAAGCTACAAAGAAAGATGAGAGCCGTAACGATAGAGTGAACAAGATGATTAGTTGATGGATTAGTTGATGAAATTTAGATGATTGAGGAGTGGTGATGGTGATCTTTTGATGGGCTATATAGGTGAAATTAAGAATTAAAGTTGGTAGTGTTGATGGGATTCATGGTAGTTTTACTTCAAACCTATTTCTTTAGACAAGTTTTGTGTGTATTTGACTTTTTACTTGGATTGACTAGTGCATGCTTAATGCATTTTTATGCTAAACCTTAAGAGTGACAATTAATTTAATTCTTAAAAATATTTTGGTTACACCTTATATCATTAGCGAGTGAGAGTCAATCCTTGGACAAGTGTTTGTGTTAGTTGTCAATCCTTCTTGCATCATGTGTCTATTTTAATAAATAACAATTTGTTGGTCATGTGGTACAAGGAGATTGGCTACTACCGTTGGCATAACTATCGCTATTGCTCTTCTAAACCTTTAATCCCCACACGTTTTGGCTGAAATAACAATTGATAAATTTAAAATTAAAAAAAATAAAGAATGTGTAGATTGTAAGTTTTATTTGTCAACTTATGAAATATGTTAAAACCGTTATTAAGCATAATTGTGATTTTCTTTAATCGTTTACCCATGTCGTAACATCTTCTTGTATGTTCATGCATTGCCTCTTGTTCAAATGATCGTACTGAACAAAAAGTGTGGCACATTTCCGATTTATGTGTAAACATTTTATTAACCATTTCTCTCTCTGTATAGGTGTCCTTCTTTAAGATTTTTTTTATCTTTTTTTCTTTTCGTGAGACTTGTGTGATAAGTCACTTTACAAGTGTCACTCTATTTTTAGAGTGGTCCAAAAAAGTTGGTAAAAGGTTCTCACATGTGTACGGTGGAGATTGGTTCTTGCAAGGATATAAAAAGTGTCATCTTCTTCCTTGCATCTATAACCTGGTTTCGATTTTCATGCTCTGAATTTTTCAGAGTATATTCTTGCACAGGTTCCTTTTTTTTGTTGAGTCTATTAACGATTGTGGTTGAGTTTT
>CM047908.1:31413373-31464866 GCA_026229545.1 Pistacia atlantica | reverse complement strand
GGTGTCTCCGACTCATTTCTCGATAGCCAGTGGCGAGAAACAGGTCTTGAATGTATTCTTCAACGCGACGATGAACAGTACGGTGGCGAGCTTCGGAAGGATTGGACTGTTTGGGCATAAAGGGCATGTTGTAAAGATTCCACTGTCAGTGATAGTTAAAATGTTATAGATTAGTACTAATAGTCTAATAGGTGAGCATTTGAGAATGTGTTTTTGTTTTTTGGTTTTTGTTTTGGTGTTGTTTCATAATTTTGTTTTTGTCAATCGATTAATTCATTCATTATTTTGTAAATGCTAATGCAGGTGGTTGTAATGTATTGTAATGTAAATGCCATGATCAATAATTTTTAACTTTAATTGTTCTGTTTGTGCTCTGACTCTCTCTTATAATAATTTTCAAGGTGCCATTTGAACCAAAATTTAAGCTGCTAAGGGTTAGAATATCATCAATTATTTTTTAAATAAATAAAAAATACAATAAAAAATCAAAACTAAATACTAATTTTTTTTTTTTTAAAAGAACAAATTTTTAAAGTTTTTTTTTTTTCCCAAATATTTTCTATTTTTTCATTTTTATTAAATTTCCTTTTAATTTTTAATTTTTTTGGGTTTCTTAAAAAATAGTTTTTTTTTTGTACTATTTAGTTTTGTAAAAAAATTTAATTTAAGAACTGAATTTAGTTTAAGAAATAAAAAAAAAAATCAAGAGTATATAAGGTCTTTTTATCATTTTCTGTTAAAATTAATACTAAATTATTGTTAAATGTCTTTCAATTAAACCATTTATAATTTATATCCTCTCATTGCAAAAGTCTGAAAAGTTCTGTTAATAGAAAAGTACTTTTCACCTCAACATATAGAATTAAAAGTAAATTGTATTTATTAATTTTTTATTTTAGTGGCATTAGGGATAAATAAGGTATTGGAGTTGATAGGGACTTGGTTTTATTGATAAGGGGTTGAAAACAATTTTAAATATCCAAGACGCTTTTTGTAATATAGATATACATAGGGGGGTTTAAGTAATTTTATTTTAAGAAAAATACAATCCAAATTCTGTTAGCATTAGCAAATGGTGTATTGATTATCCTTTATCTTGTTGTATAATAATAAAACACAGTAAGAGATTGAGTAAACAAAAGGACTGAAGAGAGAGAATTGGGAGACATGAGACTATTCTAATATTTGCTGTCTTAACTCATACTAACATAACTTCAAAAAAATTTCCATTCAAATGAAAGGAAACATGGTGGAGAGTCACCAAAAAGACACATGTCACAATATATCTCATATATGTTAGTCTTTTTATTGAATTAATATACCAAAGTCTTTTATTGGAATGTAAAAAAAAAAATGAAAAAAAAAAAAATTTGGCCTAATCTAACTAGGGCCTTATTTCTCATATATTTTAGTCTTTTATTGAATTGATATACCAAAATTTTTATAGGAATGTAAAAAAAAAAAAAAAAAAGGAAAGAAACCTGGCCTAATCTAGCCCGATCCTTGAAAGTAAGGCTCTGAATGTACTTGGATTGGACCGGTTATACTATGTATAAAATTTCATATAATCCTTTGGCAAATTACATGTATCCCTTAAAAAATTATAGGTAACCCTTAGGCCTTAGGAGACTAATTTTTCAAGATATTGAGGTCTTAGAAAATTAGGGACGTAAATACCTAAGTTGGGCTTGCCCAGGTTAAGTCTAGGATACATTTGAAAAAATAAGTCCTTACTCGGTTAAGCTTAGGATGCATTAAAAAAAATGAGAGCTTAGATCAAGAAAAAGCTGGTTTTTAATGCTAGGGTTAGAGCTCGAGTTTGGATGAAATAAGAAGGTTCACTTTAGGGTTTTCTATAATTACTTTATAGAAGGTGTCTTAATGTAGTTTTTCAAGGGTTACCTATAATTTTTTAAAGGGTGTATGTAATTTTATAAAATTTCATATAATATAATCGAGGTCTGACTCAAGCACTTTTCGAGCCTTATTTTTAAGGCCCAGGCCCTTTTTTTTATTCATTCTATAAAAAAATTTGGCTTATTCATTCAATAGAAAAACTAACATATATGAGATAAAGGATAGTCAATACACTACGTTTTAATATTATCCTTCTTATTTCATCCAAACTCGAGCTTTAACTAGGGTTTTAAAAACCAACTTTTTCTTGATCTGGTCTTGCTTTTTTAAAATGCATCCGAAACTTAATCGAGTTTATGGCCAAAAAATCATATTGGCTATGAGGCTAATAACGAAATAAACATGTCACAGCCCAAGGCCTTAACTGAACTCCGCTTAGGCTTATGCTTAAAGTCACCTTGTGAACTTCCTAATCTATGAGGGGTTCTGGGCCATTAGCCTATAATAGTCTATAAATTACAAAATCAGAATCCTATTCTATTTCCTCTTCTGATAAGATCATGAATCTTACTCAAACTAGTAAATCTAATATGATAAGGACAAAAAATCATTTTTCTTTCTTGATAGGGATTACCTCCCAAAGTAGGGCTTAGTATCCTACTAAGATTCCAACCCTTTGGGTTCACTATATAAACAGAGGCCTGCTCTCTCATAATTCATTCACTTTCCACTACTCAAAACCACCTACTTGCTCCTGAGAACCTTATGCCTTCGTTGTAGTCTTGGTCTCCGACAAAACTCCTAGTAATCCTTCTTTCCATTAATTCTTATTAAATAGCCTCTTTTAGCCTTGCTGACTTGAGTGTCGGAGTGCCCATAGCAAACACCAACCCGGTGTTTCTCGTAAGCTTCACCCTTGTCTCTTTGTGTGTGCAGGTCCAGCGGATTGTCAATGGCCTCAACCTCACAAGGATCCATCATTTCCGTAACCATAAATTTTTAGCGTCTATAGTTTGGCACCCACTGTGGGGCCTTGACAATCATCTACCAACAACGACTTGCAACATGGGAGGAGGCACGAAACTCCCTCTGAGTGACATCGTTAATCAGAAAGTTCCATCGGGATAAGAAATTTTTTTTCTTTACTTTCCTTCATTTGTTTTATCTGTTCACATGTCATATTATATCTATTTAGCAATTAGCATGTGATATGATTCCTTGAAGCATCAAAACCCATCTCCCATGTGAAAAAGATATGTCATATACACCAAATCATTTTTGTTATATTTTTCACTTCGCCTATAGCTGTAAGCTCACTCTTTGCATTTGCTCTCAATCAAGAAACACTTGCCTATTATTTCTCTGACTTATACTGCAACTGATTACTATTTCCTTCATACCCCTCTCTACTCTACCTCCCTTAAGCTCCCCCTTTCTATGTTTTCTTGTTTTGTTCTCCTTCTCAACTTCAGAGACCACACCTGCACATCTTTTTTGGTACTGTAACGCCCCACTTGAGGTACGTAGTTAAATTGTGTTGTATTGCTTGAATGTTTATTGATTTGTTTTCATTTGAGCTTGCATGTCATTATTTTCAGTTGGTTGGCCCTTAGTTGGATTGATGAGTTGATTTGGTTGAGTGGTTGCCCTGAAATTGTAAAGGTTTGGCGAAGTTTTGGTGTTACAGACATCATCGGGGAGAAAGAATGATCTTCCCCGCGGCGACGAGGTCCTAAAACCAAAGAGGTAAGGTTTTGTAACTTTTCGTCTGGGGTGAAGAAAGAGTCTACGCCGCGGCGAAGAACCGACTAAAATGTGTAATGAGTTTCTAGAGAATTCTTTCTTTGGGGCACAATGACCTTTTTACCCCTAATTAGCAAGAAAAGTGGGGAGTGAAATGCAAGGGAAATTGCATGGAGAATAGTTTAAATGGGGGTGCATTTGCAAAGAATTAAAGGGCAAAGGTGGAATTCCTAAGAAAGAGTAAGGGTAAAATGGGAAAGAGTTGAGAAAATATGAGATATTAAAGGTTTAACTTTAGAAACCCTTTCATTCTTTCTTTTCCATCGCCTCTTCCATCCTTCAATTCTCTCAACTTTCATTCAATTTTCCAAGGATTTTTGGAAGGCTTTTGACTAGAAGTTGATGCAAGTTGATCCTAAACACTTAAAGGTAAGAATCCTTACTCTAGATGTGAATTTTTATTGGTGTAAGAGTAGGATCCTTACTAAGTTTGTGTTTAAGGTTTAAGAGAAAGCATCAAGCCACCAAGAGTGGAGAGCTTAAGTGGATTCTACTTGAGTCTAAGGTAAGTAAATCCACCTAAGTTGTGATTTGTATGATTGAATGATGTATAGAGAATTGTATATGATTAATGCTTGACTTTTTATGTTTGAAAGGAGTTGATTGGATTTAGGAATGAGTTCAATATTGATTTATGTAGAGATTTCCACCATGAGAAGGGTGGATTATGTTGATAAAATTTGGTAGAAGTATGGATAGAATTAGAAGAATTTGAGAGGAATATTTGAAGTGTGTTTTCTTTGCAGGATGTGTGATGATTTGAAGGAGTTGAACTCCAATTTTGGATGGTTAAGAAAGAAGTAGAATTATAGTTAGAGTAAAGTTTATGTATGCACACATATTGTTTGATAAAATGCCTAAGAGAAGCATGAGTAGAAGTAGAGAACCTTACTTTATGCAACATAGCATATTTGCATTTCATGAATGCATATAAGAAAGATTCTAGGCATGAGCCATCCATATGCATATGTTTATATGTGTAATCATCAAAGAAAGAAATATGAGTAATGAGAAAGAAGCACCCTAAGAAGAAATATAAAGAAAAGAACTAATTCTCTTAGAATAAAGAGAAAGAAAGAATTAGCACTAGAGAATAAAATGAATAAAAGTGCTAAAGAAGAGAAAAGAGAATAGGTTGTGCGATAGGGAACCCGTGAGTGTAGAATTACCCACATGTAAACCGCCGTGAGAGAGCGGTCTCCGCCATGAGAGAGCGGAATGAGAATGAGAAAAAGAATTCATATAGCCCGTGAGAATACATGCGGATGACGACTATACACGAGAGATGACGGCTATACACGAGAGAGAGAGTACACTCACATGGCCAAGGGTTTCGAATCCATGCATCAACCAAGACCGATCAGCAAAGAATAAAAGAAAGAATAAGAATAAGAAAGAATAAGAATAAAAATGAATAAGAATGAGAATGAGAAAGAAAAGAAAAGAGAGAAAATGCATTGCCTTGCATCAGTGCATATGCATCTTATCCGTAAATGTTATCATGATATCCCTCATGGGTGATGAGAATAGAGAGAAAGAAAGAATAGAAAGAACAGTAGAAACAGAGAAAGAACAAGAGAGTTTGACTAAGAGAAAGTGAAAAGCGTAAGGAAAGAATTGAAGAGTGATACATGAGGATAGGGGAGTAGAGGATTTACTTACTGAGCATCTTTGTGCTCACCCCGTTGTTTTCTATGTTTTTGCAGGACATGGGTGAGGACGTGGTCGGATAGACGTGGGCAAGCGGGGAGACTTGGCTACACTGTCCACTATTTTTGAGAGTCTTTTTGTACAAATGATACTGTACTGTGTAAAGAATGTATATATTAAGTAAAGAAAATTTTTTGGGCCTAACTATTTTGATAAGTATGCTTGTGTTTTTATTAATATATTATATGAATATGATAGTAGAAAGAAGTCATTACAGGTACCACGCAGTTCTTTTGGTATCAGACTCAACCACTGATCACTGCAATTTCTGTTCAAACTGTTGTTACCCCTCTCGATCTTGTGATGGCTAGAACTCTCACTCTCTCTTTTATTTATACCAACATCACCCTCTAACAACCTAACATTTTCATCATATTCACCTACGTCTCCATCTTGTTCCCCTTCAAGCCTGTCATTTAGTCCCAGTCAGCCATGCACACAATAAGGCCTGGTTCACGCCTATAGAGTTTCTTTCGGCTCGACTCATAACCTCTGCTAGTGGAAGGATACCTCTCGCTACTATCCGGCTCATCAGAACCCTTACTCAACTCATCATTCAATCCATCACTAGACCCTTCACTCGACTCTTCTTGGTCACTCACTTTGGCGCTAACAAAATCTCTCAACCTTTCATTCGAGTCAACCCCTCACATCAAGTGGCAAAGACAACAAGGTACCAAGTATAAGGAGTCTTTCTTCCGACTCGACCCTTCATGCCAAGTGACAAACCCCTTTTCTCAAATCCTCTCCAAAAGAACCGAACACTGTCCAAGTAGCCCTAAGTCACTTTCCACTTGGCTTAACACCAGCAAATCCCCTAGTAAAAACACTTAGTTATTTTTCATCAACTCTCCAAAAACATAACAAAGTGCGCCAAACGTTCTCCACACTGCTCGGTTACTCCCATCGAGTCAAACTACTTCAACTGATGGCAATCTCCGAGACCCAATCTTCGTGTATCAACCTCTCTCTCAAGTCTAAACTTAACCATCTGAAGTGCATTTAGCTCAAGTCTCCACAAAACTTGAAACTTCAACCCAAGCCAAAAACTGCTTTGCAGCGAACTCCTTTAGACTCCTGCTTCTTTTCCATAAATGCTTAAATGTGTTTTGACACCTCGAGATCTGGGGAATTGAGAATTTTCATTTTATCCACTTATGTTTTGTTTAAACACCACCTAACACGAATCCATCATATGAATAAACCAAGAACCTTGAAACAAAAACTACCTTATCTCGTCCAACTCAACTCTTAACTATGAAACTGAGCTGAATCGTTAGCATCACATAAGTACAATTCTCTATCAAGAGTCGACTCTCCTTGAAAACATGAAACCTACATGGCAACTTCTTAGATGACTCCATTGCCACTACAACCGTTGTCACTGTTACTTTGCTACTCGACGCCTTCAATCTCTCTGCCGTTAACTCTCCCTCGCTGTCATTGTCTCACCAGTTGTTGTCTATGTCTCCCTTTGTGTCCCTGCCTCGCTCTTCGTCTAGGTCTCATTCTCCCTCAGCCCTTTTTAGTTCTTGCTCCTGAGCATCTAATCCATTATGAAAACTATTGAGCTCCTCATCTTTGATTGGGAGGGCTCTCCTTGCAGCTGAAACCTCTATTTCTTTTGTTCTTAAGGTTTCTCTTGCTAACTCCAACTCAGTTTCTACAACCGGAAGTTATCATTTAGTCTTTCTAAAACTCACTGCAGTAATGTGGGTCCATGTAGTCAATTGGTCTTGGGTTATTATACCATTTACGTTTGATGGTGATAAACAATTTACTTGAAAGATCAACAACACTTCCAATAATGGTTTTAGCTTTACGTCATTCAACGCGTCTTGTAATATCTAAGCAAGTCCCTCTTTTTCGTTCAGCATAGTAGTTACTTGAATGAAGCTGTTCTTTACTGCTCATGGTTGCCTTAAGCTCAGCAAAACTTCCCTCGACCTGGATCAAGTACCCCAAAAGGAGAGACCACTCGGCCTTGACCAATCTCATACCAATCCACACAAAGCTTAGGTGTTCCACTAAGTCGAGTGGAATCGACTCGTCAAAACACAACATCAACAAGACTTAGCTATATATCAAAAAACCACTCGACTCGACTCTGTCTTGTAGAACCAACAGAGAAAAAGAGCATTATCATCATGTAGGTTTAAGATTACAAGACTCTCCACAAAAGACACCTTCAAAGGCCGCATCTGTAAGTAAATCGATGGGTAGGTACAACATAAAACAAAAATATTTCCCATCGATTACTCTGAATAACCCAAGATCAGGGTCTGACATATATATATTTTACATGCTTAAAATGAAAAGAACAAATATAACAAAAATCCAAACAAGGATAAAAAATCATACACACGTTTGGAGGCTCCTTCAAATGTCTCTGAATGCGATTTCACAACCGATCTAAGAATAGGATCAAACTCACATCGTCCACACGAAGACAGTACAGCAAAGACCAATGCTAGAATCAATCCTTAGCTTTAAGGAATCAAGATACTTGGAAGGTATAGTGTAGAGAATAATAAGAGAGAAAAACTCTCTCTAAAACTCACCCACGACAACAAAATGAGGGAATTCTTATATAACCTAACTTTTGTTTTCTTTATAGAGTAAACGACATTTTCCTACCCACGATTTGGCAAATCTGCAAGTTCCCACCCCTGGTTTCATAAATTACAGATTCCCACCCTTAAATTAACAGATAACTGTTTAATCTAATAGTTAAAAGGGTAAAATGGTCATTTCAAAGATAAAAATTTCAAAATAGCCCTTCACTTCTCAAATTCACCCCATTGGAAAATTTTAAAATAATCTTTCACTTTTCTAATTCACCCCATCGGCGATTTCAGGCCATTCAGGCCTATTTCCAGCACAATCGACCTCTCTTGACGCCACCATTACAATCCCCTTAACCCCTATATCAAAGCCCTTAACCTCCCCGCTTGATTGAACCCCTAATTGTCGATCGTCGCTTTTAGTGTCAATCGGCGTTTCATCTAAATACTAGCAAGTCCCGACACCGAAAACCACCCCCAAGACCACCAATAGCATCACTAGCTTCCCCCCACTAAAACTCCCAACATCGTCGACTGCAATTGCCTACCGATTGCCACCGCCTCTCCCTTAGGTTTTTGCATTTTTTTGCCCCTTTCCAGCCAAATTCCAACACCTCGCCGAGGTGCAATCGGGTGGAAAAGTTAGGGGTTTTGGTGAGGAGGATAACGGGATGTTAATGGTGGTGTCGGGGAGGTCCAATGGTGCCTAAATTAAGCCGGATTCTTGGTTTGGCTGGGATACTCTAGAGGTTATTTGAGAGAAGTTTGAGATATAGGGGTTATTTTGAGAAAAAAAGTAACGATGTTAATTTAAGGGTATGAATCTACAATTTATGAAACCAGGGGTGGGAACTTATAGATTCGCCAAACCTTGGGTGGGAAAATGTCATTTACTCTTCTTTATATGGTAAAGAAAAGTATCAATTCCACCCCTAAAGTTTAGCAACAACCCAAACTTAGGTGGAATTGTATATAGGTCCTTGTTTAATTATTTAGTTAAATATTTACATTAACTTCAATAATTAAACTTGTAATTTTGCTAAATAATTCCAATAATAAAATTGGACACAGGTTACAACCTTAGTAAATTTAATTACTCAACAAAATTGCCAATATGCCCTTTCGTCCAAAAGACGAATATATCATTCCATAGTTAACCATCCTTAAATTGTCTCCTTAGTTTGTGACCCGCAGGCTCCTCATCATATCGGTAGTGAGTAGTATCATGTTTGACACCAATTAATCGTTTCACTACACACTGACCAAAATTGGCCCCTAGCAAGGCATCATGGCCACCTGATAAATTTGGATTCAGCGAAATAGCTACCTATCAACGATATAGTTACCATGCAATCAAATCATTTCATTATCTATTAGCTCATCGAGACTGAGGTATAGAAATAGTGTCAACCTCAGTTATCTTTGATATATTTTTATTCAGTTACTAGACCAATAACCGGAATAATAAATTAGATTGAGCAACAACTCAATCCCACTATGATCTTAGATTTACTATCATTGTCATTAACCGAATTGCACCGTGAGATAACTTCTCCCATACTTGAGAGTGATGAATCCTCTGTCGATCTACCATAGTCTTGATACACTCCTCGATGCAGCTAATCACTACCGTATTGAGAACTCTAAATAGAACTACATTAGACGAGTGTCAAATTACATCAATCGATCTCAAGTCTAAGGATCACATGCACCACCATTCGTTAGAGGATTTGTTCCATAAACACTGGGGTTACCATCTATATGGAATCCTTTGGTGGGTCAGTTCAATGAACTTGCCTACAGCAAGCACCCATGTGTTGCACCAGGTTGTCAGCAAACAACCTTGACAAGTGAGATCAATAACTGCCTTTTTACAGAGTCGTTCAACACTATATAGCCTTATTGTATTATTTGCGTCCTTGGTCAGAATAATACTAGGGCTACGGACATTTCTAGAATGACCACCATATGTGATCATATGGTTCTCATTATCAATATTTGAAACATTTGATACCCTCTTCATGGTTCTAACATCCTAAGGACATATATCAATACATACAACTATGATTTACATAATATAGTAGACAATGCCTTTTATTGATTCATAAACATCATTACAAAGAGTCAATTCCACAATAATTGATTGGCTCTAGGGCACCTACTCTAACAACATCCTGCAACAACACTTTAGATCATGGTGCTATGCGTGTCATAATCTCCCATGACACTTGGTTGTTTGAGAATAATTCAACTTCAAAAAATCAAGTCCACTGAGCCGAGTCGTTTACATGGTCAATCTAAATTTGCCTAATGGATGTGTTGGATGATCTTTTATCTTTTCACTCGTCATGGGTTTACTCAACCAGCACTAAGGTAAAAACAATATCCATCCAGCACTACTTTTCAAGTCGAATGGATCTTCACATTCGAAAATCGTTAAGCGGCCTGGAGCATCCTGTCATCCATCTATTTGACCACTTATTCGGCCTTTTTACGAGACGGTGGGAGACTTCACTAGTGCTTCTATATTTGTCTCCATTTAGCCTCAAATTCCCATTTGGCACCACACAGCTACATCACACTATGAGCTTCACTCGGCCATGCATCACTATTCGGCTCTATAGAAGTTCATTCAGTCTTTGAATCCCATTTGGTTTTATGGACGTCCTTCATTCAGCTTTATGAAGTCCACTTGATTCAACCTTTGGCAAAACAAGCTCACTCGGCTCCGTCTTCCACACGTGTAGTAAAGGAGTCACAAATGTTATTTGTCTCGGCCCTCGCATTATGTAATCGTCTTCATTTGAGTCAGCCTATGAACAAATCACCTACTTACTTGGCTTTACCTAGTTAACACTCTTGGCTTCACTCAGCTCGCCTGTGTAACATCATTCGGCACTTTCCAATATCCCTCAGCCGGCCTGATTAAACTCTTACTCAACTAGTTAAACAAATCTCCACCTACATATCACTCAACATGCATAAGACGCCACAACATGACAAGTTACCAAACACATCATTCGGTAAGTGTCCTTCATTTGGAATCCCAAGAAGAGCCAAATGACCTGTTAGTTTTTTATTGCTTAAGATTAAAACTTCATGGACGATAAACTTAAACATTCCTACTCGGTGCGCCTCCTTCACTCGGCATAATGAATCGAGCTGAGTGGGCCTTGAGCTATCTCTTTTTACATGCACGCCATGTAGGTCACTCCTCCAGATAAGTTTTATTTTTCATTTTTTCTTGCACTTGCAAGCCATGCATGTCATTTCTCCATTTAAGTTTTATTTTTTCATTTGGCCTTGCACATGCACGTCATGAAACACTTCTCCATTCAACTCAGTCACCTTCAAATGACCATCGACAGCCTTATATATATGCACAACCTCTAGCTCTAAAGACCAACTCCATACAAGCTCATTCGGTCATGCACCATCATTTAGCTCCATTCAGAACCCCAAGAAGAGTCGAATGACTTGTCATTTTTTTATTGCTTAAGATTAAAACTTCATGGAGGATAAACTCAAACATTCCCACTCGGTGCGCCTCCTTCACTCGGCACAATGAATGGAGCTGAGTGGGCCTTGAGCTATCTCTTTTTACGTGCACGCCATGCATGTCACTCCTCCAATTAAGTTTTATTTTTCATTTTGTCTTGCACTTGCAAGCCATGCAAGTCATTTCTCCATTTAAGTTATATTTTTCATTTGGTCTTGCACATGCACATCATGAAACACTACTCCATTCAGCTCAATCACCTTCAAAAGACTATCGACATTCTCATGTCCACAACCTCTTGCTAGGGCTGCAAAAATCCGGTTAACCGAACCGGATTCATGCATTTTGCAACCGAACCGGTTTTTCGGTTCAAGCCATATGGCAAACCGAAACCGGTCCGATTTTTTGCATTAACCGGTTTGCAATTCGGTTAACCGGTTTGCAAACCGGTTTTATTAATAAATTTTTTTTGTTTTTTTTGTTTTTTATGTGTTACGATAAAAAAAATTCCTATTTTTGGATGACAATTTCAAGAAACCAAAAAACCAAAAGATCCACAACAATTTAACCAATTAATCACCAATTAATGCTACTGAATTCTTCTCATCTAAGCATAATAACTTATAATCACCAATTACATTATCATAAAATACAAACTGTTCCTTTAAATTTTAATGGTCAAGTACAAAAGTGATTAAGAAATAACAAGTGAAAGTTGTAAACAGGCATCTCCCCTCAACTTTAAGGCTCAAGCATTCTTCAATTGGCCAAGTGCAATCACGGAATCACCTACAAGAGGAATGAAATCAGCTTTAATATTTTCTAAATAAAGAGAATGCATTTTTTTTCAGCAAATGTCACTGCAGAAAAATAAAATAAACACATAAATAATATGATATCAGCTTTAATATTTTCTAAATTAAGAGAATGATTCCATAGGATTCTTGTTTATGGTATCTTAAAGTTATTAACTAATTTGTACTCAACCCATTTAACTTTTATTGTTATAGCCCTATAGGTAGCCAGCGAGGTGACTTAATTTACCAAACTAATTTTATTCCTTATTAACTTATAACTTATAATATTCTCTTTAAAAAAAGAGAGCAAAACAAAGACAGTTTCATTTAAATACAGGATATGCAAGTGCTAACATCCTCCTATGCATCTGGGCACTGCCGCTCTCATCCAACCCACGCTGCACTAAAAATTAAGAGCAAACACACAAGCTTGACCATCGCCTACTAAACTTGATAAATGCTCATCAATAAAATTTAAAATTGTTGATGTCGAGTTGAACTAGAGTCACAAAAGATGATAGGCCACCAGCTAATGAAAGACATAAACAACATACCCCTGATAATCAACACATTTCACAGAAGCCATTGTTATTTCTTGAGTTCAATCACCCTCAACAGTCTAGTCAAATAGTTGTAATCCATATTAAATATTATAAGTTTGAATTATACATGGTGGATTACTCCTATTACAAATGATACTCAGCGGAAAGAAATGTAATAAAATCAAAGTGCTAATATTGCATTTTTCAAAAAAGAAATTCTATCTATCTCCGCCTTAATTGTCATTAAAACCCGATAATAATTTTGATTTTATTTTGGAAATAAGATTTCCAAATAAAATTATTAAAAGTTGAGGACATAAAAAAATAATTGGACATTATATATTGCCAAATAAAAGAAACCTTCAATCTCTCTTGAAAAAATAATTGGCCTAATTAACCAGCATGTAACATCACAAACTCCTTTGAGGAAAGAATGAAGAAGGATAAGAGATACTGTCTCTTGTTTTATCTTTCGTGCTCTCTCTTTGCATTTTTCTAGTCTCATATCTAATATGTTTTAATCACATTGCATACTAAGCTTCAAGCCAACTGAGTCTCATTTTAGTAACAATATTAAAGCTGCTAATTCAAACTCATTTAGTATGAATTTCCTTAAGGTAAATATGATATTTTATTGTTGGAGACATGATATTTGACACCTAAAAGTATTTGTATGGGAGACATAAAATTAATTAAGAATTGTTTAAACAAATAGCAGATTAGGAAGCAAATAGACAAGTAAATCTTTTACTGATATTTCATATATCAAGAGTAAGCAAGAAATTATCATACCCAACAACAACAATAAGAAAGATCCCAAGGATGGTGTCCCTGACTGCGTTTAAAGATGCAGCTTGCTGTTCAGGTGTTCCAAACTTCCAATATCTCCAGAGACAATGTCTATTATTTTCCCACCAAATTTTGGCTGCACAATTGATTCAAAGTTTAGAAAAACTCAATGATAATATATGTTGCAGTTCAGTTGAGTTCAATTTGTCTTCTTGAACATGAGGTCCATGACATGATAAAAAAAAATAAGCAAAGAATTCAGACTTCTCTTTTTACGCAGTTTCATAAGATTTCTTATAAATATTCTTAATATCTAACTTAATGCAAATATATGATCCTACTACCAATAACTGCAAGACAAATATAAATTATACATATTCTAAATTTACTATAATAGCGAAACCACCGCCTCCTGTCGAGGCTACCAAGTTGCAGATGGTAGCAGAACTACAGCTGAAGAACCATCAATTGCTGCAGCTACCACTACTGTGTATTTTGAGTGGATCCAGATCTATGTGCCCTTCAAATACTGCACGTTCTCTTGCTCCTAACCCCTGACAAACTATTACTCTTCTCTGTTTTTTACAAAAGCCAGTAGCTTAAATGCAACTCCATTTCCTTTCCACATGCTACTTCAACTAGTGCATTACACGCACCAATCTTTCAACCTTGGGGCCCCAAATCAAAGCCTCTCCAATTGGGTATTTATAATTTATATTCTAAATGATAATATATGCTCGAAATGCATTTCCATTCAGCTAAAATAAGGTTCAAGAGGAAGGAATGAGTACCAACCTGTGGAAAGAGCATAAGGTTGCTGTAAAGCCAAAACAACTTCCCCGGCTGCTAAGGTTACACCATGGCGCGTGCATAAAGAAGATAGAGAAAACAAGCGAGTTTGAGAGGAGAGGACGGGAGGAGGAGTGGAGGAGAGACGAGTAAATCTGTAAATGTAATGAAGAAGAAGATGAGTTTTGAGTCTTTGAGATGAGAGGGCGGCAGCGGCTAATGAAGAAGAAGATGAGTATGAGTGTAATGTGTAAGCTGTGAAGTTAGAGATTCAAAGTTTCAAACTAATAAAGAATAAAAATAATAAAAGATTTTTAAAAATTAAAATAATATTATTATATTAGGAAAACCGGTTTATTAAACCGGTTATATAAATAATATAAACCGGAAACCGAACCTAAAAACCGGTTTAGCAATTTTTTGAAACCGAAACCGAAACCGGTTTTGGTCCGGTTTCTTAGTTTGGTTTGGTTTCCAGTTTTTTTTTTTTTTTTTGCAGCCCTACCTCTTGCTCCAAAGACCAACTCCATACAAGCTCATTCGGTCATGCACCATCATTCAGCTCCATGCAAGCTCCACTCGGCATATAACATCTACTCATCAGCATGAGCCGGGCCGAGTGGGAGGTACATACCATCTCATATTTATCACCAAAAAATTCCCTGCTTGGCTAGCACCATCCATTCATTAGCATGAGCTGAGCCGAGTAGGAGGTATACATCACCATCTTGAAGTGACTCCATAATACTTTTCCCAAACCCACATGTGGGTGAACCAAGTTGAATCAACTCGACCCTTAGAGGGCTATGATTCACATAGTCATACATCTACGAAAGGAACAACATACTCTCTAGGATACTCAATATTCCCAACTCAGGTTGGTCGAGTGATGCGTGATTTCACAAACATGCATATGTAGCTAGTGCACTAGTCACAAAAAGTAATAAAGTGATAAGCAGAATATCGTTCCCACGAGGATAGTATTACTAAGTACCGATTTCTCAAATTTAAGTCCTAATTGAGGCAACCATAAATTGGAATGATGGAAAATTAACAAACTAAAAACAAATTAACAAAATATAAATAAATGATAATGAAATTAAAGCAAAACCCAATAACTTAACTAATTAAACAATGCTAAAAAATGCTAGGGTGTTAATTTCACCTAGATACGCTAACCCAAATTGTAGAATCTATTACCCAAGTTCTAATTCCTTGATTGAAAATAAAATTCCCTAGGTTGTTTGGTACTCCTTCTCTGGTTATACCACCCCACCCTACCCATTCCTATTAACAAGTTTAATAGTTCAAGGTCTCTTAAGCTTTGTAGAGTTCTATCTAGATTTCATAGATCGCGTTTATCTATCTCTAGTTTTCGCTCAATCTATTGTATTTATCCCAAGAGGCACATATCACAAATCACTTCTCAGTCTCATTGTGAACAACATATATTTGAATGGTGATCAAGCATCCAAAAGTTATTAAGCAAAGAGATAAACACTCAATCATGAAATTAAAACTCAAAGTAAATCAATTCATATAAATTTGAATCATTGTATCAAGGTTACATCAAACCCTAGCTGAACAACTCAATTCATACTAAAAAACAAAACAAAACAACAAAAACAAACTGAATCAAGTTCATCATTGAAAAACAAGCAAAGATGGAGTAATCTTCTCTAATTTGAAACCCAAATCTTCAATAATCTTCTCCTTAAAAGAGTTGCCTCCCAAATGACGAACCAAGATCCTTTTCCCTTCCATTTCATGCCAATTTATACCTCTCTCATTTAAGGATGAAGCTCTAGTAAGCCAAAATGCGCCCTTTTTTTTCGCATATGACGAAGTTTCACCGTGGTGATGATTTTTCTTTGTTGCAGCGAGGATTGTTCGGGCCCAATTTGAGCATGATAAAATCTAAATCTGGAAAAGTGGTAAGCATGATAATTGTATAGCTTTCAATTATATTTCTACTCGTTCAAGAATCATCACAATCCGAGGTCTACATCTCAAGTTATGAACAAAATACTGAAGCATGTCTAAAGAAGTTTTTCTTAAGTTCCCAACGTGCTGTTCACGACTTCAACCCAAGTTTTCACCTTCTTCCAGTAAGAATTAGGAAAAACACAAAACATGACAGTTGTATGTCTGTTTCTTAGGTTTCCATAGCTTTTAAATTCAAGTCTTTCTGAGTTTCCAACCTTAAGTTACACAATTTACGCTCAAAACCATCATTTATGCTCAAAATCATCGTTCAGGCTTGCAAAGAAAAATTAATATAATTAAGTAGCAATTATGGCCTAAATTGTATGAGAAGTATCCTAAATCCTATTGAAATTCAATGCAAAATCATAGGGAAAAATAGGATTATAAACGAGCAAACTCCTCCTAACTCAGGTTGGTCAAGAAAACTCCTCCCAACTTAGGTTGGTCGAGCGAATTTTCACATTCCAAACAACGGTCCATCCGACTTGACAAGCTGCTAGCACTAATCCGCTCAGTTTGCACTCATTCGATTAAATCTACTCTCTAAGCTAAGTACCCTTTAACTTTGAGAGTGGGGGGCTAATTGTATGGGCAAAAAATCATCTTGAGTTTGATGAGACCCAATAACGAAATAAACATTTCACAGCCCAAGGCCTTAGCCTAACCCTGGTTGGGCCTACGCTTAAAGTTACCTTGTGAATGCCCACTCTATGAATTGGACTATCCTACAAGTTAAGCTAAATTGGGTTCCAACCCATTAGCCTACAATAGTCCATAAATAGGAAATTAGAATCCTATTCTATTTCCTCTTCTAATAAGATTCTGAATCTTACTCAAACTAGTAAACCTAATCTAATAAGGACAAGAAATCATTTTTCTTTCCTGATAGGGATTATCTCCCAAAGTAGGGCTCGTGTCCTACTAAGAGTCCAACCCTTTGGTTTCACTATATAAACAGAGGCCTTCCCTCTCATAATTCATTCAAGCTCCACTACTTAAAACCACCTACTTGCTCCTAAGTTTTTGCTCCCGAGAACCTAACGCCTTCGCCGTAGTCCTGGTCTCCGATGGAACTCCTAGTAATCCTTCTTTCCATTAATTCTTATTAAATAGTCTCTTTTAGCCTTGCTGATTTGAGCGTTAGAATGTTTACAACAAACACCGCCCTAGTGTTTCCCGTAAGCTTCATGCTTGTCTCTTCGTGTGTGCAGGTCCAGCGGATTATTAGTGACCTCAACCTCATAGGATCCATGCTTTCTATAATCGTAGATTTTTAGCGTCTACATCGAGTAAGAACTTATATTCATGGGAAAATTATGCAAATCACCCTAGGGTTTGTGTTTGTATCACTAGGATGAAAACTTTCCCAATTTTTGTCATACTTTTTTACCTTGGACTTTTGATATTGTATCACAAACGCCCTCAGGGCTAACTCCGTAATCTAGAAGTCGAAAGGTTAAAAGAGCAAATTTTAAAACTTATAGACATTTTGGTAACTATATCTAAATAATGAATAAATAAATTTATACTATTAAAAAATACTTAGGGGGTGTTTAGTTCAGAGAATGTTGGATTACTAGAAAGTTAGATTACCTTGAATACTGAGAATCGTTAGGAAAATGCGTTTGGTTTATTGGTGGGTATGTTATATTAATATGTTTGGTTGGGAGGAATAAATTGGTGGGTATGTTATTTAAATTATTGAATTGTCTTCTAATTAAATATTATTATTATATTATTTTTTAATGTTGATTATTTTTTGAATTCTTATAACCCCCCTTCATTTAAAAACTTAGCAAAAAAACCCCATAATAAAAGTTTAGAAAATCAACAAAGCACCCCCACCAACCTAGCCACTAGGGCTGTGCAAAAAAATCCGATATCCGATATCCGATATCCGATCCTAATCCGCTCCGCTCCGAAAAATTCGGATATCCGAAAATTCGGATCGGATACGGATAGGATACGGATCAGAATTTAGCAAAATCCGAATATTCGGATCGGATACCGGATCAGGATTATAAAAAAATCGGATATCCGTATCCAATTCGGATTTTGCTAAACTACGTCGTTTTGAGTTTTCAAAATTAAATTCACCCTAAGTCCTTAACAGTGGTAAGTGCTAACACAGTAACACACTAACACTAAGTCACTACTCAGTACTACTCACTAAGACACTAACAGACGTCTCCAACGAAAAATACAACCCTCACTACTCTGACTCTCTGTCTCTGTGTCTCAGACTCGACTCGAACAACACGAACCCTAAACAAGAAACACCCGATCTCTCGTCGACTCGACACGAACTAACAAGAACACATCGACAGACGTGCGCACTCTTGCTCACGCACAGTCGTCATCGTCAATCGCACAGCCTCTCAGTCTCTCACAGTTTTCATCGTCAGTCGCACAGCCTCTTAGTCTCTCACAGTTGTCATCGTCAGTCGCACAGCCTCTCAGTCTCTCACAGTCGTCATCGTCAGTCGCACACGGCACAGCCTCTCAGTCTCTCACAGAGTCATAGTTTCACTCTCTCAGACTAGATCGCGTCTGTACTCTGTCGTCTCAATCTCTCACTGTCTCTCTCGCTCAAAGCCTGAAACACGCACAGCCTTAAGCCTTTCACTCTCTCAGACCAGAATCAGTGAATCACCAGATCTCATCTCAATCTCACTCTGTCTCTCTCGCTCGAATACGCACAGACAGAGACACAGCCGATTGAAGCCCCAAATCGATTGTTTGTAGTTCATTGAACGCCCAATGAAATGAAGGATTGAATTATTTGGTTTTAAATTTTAATAAGGAAATCTAAAAATTCGGATATTCGATTATCCGATCCGAATAATCGGATATCCGGATAACCGGATATCCACATAATTCGGATCGGATTCGGATCAACAAATAGCTTGATCCGAAAATTCGGATCGAATCAAAAAATGTCCTATTCGGATCGGATATCCGGATTTGCACAGCCCTACTAGCCGCCGTATGTCGTCGCAACTGAACCACTGCGATGACCAGGAACAACCTAACTTGACGGTGCATGGAAGGCAGGAAATGGCTAGGCGTGACAGATCTGGCCGTCGACGGCCAGATCCATTCTTCTGGTAGTCAACGGCCAGATCGATGGCCATTGACGGCCATAGACGTGGCCGTTAATCTAGCAAAAAATGGCCATATCGGTGCATGACAGCCATTTTCAACCTTCCATGCACCATTCCGGCGGTGACTGGTCAAGGCGGTGGTTGCCGGCGACAAGCGATAGCAGGTGGGTGGGGGTGGTGGCTTGGGTGGGCTGCAATTTGTTTTCAATGCAAGGGTAATTTTGTCCAAAGAGTTAATTAATTGGGGTGAAATAGTAAAAGACATATTTATGTAAATAAATTTAAAAATAAGGGCATTATTGTCCTAAAATTTTATTAAAAAGTGATAGAATTGTAACAAAAAAAGATAACCTTGGTAATCTTAGAATATCTAAGAAAATAGAGGTAATCAGATTACCTCAAATATTACCAATAGTAACCACTATTGGTATTTGAAAATTACCGGTATCTTATATTACTTAACAACTAAACATGGTAATCAAGTAATATAAGATGACTTAACCCCAATAATCTCCCATATAACCCCTAACCAAACGACCCTTAGAGACAAAATAGTAGTTATATTAGTCATTTGTCTTATTTTATTAATTTCCACATGTTCCAATAACATAATTTGAGGTATTTTTGTCATTAAATTCTTTGATTCTAACTTCCAGATAATAGAATCAACGTCAAAAGCTGTTAATGATACATCATTAAGTGTCTTAAGAGTCTAATATGATAAGAAATATATATATATATATATATATATTAAAAATTTTACGATTGCAATTGTGGCTGCATCCAAACACTACAACTGTCATCTTTTCTTTATACTTTTTCTTGCTTTTTTTTTTTTAAATCATTTTCTGATATTTTAATTTGATTTTGTAGAATCTCAATATAACAATTTGTTAATATTATATATTCAAAAATTTTATATTGAAAACTATTAAATTTACAGTGCGTTGTTTACCTTTTCTTGCCTATTAGTTCATTTTATTGCATTATATACATACATATAAATAATTTGTGTTAGTTTTGTGACATTTAACCCAGGAAACCAGGAGAGATGGGCCTAGGGTATAATCGTGTCGAGTTTTGGGGTAAACGAGTTAGGCTCAATTTGAACAGTGTTGAGTTCAAGCTTAATGAGCCCAGCAAAATGTGCTCGGAACTGAGCTCGAGCTCGTTACACGAGCTTGAGCCAGCTCATTTATGATGGTGAGAGTGGCCTGTGCAATTTCTTAAGTAGGTGGTGGGCAAGGTGAAAATGGCGAATTCTACCGATAAAGTCAATCACAAAATCCAGTTAAACGCTTCCAAATCAAAATTCCAAAACAGCTACTTCTCCAATAAAAATTCACACCAGATACTAAAACACATAGCAACACCAAGAAGAATTTTTAAACGAAAAAATCATTTATTTTTTTATTTTTCTTCTCTTTAAAAAAAAACTTTCATTTCAAATCAGAATTTTTAATCCAAAATTGTCAACGAAAAATTAACTATTGATATATTAAAGAAAAGTTTTTGAGATGAGTTGATTTGAAATGTTTTTTTATCGATTATGGAAGTGATAAATTTCATGTTTAATGTTTTTCATTCTTTTCTTGGTGTTTTCAAACAATATTCCGAAAGATGTTTTCATTTTATACATTTTCAAATATTACCTTTACACAAACACGTCACATGCATTTTTATTTTTCGCATATACCATTCATTTTCAATACTTTAAAAAAAAATGAATACGCAAAATTCATAGAAAAATAAACCTTATCATTACGTATGTATTAACTTAAAATACCCTTTGCACCTTAAGATTCTTATATTCATTCGCATTGAAAATTAAATTAAAATTAGAAAAAATAATGAAATTTCTCATCACGAAAATCAATGGCATTAACCCTATATTTTAAGAAAAATAATAGAGACATTGGGAGTAGTGCATCGAATGACGTGACAAAATCCTGATCGTCGATTAATTATAACTTAATATTAATAGACGGTCATGATTTTGTCACGTCATTCGATGCACAAATTCGATGCATTATTCCCAATGACTGTAGCATTACTCATATTTTAAATAAATCTAAAGACCAGGCTTTTTGAATGCCTCCTAGGACTAGAGATGACAATGGGCCTAGTATTTCCGGGTACATGACCTAACCCATCTTGAAAAGGTCGGGCTTTACCTAATGTTAGCGGGCTTAGGCTTGGGCCTGAGATTGATTTTAAGGCTTGCCCTCGAGTACGGGCCGGGCATGAGTATGTCTTTAGTCTTGGCCCAGCCCGGCCTAACCTGACAATTTTACAAATTAATTTTACTAAATTACCCTTACACTATATATTTAGTTATAGAATTATCCTACATATATAAAAAAAAATTGAAATTTATTAATATTTGGTGAGTATTAAAAAATAAATTAATATTTAAAATTTGTTTCTAGAATTAAATATATATAAAAAAATTAAAATTTATTAATATTTAAAAATTCACATTATAAATATGGGTAGGCTTGGGTTGGGATTGAGATTACAAAAAGCTCATTGGGCCGGGCTTGGGCTTTACCTGTCATCCCCGTGACGGGCCCGGGTCGAGATTGAGCCTTTATCATGGGGTTGGGCTTGGGCCTGGGCCAAGGGGTACCCGGTCTCGGTTCGGCACATTGCCATCTCTACCTAGGACCTAGGTTTAACCCGAACAACTCCGACTCGGGTATTTACGCCCCTAATTTTCTAATACCCCAAATATCTTTAAGTGTCTATTAGCTTAAAAATCTATCAGCTTAAAATACCCTTTACACCCCAAGATTCTTATTTTGATTCGAATTGAAAATTATAATAAAATGAGAAAAACTAATATACATATAAAAAAGAAATCCCCCATCTAACTATTTTTTTATTAAGAAATATTCTCATATATAACCATTCTTACTAATTTTAATTCCCAAAATATCACAGTTTTATTTTAAGAACATATTTAGTCATAAGATCATACCACTTAACCTAATAGTCCTTCAATGAAAATTAACAAGGATAAAATAACCAAATGGGCCAGGTTATCAAGTCTATCACCATCTAGCATGGTCAATATGGTTTAACATGTTTTAATTAGATTTTCAAGTTCTGTATAATTTAGCATTATCTAATGAAAATGTATCATTTGTTATATATGCATGCAGCTGAAAATGGCACTCATTTCAATTCTCCTAAATTTTACATGCATTATATTTTTTAAGCTGAATTGACACTGCAATTTTTGCTCTTTCAAAGACAAGACCATCAAGACTTAAGACCTTTCCCTTTTGTAAGTAATTTTTGATAAAACATAAAATAAGACCAACACAATCAAGCTAACATAGCAAAAGAGGGACGACGAACCTTGTCGTCACGTTATTTCTTCTCACCAATAAACTAATAAATAACAAATCTTTATATAAAAATTATAAAACTCTTGATTCATCAATTAAATCAAACACTAATCTAATAGATAACGCACTAATGAAACTTTTAGTAAAACTGATATGTTTGATATATTTTCCAACACAGTTTCCATTTTTCTTCTTCATTCAATGCAACCATTAATATTACCTCTCTCTCTTTCTATATAAACTCCTCAACAAAATTCTCTTTTCATGCATTCAGTCTCTCTTTTTCTTCGAAAATATCAGCCATGGCTTCGGGAATGTTCACTAGGGAAAAATGTGTTTGGGTTTTTTTATATTTGGTTTTTTCAACTTAATCCTTGACGGGTTAAAAATTGTCAAGAATTGAGACAACGACTATCAAGAAAAAAATAATACAATTTATTTTTGACCAAATCCTTGACAATTAATAACTATCAAGAATCATCCAAAACGGTTAAGAATTATTTCAAATTCTTGACAGTTCATAAACTGTCAAGAATTTGTTACTTGACATGTTTCTAGAACGGTCAAGAAAATCTGACAACTCATTCTATCAAGGAAGGAGGTTTTTTTAGTAGTGAAAATTTTGTAGCAACAAAGTAGACATATCTCTCATACAGAGAGTAAACCATTATAAATTTTGTGTTTGTGTGTTTGGTTATTTGTTTGGCCCTTTGTTCGTATTATTTTCATTTTCATAGGAATTTAGGATTTGCTAACATCTAATTTAAATCCCCACACAGATTGAAGCTAACACTCATGTCCTTAGGTGAGAGTTAGACAATTCTTTATGGGATCATCAATGACCTTTCCACATGTAACAACGCATCAATGGACAAATGTAAAAAATTTTGTAGTCTCTAAGGAAACCAAGGACATTATTTTTAAACATACGATATGTAGATTATATCACATGTACCATTCTCGAAACAATCAGGTCACACACTTATAAATGCCTTCCACATATCAGATGATATATGCAAAGCATGAATCATTCATAATGTTAATTATAACACAATATAGTTCAAATCCTTAAATTTTGCATTTTATGACATGATCATACTTATTCTCCTTGCAACAAGAACATATCGGAAAAAACATGTTATTTAATTTCTGGCAATGGAATGGGTTGAAAGAGTGATGAAAACATAACATCCTTAATCTCTTGGCCTCCACCACCATCCCCATCTCCGTGGCGATAAAAGTAATGGGAAATTCTCAAAAGATTTATGATCATTTCAACAATAGGTTGAGGCAAGGGATAATTTGTTGCAGCTCTCTATACATTTATCTTCTTCCATATCTTCCTGGCTAGATCCTTAATGTATTCGCGAGCAACTTCCTCAGAACAACCAGTATCATTCATTTAACATTGGATTGCTTTAGGTACATCACCTCTCTTCATCTCATCCTGATTTGTTTATTGAAAGAAACACCACCAATTAATTCATAGAGAATTCAAATTAGAGTATATAAAAACAATTGTAAATAAATTAATGCTAGATTTTATGCCGGTGAAGTTCCCAAATCATCTTGAAGTCGGAAAGCCGTGGATGACCATTTTATAATATCCGGATTGCTTTCTAGAAATTTTAAGTCCTTCTCTAATATCGCATTTGCTGACGATATATATGATAGAGTTGCCATAATAGGACCCGTAACTGATATATAAGCATTATTCAAATATTCATCCAGCGTTGGCTTATACGGATAGTGGTACCATCTTGCCTCTGTTGTTTGGGCTTGCGCCATATTTTTCGACTGATGTAAATGACATAGCGACGAGTACTGAGATATTTAAACAACAAAACATTATAAAAATAGAGGAAGAAACGAATTATGTAATATTACCACTTTGATTAGAGTCATTGAGACGTTTGAATTCTTTTCTTTGAGAATATGATGAACCACTTCATTAATAAAGTTGAACAGCGAGAGAAAACTTGTTTTCATGTAACTGGGAAGCTGTTTCATTGCTTTAATGTCCCATCTGAAATACATGCGTAATATAAAAGCATCATATAATTTTTTCTTAGAACTGCTAGGTTTGTATAACAAGACAATTTTGCCCAACAATTACCTCGTAATAGCATCAGTCAAGAGCTCTAGTTCAGGCAAGGTACCATAAACATCATAAATATCGTCAATTAATGTAATTAGAGCAACGGCCTTTGCAACGAACTTTCTGCAGTATGAGTACTGAGGTTGAAAAGCTACACCCAAACCTCATAAATATGCTGTTATGAAGTTGCACCTAGCAAAAGTTAACTCTGAAGACCAGGTATTCTCCCACCACCTTCACAAGCAAAAGAGAAACATATCAACTTGACTCCCTTAAAAATAGATTACAAATGTAAGTGTTGACGTAGAGATCTAAACAATATAAGAGATTAAAGCTCAGTATTGCCTTCACATCATCACAGACACGCGCCGAGAAACTGCCTGTCTTGTCCCTGAAACTCTCAAAAACTTCTGCACTCAACAAGGAAAGTAGAACAAACATATTAGTTTATTCAAATGATGACTACTTTTTTCGAACTTTAATTCTTCAGTACCTTCAGTCAGTAACATAATAGCCGTGTTATCTCAGGAGTCTAAACTCTAGAGAGGTTGCATATAGATTTCCTTTCTTCCATTTATGATCGCTGATATTGTGGACACGGTCCAACATGTTCTTTATTTCACGTTCAAAATTGTAAGCCGCTCCAAGTCTTTGTAAGTTGTCAATCAGCTCAAGCTGATCCAATGGGTTAAGCTGATCCAATTGGTTGTCCATACTATTGATTATCATCCTCACTTCTTCTGTCAGCTTTTCTGCTTTTTTCTTGTATGCTTCTCCCCGAAGAAAATTAAGTTTTTGGTAATTAGTTCCTGAACTTGAACTAATTAAATTCAGCAAAGAACAAATTAAAACCATAAAAAGGAAAAAAAGAACATGACTACCGTGTACTCATTAGTCAATTTTGGCAGATAATCTTCATTAAAAATGCAAGGTTTGTAGTTTCCTGATCGCCGTACAACAGTTGAAGTACTAAGTTCTGGGTTAGCGAATGCACTGGAGTTGCTACTTCACACTGATTCTGCTGGTTGGTGTTTTAGGAACAAGTAGTTGACGGTGTTGAAAAATAGCACCAGAAGGAATATTACAGGTTGATGCAATACAAAAAGCCATTAGTAATTTGTGAAGTTCACTCTGTCATAAACTTGAGACATGCAAGCTGATATTTGTAGACTAAGTTAAGAGGTCACCAGGAGTTTTTCGCGCGAAAGAATTTTATAAAATTGCAATTTTAGCCCAAACACTTTATACAATTGCAATTTGTGAAACTCTAAAAAAGGAGTTGACAATGAATAATCTTTTGCAAATTCTCCCTCCTCATAATTGCTTCATATAAAAATCATTTATCATCTTCTCATTTTCAGTCTTCTCTGTGTAGAGATCCACTACAACATTATACCCATATAGTTACGAAAATTAGCTTGAGAAAAGAAAACTATTGTAAATACATATTTACAGCTACAAAAGTCAATATTTATAACCAATTGAAATAATTTTAGTGATAAGATTTTCTCTCTCGAAGCTAATATTCATATTTTGCTTTAATTTATTAAAATCGTGACAATAACTAATCATTTAACTACAATGTATTAACTACGGTAAAACATTATAGCTAATTAATGTATTTAGTTGTAAATATTTTATTTACATGGCATATAGTATCATTATTAGCTACGAGTTTAAATATATATAGTATACTTTCTAGCTAGTAATTCTTTGGAAAATATAAAATAAAACTCACTAAATATCTCATAGAAAACATATATGTATATAATTAAGTGTGTAATAGTGAGCCCAAAAACTAAATTTATTTTATATACAAATCTCTACATCAAGTAACAAAATCACATAAATAAACACAAAGTGCTATTGGACAATGTTGCCAATCTCCTCCGCTACTTGACATTCCACCCGACCGCATCTCATCTATTACCTGCAAAAGTAGTGAAATTAACGGAGTGAGCAATAATTGCTCAGTTAGTAAACCCACGATTCTACTATTCTTCCTCCGTTACTCGTATGCTCGGTTTCTTTCCTTACAACAAGCTTCTCTATTCTTCTTTGTTTCTGTTCTTTCTTTTCTGTTTCTATGCTTTCTTTTCTGTTTCTGTTTCTTTCTTTTCTTTCTTTTTGTTTCTTTCTTTTTCTTTTTTGTTTCTGTTCTTTCTTTTCTATTTCTCTTATTTCTTTTTTGTTTCTATTCTTTCTTTTTGTTTCTATTCTTTCTTTTCTATTTTTGTTCTTTCTTTTCTTTTATTTCTCTTCTTTCTTTTCTTTCTTTCTTCTTTCTTTTCTGTTTCTATTCTTTCTTTTATATTTCTATTTTGATTTGCTGATCGGACTCAGTTAAGGCATGGATTGGAGCCCTGGTGTGTGAGTGTATTCCGAAATTCTTTCTAGGTACAATCCTCATCCACGCACTTCTAACGGACTGTACAAATTCTTCTTTTCTATTCTAAGGCCGCTCACTGATGGCGGCGTGCATGTAGGACTTTTTGCTTCTCTGTCACTCACGGATTCCCCATCGCAATAACCTTCTCTTATTTTTCTTTTAAATAAAAAATTCAGTTTCTGTAGATTCTTCAAATGTGTTGTTTAATAGTTTTCTTTCTTTCTTTGTGTTCTTTAATGTTCTTATATATGTATATAGCTTATTCTTGGCTATTCTTTCTAAATTCAAATGCTTGAATTCAAGAATGCAATATGGCATGTAAATATGTCATTCTCTACCATCAACAAGTTCACATCAAGATGACAAGCTAACATACTCATGCAAGCACTTCACTTTGAAATTTCATCAAACAATTTGCATGCACATACAAACACAAAATTAGCTACACTTCCTCATCTATCCCAAGCCGCCAAAATTTGGAGCAAAACTCCCTAAAACCAATATCAAACCTGGCCAGGAATCACACTCGACAATTCTACTCCAATTTTTCATAATTCATCCAGACTTCCACCAATACATCCTCTACATAAACACTATTTCTCATAGCTGAATTTCAACCATCATTCAACATCCATTCAATCAATAAGTCTCACCATATAAAATTCATACATACATATAAGAGTTTTCTCTACACAATTATTGATCAAATCAAAGCTAGAGTTGGATATACGTACAATATACATACCTTAAATGTGAGCAACATTAACACTTTAACCTTCCTTTGCTAGAACTCTCTTTCTCTTAAACCCTAAGCATATAAAACCATAAGAATTCAAGACTTTGAAATTAAACTCACATATTGGTACAAGAATCTTACCTATGGATGCTTAGGATTGAAATTCTACCAAAAGTGAGCCAAATTCTATGGACTTCCTTTGAGATTGGTTGAAGAAAATTTGAGAGCACTTGGGTAAGGGTGGCATGAATGAAAGGTAGAATGGCTAGGGTTCCTCTCTTGAATCCTTAATATTACACAATAATATTTATAGATTTCCATTTTACACTTGCACTTTCTAAGAAATTCCATCTTTGCCTTTTAGTTAAGTACAATAATGCCCTCATTTCTATTATCTTCTCCGTATTATTCTACTTCTTTTCACTCCCCACTCTTTCAACTAATTATGAGTGAAATGACCATTTTACCCCTAAGCAAGTTCTCCAGAATTTTCTCCAAAATTCCAGAGAATTCATTGTTGCTGCGACGAAAATATTCTACTGCCGCGGCGAAGTGTGAAAAAATTACTTTATGCTAACTTCCAATCTTTCACCTTGAAATAAGTAATACTAAGGGCATTAAGACATAAGTAAAGTTACGTACCTTAATGTGGGCGTTACAATTCTCCCCCCTTTATAAGAATTTCGTCCTCGAAATTCAAACGAAGGATAACAGTTCCGCATATCTTGCTCTACCTCCCATATAGCTTCTTCTACTTTATGATTCCTCCATAGGACTTTTACTAATGGAATACTCTTCTGAGTCCACTTATTCTACTTTTAATATATGGGAGGGATCGCTGACATATCTTCGAAGCATTGAGACATGAAAAACATTGTGCACTCTATCCATATTCGGTGGTAGCGCCAATTTATAAACTACCTTTCCTACACATTGCAACACTTTAAAGTGGTCAATGTATCTAGGAGCTAGTTTTCGTTTACCACCAAAACGCATTAAACACTTTATCACCCACTTCAAATTCTACATCTTTTCTCTTTAAATCTGCATAGCTCTTTTGTTTGTCTTGGGCTTGTTTCATTCTATTTCTGATCAGTTTGATGTCTTCTATCATTTTCTGAGTTATCTCCAGTCCAAGAGCTGTATTCAAAACATCTTTCTCTCCTACCTCATTCCAATGCGGTGGAGATCTACATTGTCTACCATACAAGGCTTCATAAAGAGCCATCTTAATTGTAGATTGATAACTATTATTATAAGCAAACTCCACCAATAGTAACATCTCATGCCAGGTCATTTTATAATCCATACAATACGCTCTCAACATGTTCTCATACTTGATTTGTTCTCTCAGTTTGGCCATTTGTCTGAGGATGGTATGTTGTACTAAATGCTAGTCTGGTACCTAAATTTCTCTGTAGACTAGTCTAGAAATTGAAACAAATCACGGAATCTCATCGATCTATTGTCTTGGGCACCCCATGGAGTCTAACTATCTCCCACCCGATGTAAATACGGGCCAAGCCCGATTTGAGGTGGCACTATCCTTTACTGGAAGAAATGTGCTGATTTGGTTAATCTATCTATTATTACCCATATCGCACTATATCCCTTTTGAACTCTTAGAAAGCCTGTGATGAAATCCATTGATATATTTTCCCATTTCCATTCAAAAATGTTGAGTGGCTGAAGCAATCCTAATGGCCTCTGATGCTTTGATTTCACCTGTTGACAAACCAGGCATTTAGCCATATAATCTCTTATATCTCTCTTCATACGTGGCCACCAATAATTCTTCTTTAGATCTTGATACATTTTGGTTCCACCAAGATGAGTAGTGTATGGTGTGTCATGAGCCTCCTCAAGAATCTTCTTCTTTAACTCAGCATCTTAGGGAATGCATATGCGATTCCGAAAACGGAGGACACCATCTAAAAAGTGAAATTCTGGCATCTTGCCCTCAGGTACTTGTCGACTTGTTTTCTAATACCACTCGTCGACATCTTTCTTTTCTTTAATCCAAATCATAGAATCTATTACCCAAGTTCTAATTCCTTGATTGAAAATCAAATTCCCTAAGTTGTTTGGTACTCCTTCTCAGGTTATACCACCCTACTATTCCTATTAACCTTCCGAACCCAAAAATTGAAGTTTAATAGTTCAAGGTCTCTTAAGCTTTGTAAAATTATACTAGATTTCATAGATCTCATTTTTCTATCTCTAGTTTTTGCTCAATCTATGGTATTTATCCCAAGAGGCACATATGACATATCACTTCTCAGTCTCATTGTGAACAACATACATTTGAATGATGATCAACCATCCAAAAGTCATTAAGCAAAGAGATAAACACTCAATCATGAAATTAAAACTCAAAGTAAATCAATTCATATGAATTTGAATCATTGTATCAAGGTTACATCAAACCCTAGCTAAACAACTCAGTTCATACTCAAAAACAAAAACAAAATAACAAAAACAAACTAAATCAAGGTTCATCATTGAAAAACAAGCAAAATATGGAGAAATCTTCTCTAATTTGAAGCCCAAATCTTCAATAATCTTCTCCTTCCAAGAGTTGCCTCCCAAATGAAGAACCAAGATCCATTTCCCTTCCTTTTCATGCCAACTTATACCTCTCTCATTTAAGGATGAAGCCCTAGTAAGCCAAAATGCGTCGGTTTTTTTTTGGCATCTGACGTAGTTTTGCTGCGGCGATGCTTTTTCTTTGCCCCGGCGAGATCTTTCTGGCCCAATTTGAGCATGATAAAATCTGAATCTGAAAAAGTGGTTAGCATAATAATTGTATTCCTTTAAATTATATTTCTACTTGTTCAAGAATCATCCAAATCCAAGGTCTACAGCTCAAGTTATGGCCAAAATACCAAAGCACGTCTAAAGACTTTTTTCTTCAGTTCCCAATGTGTTGTTCACGACTTCAAGCCAATGTTTCACCTTCTTCCTGTCCGAATTAGAAAAAACCCCAAACATTAAAATTTTAACTCTACTTCTTAGGTTTCCATAGCTTCTAAATTCAGGTTATTCCGAGTTTCCAAGCTCAAGTTACGCAATTTACGCTCAAAATCATCATTTATGCTCAAAATCATTGTTTAGGCCTACAAAGAAAAATTAATAGAATTAAGTAGCAATGATGGCCTAAATTATATGAGAAGTATCCTAAATCCTATTGAAATTCAATGCAAAATCATAGGGAAAAATAGGATTATCAATGAGCAAACTCCTCCTAACTCAGGTTGGTCAAGCAAACTTTCACATACCAAAAATGGTCCATCCGACTTGACGAGCTGCTAGCACTAATCCACTTAGTTCGCACTCATTTGACTAAATCTACTGTCTAAGCTAAATACCCTTTGACTTAGAGAGTTGGGGGCTAACTGTATGGGCAAAAAATCTTCTTGGGCCTGACGAGGCCCAATAACAAAATAAACATTTTACGGCCTATGGCCTTAGCCCAACCCCGATCGGGTCCTACACTTAAAGTCACATTGTGAACTACCCACTCTATGAGTTGGACTATCCTACAAGTTAACCTAAACTCTGGGTTCCGGCCCATTAGCCTACTACAGTCCATAAATAGGAAAATTAGAATCCTATTATATTTTCTCTTCTAATAAGATTTTGAATCTTACTCAAACTAGTAAACCTAATCTAATAAGGACAAGAAATCATTTTTCTTTCTTGATAGGGATTATCTCCCAAAGTAGGGCTTAGTGTCCTACTAGGAGTCCAACCCTTTGGTTTCACTATATAAACAGAGGCCTGCCCTCTCATAATTCATTCAAGTTCCACTACTTAAAACCACCTACTTGCTCCTAAGTTTTTGCTCCCGAGAGCCTAATGCCTTCGCCGTATTCTTGGTCTCTGACAAAACTCCTAGTAATCCTTCTTTCCATTAATTCTTATTAAATGACCTATTTTGGCCTTGTTGACTTGAGCATCAGAGTGCCTACAAAAAACACCACCCCGGTATTTCCCGTAAGGTTCACACTTGTCTCTTCATATGTGCAGGTCTAGTGGATTGTCAGTGGCTTCAACCTCACAGGATCCATCCTTTCTGTAACCATAGATTTTCAGCGTCTACATCAAGCAAGAACTTATATTTATGGGAAAATTATGTAAATCACCCTAAGGGTTTGTGTTTGTATCACTAGGATGAAAACTTTCCCAATTTTTGTCATACTTTTTTACCTTGGACTTTTGATACAAACACCCTCAGGGCTAACTCCGTAATGTAGAAGTTAGAGTCAAAGGGTTAAAAGAGCAAATTTTAGAACTTACAAACTTTTTGGTAAGTATATCTAAATAATGAATAAATAAATTTGTACTATTAAAAAATACTTGGGAGGGGTTTGGTTGGGGGTTATTTGGGATTACTAGGTTATGTCATCTTATATTATTTGATTATCATGTTTGGTTATCAAGTAATATAAGATTCTGGTAATCTTCAAAATACTAAAGGAGCGGTTGGTTTAGAGAATGTTATATTACTGAGGAACGTTGTATTAGTGGAAAGATAGATTACTAGGGAATCTTTAGAGAAATGTGTTTGGTTGGTTAGAATAAATTGGCGGGTATATTATAGTAATATATTTAGTTAGAACGATAAATGAGTGGGTATGTTATATAGATTACTAAATTGTCCTCCTTTTTAAATAATAATATAATATAATATTATTTTATTTTATTATTTTTTAAACTATTTCTTTTAACCCCCTATATTTGAAATTTTGCTAAAACACCCCAACCATATAGAACTTTAAATTGTAGCAAAATCACACCGTCCCACCCCAAGCCACCTCCGACAGTCGCTGTAATGGTGCACAACCAGCCGAATCTGGCTGGTCATGCGCGAATAAGGCCTAACCTTGAATATGGTCGTTTCACCGCCAAATCTATGGCGTTTCACAACCATACCTTTGGCCGTGAAATGGCCAAATCTGGTCGTTTCCAGCCATGGATCACAAATCCATGGTCGAAAAATTCCTTACTGGCACACGACTGGGAAGATCCTGCCTGTCTTGTGCCGATATGACAACTTTCAGTGACGGCCAGTGGTGGTGGCTAGCGGCTAACGGTGGTCTTTGGTGGTTGGGGTATTTTCTTAACTTTTAAACTTTTTCTGGCAATGGTGTTTTAGCTAAATTCTCAAATATAGGGGGTCTAGGGTAATTATTAATTCGTAGACATATGAGGGCAAATGTGTTCGAAATGATAAAAGATTAAGGGCAAAATAGGGTCAAAATTAAGATTACCTCAGTAATCTTATATTAACACCCCTTGGAAAGGTAATCTGGTTTCCTCGAATATTATCAACAGTAAACACTATTTACAATAAAAAATTACGTAATATTTTTTTACTTGACAACTAGGGATGGGCACAAAGCTTGGCCCCACAGGGATCCGCCCCGACCCACCCCTTGAATTTTTTGGGAAACTTGGGTAGGGATTGGTTTTGCCTCATACTGCCCCTTCCCCAGTCTCTATATATATATATATATCAATTTTAATTTTAATAATTGATAATCAATCATATATACCTATAATAATTTTACTATTTGAAAATCAATTATACATTATACAATAACAAATTATAATTGTGTAAGTATTTTATGAAACTATATACAAATATGTAATAAATAAAACTAGATTGAATATAATAAATCATTACAAATATTTGTACTATATATATATATATTGTTGTTAGGGTGGGCCAAAATATATAAATTATACATATTAATATTTTAAAAAAAATTGAGGGTGAGCCATAAAGTGCGGATCGCTGTGTATACATATATGTATAATATATATATATATATATATATATATATATATATATATTATACATAATATGATAATGCTATGAAACAAAAGTTATACATTCGACATTATATATTATACATATATATGGTATACACAGGGGCGGATCCGCCACTTTATGGCTCACCCTCAATTTTTTTTTTAAAATATTAATATGTATAATTTATATATTTTGGCCCACCCTAACAACAATATTAATGGACAAAACTATTAATGTATAATTAATTTTTATTTTGACCCACCCTAAAAGAAATTCCTAGATCCGCTACTGGGTATACATTTAACATTATATATTATATAAGTTACACATTTGACATTATATATTATACATTATACATTGTATATTATATATGATATATACTATATAATAAGTATAATATATATAACATATATATGTTGTACATTATAATTTATATAATATATATAACATATATATGTTGTACATTATAATTTATACACAATATGCTATTATCTATAATCTTACGTTAATATATAATATATATGTAATATATTATTTGTTGTTTTGATTGATTATAATGAATCAATAAATCACTATAATTTTTTTTGTCCCTCATTAAATCATTATTTCAATTCTATTACCTAATTACCTTTGTTATATTGTGAATTGTGATAGCTATTTATTTAGAATTTATTATAATATATATGGTAGTTATTTATTTAAAATATATTATAATATATATGTATAATGTATCATATATAATATATTATATTATATATTAAAGAGACATTATATATGTATACTTATTACTTAAGACAATAATGCATAATGTTATACTTATATTTAATATGTACATTATAGATTTAATTTTTTTTGATAATATGGTCTTTAAGTTTAATATGTATATTATATATTTAATTTCTTTTTTGGTTGGTATATATAACTGGGAGAAAAGAATAATAAAAGTATAAAATTAAGGATACAAAAATACAAAAAACCCCCAAACGGGGAATGGGCTTTTTCAGGGATTCCCCGAACGGGCTTTGGACTGGGATCGGGGAATCCCTTCGAGCTTTCGGGCCAGGGCCGAAGACAGTGGTCCCCGACCCCGCCCTGGCCCGTGCCCGTACCTATTGACAACTAAACGAGGGAATCTTGAAAATTAAACAAAGATTATAGGATTAATCTTATATCACCCCGAACCAAACGCAACCTAATAGTAGTTACTGTTGGTAATATTAGAAGTAATCTGATTACCTCTATTTTCTTAGGTATTGTAAGATTACTAAGGTAATCTTTTTTTGGTTACAATTTTATTCCTTATTAATAAAATTTTAGGACAATAATACCCTCATTTTTAAATTAATTTACATGAATATGGCTTTTACTATTTCACCCCAATTAATTAACTTTTTGGACAAAATTACTCTTGAATTCAAAACAAATTGTAACCCACCCAAGCCACCACTCCTACCCACCTGCTGCTACTGGTTTTCGGCAACCACCATCGGTGGCCAATCGTTGCCACCATCAAAACGGCCATCGTGTGCCAATATGGCCATTTCCGGCCAAAGATCTGGTCGAAAATGGCCAGATCTCTTACCAAAAATGGTCATACGTCGCACGAAGGCCGTTTCCTACCTTCCGTGCGCCGTTAGGTTGTCGATTGCCGGTGGTCGGTAGTGGTTGGATTGATGGGGGTGCATTATTGATTTTCTAAACTTTTATTATGGAGTTATTTTTGCTAAGTTTTTAAATGTAGGGGGTTATAAATAATTCAAATAATAATCTAAATAACAATATTCAATAATAATATTTAATTAGATGACAATTCAGTAATTTAAATAGCATATCCTCCAATTTATTCGTTCCAACCAAACATATTAATAAAATATACCCAACAATTTATTTCAACTAACCAAACATATTTTTCCTAAAGATTCATAGTAATCTTCAAGGTAATTTAACTTTCTAGTAATCTAATATTCTCAGTAATTCAATATTCCCTGAACCAAATGTACCCTTTAGGACAAAATAGTAGTTATATTAGTCATTTGTCTTATTTTATTAGTTTCCACATTTTCAATAACATAATCTGAGGTATTTTTGTCTTTAAATTTCTTGATTCTAACTTCTAGATAACAGAATCAACGTCAAAGGGTGTTAATGATACATCATTAAATGTCTAAGAGTCTAATATGATAAGAAATATATATTTATTTATTAAAAATTTTACACGATTGCAATTGTGGCTGCATCCAAACACTACAACTGTCATGTTTTCTTTACACTTTTTCCTGCTTTTTATTATTTTTAATCATTTTCTGATATTTTAATTTGATTTTGTAGAATCTCAATATAACAATTTGTTAATATTACATATTCAAAAATTTAATATTGAAAACTACTAAATTTGGGGTGCGTTGTTTACCTTTTTCTTGCATATTAGTTCATTTTATTGCATTTTTTTAACCCAGGAAACCAGGAGAGATGGGCCTATGGGTGTAAATCGTGTTGAGTTTTGGGGTAAACGTGTCAGGGTTGATTTGAACAGTGTTGAGTTCAAGCTTGACGAGCCTAACAAAATGTGCTTCAGATCGAGCTCGTGGAATATTGAGCTGGCTCGAACTCAAGCTCGATAAACGAGCTTGAGCCAGCTCATTTATGATGGTGAGAGTGGCCTGTGCAATTTCTTAAGCAGGTGGTGGGCAAGGTGAAAATGGCAAATTCCACCAGTAAAGTCAATCACAAAATCCAGTTCAACACTTCCAAATCAAAACTCCAAAACAACAACTTCTCACAATAAAATTTCACATCAGATCCTAAAACACATAGCAAACCATAATCACCAATTAAAGAAAAATTCGACACTTGAACAAAAAGATAAAGAGTTTGAAAAACAGATTGAACATTACATGAATTAGCAACGCCAAGAAGAATTTTTAAACGAAAAAATCATTTATTTTATTTGTTTTTTATTTTTTTCTCCTTTAAAACAAAAACTTTCATTTCAAATCAGAGTTTTTAATCTGAAATTGTAACCGAAAAATTAATTATTGATTTATGAAAGAAAAGTTTTTGAGATGAGTTGATTTGAAATGTTTTTTGGTTGTGTTTGGGGCATTATTCAAACCCTATCTTATTCTATTATCCTATCAAAAAAAAATGGAAAATGCATTTGTTAATATTCTCAAAATCCAACCCTATTCTATTTAATTAAAAACATTAAAAATTATTTTGCTTAATTAAAGTTTTAAAATTAAGAAAAATACCTCCACCTTTCTCAATAAAAGTTTTCAAATTAACAAAAGCACCACCACCTACACAAACCACTATCACTCGCCAGTAGCCACTACTGTCGCTAGTCGCCGTTGCTTCCGTAGTTGGATGCCAGTGCCGTAACGACATACGACCGACCATATTTGGCCAGTCGTACACTGATCTATCCATTTCTAGCCATATCCACCATGGATCTAGCCAGCGGCCAGATCTACGGTGAACAATTTGATCGTTAACGACCATATTTGGCTAGTTCTAGCTATCATCAATGGCCAGATCTGGCCGTTTCCACTTGGATTTGGTTGAAAAGGCCAAATCGGCACACAATCGGCCAAATCCAACCGATCATGTGCCATTCTAGCGACTTTCAGCCACCATCCAGTAGTGGTGGTCGGCTATCAGCAATTATTGGGTGAGCGGGGGTATTTTCGTTAATTTATAAACTTTTCTTGTGGAATTAACAAATATAGGGGGTTAAAAAATGATTTAAATATTTTTAGGAAATGTTTTTCAAAAATTTGTCAAACACATTTTGAAATTCAAATCTTATTTTCGTAAAAACAACCCAACTTAACTTTTTCAAAAATACTATTCTAAATACTCAAACAAATACAACCTTTATCAATCAATTATGGAAGTGATAAATTTCATATTTTTCATTCTTCTCTTGGTTTTTCAAACAATATTCCGAAAGATGTTTTCATTTTATACATTTTCAAATATTATCTTTACACGAACACGTCAAATGCATATTTTTTTTTTTTTTTGGCCTATACCATTCATTTTCAATACTTTGAAAAAAAAAAAAAAAAAAGGCAAAATTCATATAAAAATAAACCTTCTCTTTACGTATGTATTAGCTTAAAATACACTCTACACCTAAGATTCTTATATTAATTCGAATTGAAAATTAAATTAAAATTAGAAAAAATAATGAAATTTCTCCTCACGATTATTATTTTCCAAAAGAAAAAATATCTTTGAAAAACTAATGAACTTTCTCATCAGGAAAATCAATGGCATTAACCCTATATTTTAAATGAATCTAAAGACCATGCTTTTTGAATGCTCCTAGGACTAGAGATGACAACGGGTCCGATATTTCCGGCTACATGGCCTGGCCCGTCCCGAAAAGGCTGGGCTTTGCTCGATGTTAGCGGGCTTGGGCTTGAGTCTAAGACTGATTTTAAGGCCCGCCCTCAGGTATGGGCCGGGCATGAGTATGTCTTCAGGCCCGGCCCAACTTGGCCCAACCTGACAATTTTACTAAATTAGCCTTATACTATATATTTAATTACAGAATTATCCTACATATATATAAAAAAAATTGAATTTTATTAATATTTAAAAATTCGCATTATAAATATAGGCAGGCTTGGGCTGGGACTGAGATCACAAAAAGCTCGTCGGGCCGGACTTGGGCTTGGGCTTTACCTGTCATCCCCATGACAAGTCTTGGCCGCGATTGAGCCTTTAATGTGGGGTCAGGCTTGGGCTGGGTCAAGGGGTACCCAGTCTTGAACCGGCCCATTGCCATCTCTACCTAGGATCTAGGTTTAACCTGAACAAGTCCGACTCGGGTATTTACGTCCTAATTTTCTAATACCTCAAATATCTTTAAGTATTTATTAGCTTAAAATACCCTTTACAGTTTACACCCCAATATTCTTATTTTAATTCGAACTGAAAATTAAAATAAAATGAGAAAAACTAATATACATATAAAAGAGAAATCCCCCATATAACTATTTTTTTATTAAGAAATATTCTCGTATATAATCATCCTTACTAATTTTAATTCCCAAAATATCACAGTTTTGTTTTAAGAACATATTTAGTCATAAGATCATGCAACTTAACCTATTTGTCCTTAATGAAAATTAACAAAGATAAAATAACCAAATGGGCTAGGTTATCAAGTCTAACACCATCTAGCATGATCAAGTATGGTTTAACATGTTTTAATCAGATTGTCAAACTATATTATTAAATCCTAGATTATCAAGTTCTGTATAATTTAGCATTACCTAATGAAAATGGATCATTTGTTATATATGAATGCAGCTGAAAATGGCACTCATTTCAATTCTCCTAAATGTTACATGCATTACATTTTTTAAGCTGAATTGACCCTGCAATTTTTGCTCTTTCAAAGGCATGACCATCAAGACTTAAGACCTTTCCCTTTTGTAAGTAATTTTTGATAAAACATAAAATAATACCAACACAATCAAGCTAACATAGCAAAAGAGGGACGACGAACCTTGCCGTCACGTTATTTCTTCTCACCAATAAACTAATAAATAACCAATCTATATATAAAAATTATAAATCTCTTGATTCATCAATTAAATCAAACACTAATCTAATAGATAACGCACTAATGAAACTTTTAGTAAAACTGATATGTTTGATTTAATTTTCAACACAGTTTCCATTTTTCTTCTTCATTCAATGCAACCATTAATATTACCTCTCTCTCTCTTTCTATATAAACTCCTCAACGGAATTCTCTTTTCATGAATTCAGTCTCTCTTTTTCTTCAAAAATATCAGTCATGGCTTTGGGAATGTTCACTAGGGAAAAATGTGTTTGGGTTTTTTTATATTTGTTTTTTCAACTTAGTCCTTGACGGTTAAAAATTTTCAAGAATTGAGACTACAACTATCAAGAAAAAAATAATACAATTTATTTTTAACCAAATCCTTGACAGTTAATAATTATTAAGAATCATCCAAGACGGTTAAGGATTATTTCAAATTCTTGACAGTTCATAAACTGTCAAGAATTTATCAAGAATTACAATTCTTGACATGTTTCTAGAACGGTCAAGAAAATCTGTCAACTCATTCTATCAAGAAATGAGGTTTTTTTAGTAGTGGAAATCCCCAGCGGTAAAGCGGACATAACTCTCATACAGAGAGTAAACCATTAAAAATATTGTGTTTGCATGTATGGTTATTTGTTTGCCCTTTGTTTGCATTATTTTCATTTTCATAGTGATTTAAGATTTGCTAGCATCTAATTAAATCCCCACAAAAGATTGAAGCTAACACTAATGTCCTTAGGTGAGAGTTAGACAATTCTTTATGTGATCATCAATGACTTTTCCACAAGTAACAACGCATCAATGGACAAATGTAAAAATTTTGTAGTCTCAAAGGAACCCAAGGAAAATTTTGTAGTCTCAAAGGAAAATTCTTTACATTATTTTTAAACATACGATATGTAGATTATATCACATATACCATTCTCGGAACAATTAGGTCACACACTTATAAATGCCTCCACATATCAGATGATATCTGCAGAGCATGAATTATTAATGAAGATACCTCGGGTGATCACACTTATTCTCCTTGCAACAAGAACATATCAGAAAAAACATGTTATTTAATTTCTGACAATGGAATGGGTTGAAAGAGTGATGACAACATAACATCCTTAATCTCTTGACCTCCACCACCATGCCCATCTCCGTGGCGATAAAAGTAATGGGAAGTTCTCAAAAGATTTATGATCATTTCAACAATAGGTTGAGGCAAGGGACAATTTGTTGCAGCTCTGTATACATTTATCTTCTTCCATATCTTCCTGGTTAGATCCTTAATGTATTCGCGAGCAACTTCCTCAGAACAACCAGTATCATTCATGTAACATTGGATTGCTTTAGGTACATCACCTCTCTTCATCTCATCCTGATTTATTTATTTTGAAAGAAACACCACCAATTAATTCATAGAGAATTAAAATTAAAGTATATAAAAACAATTGTAAATAAATTAATGCAAGATTTTATACCGGTGAAGTTCCCAAATCATCTTGAAGTCGGAAAGCCTTGGATGACCATTTTATAATATCCGGATTGATTTCTAGAAATTCTAAGTCCTTCTCTAATATCGGATTTGCTGACGATATATATGATAGAGTTGCCATAATAGGACCCGTAACTGATATATAAGCATTATTCAAATATTCATCTAGCGTTGGCTTATACTGATAGTGGTACCATCTTGCCTCTGTTATTTGGGCTTGCGCCATATCTTTCCACTGATGTAAATGACATAGCGACGAGTAGTGAGATATTTAAACAACAAAACATTATAAAAATAGAGGAAGAAACGAATTATATAATATTACCATTTTCATTAGAGTCATTGAGACGTCTGAATTCTTTTCTTTGAGAACGTGATGAACCACTTCATTAACAAAGTTGAACAGCGAGAGAAAACTTGTTTTCATGTAACTGGGAAGCTGTTTCATTGCTTTAATGTCCCATCTGAAATACTTGCGTAATATAAAAGCATCATATAATTTTTTCTTAGAACTGCTAGGTTTGTATAACAAGAAAATTTTGCCCAACAATTACCTCGTAATAGCATCAGTCAAGAGCTCTAGTTCAGGCAAGGTACCATAAACATCATAAATATCGTCAATTAATGTAATTAGAGCAACAGCCTTTGCAACGAACTTTCTGCAGTATGAGTACTGAGGTTGAAAAGCTACACCCAAGCCCCATAAATATGCTGGTATGAAGTTGATCCTAGCAAAAGTTAACTCTCGAAGACCAGTATTCTCCCACCACCTTCACAAGCAAAAGAGAAACATATCAACTTGACTCCCTTAAAAATAGATTACAAATATAAGTGTTGACATAGAGATCTAAATAATATAAGAGATTAAATTTTTTGTTTAACTTGTTTGTCAAATCTCGTTACTCATATTTTACAAATAGCAACATTACTCATACAAAGTTTGAATCCCAATTTTGTATGTTAACTTATGTAATTGTTTACGTGTCAACGCCATTTATTAATTAATTATAAGTTAGTTACTCACTTATTTGCTTTATTTTATAATCAATGCTGTAATGAAACATAAATAGTTGCATTAGTTGGGATGCAAAAGGTACAATTTCAATAAGTGTTTCATTAATAAAGGCTGTGCAATCACGAGGACAAAAAGTTGAGGAAGGGTTACTGACCTCAATGTGTCTTTAAGTTCTTCCTGGTGAATTCCCTGTAAAATATTAAAGTCCACCTTTGCAAGCTCGAGTAAAAGGTGATTCTTGTCTTCCCTTCTCTCATATGAATCTATGAACCATTTGGTCTCGAATCGTGGCGCCCACCAATGAAGAGGAAGCTCCAAGGCATGCTCAACAAGCGGTACAAGATTCTGGTCGACATCCTTATCGTCAAGATCTTTAAGATGTTTAGAACTGAATTCCCATGCCTCCTGCATCATACTTTCTCCTTCTATCCCATAGAATGAGGCTTCATAAAAGCTCAGTATTGCCTTCACATCATCAGAGACACAAGCCGAGAAACTGCCCGTCTTGTCCTTGAAACTCTCAAAAACTTCTGCATTCAACAAGGAAAGTAGAACAAACATATTAATTTATTCTAATGATGACTACTTTTTCCGAACTTTAATTCTTCAGTACCTTCAGTAACATAATAGCCGTGTTGTCTCAGGAGTCTAAACTCTAGAGAGGTTGCATATAGATTTCCTTTCTTCCATTTATGATCGCTGATATTGTGGACACGGTCCAACATGTTCTTTATTTCACGTTCAAAATGGTAAGCCACTCCAAGTCTTTGTAAGTTGTCAATCAGCTCAAGCTGATCCAATGGGTTGTCCATACTATTGATTATCATCCTCACTTCTTCTGTCAGCTTTTCTGCTTTTTTTCTGTATGCTTCTCCCTGAAGAAAATTAAGTTTTTGGTAATTAGTTCCTGAACCTGAACTAATTAAATTCAGCAAAGAACAAATTAATACCATAAAAAGGAAAAAAAAGACCATGACTACCGTGTACTCATTAGTCAATTTTGGCAGATAATCTTCGTTAAAAATGGAAGGTTTGTAGTTTCCTGATCGCCTTACAACAGTTGAAGTACTAAGTTCTGGGTTAGCGATGCACTGGAGTTGCTTCTTCACACTGATTCTGCTGGTTGGTGTTTTAGAAACAAGTAGTTGACGGTGTTGAAAAATAGCACCAGAAGGAATATTACAGGTTGTTGCAATACAAAAAGCCATTAGTAATTTGTGAAGTTCACTCTGTCATAAACTTGAGAGATGCAAGCTGATACTTATAGACTATTTAAGAGGTCACCAGGAGTTTTTCGCGCGAAAGAATTTTATAAAATTGCAATTGTAGCCCAAACACTTTATACAATTGCAATTTGTGAAACTCTAGAAAAGGAGTTGACGCTGCTCACCAATTTTTGAAAATTCTCCCTCCTCATAATTGCTTCATATAAAAATCATTTATCTTCTCCTCATTTTCAGTCTTCTCTGTATAATAGTCTATTTTCTTTTTTTTTTTTTTTTTTCTAGAAGGACGATTGCAACCACACACACAATTATTTCATACAAAAATCATTTATCTTTCTTCTCATTTTCAGTCTTCTCTGTCTAATACTCTTTTTTTTAACCTAGAAGGACAAGTAGAGATGGGCGTTTGCAATCACATCACAGTTATTTTATGGGCGTTTCAATCACATCACAGTTATTTCATATAAAAATCATTTATCTTCTCCGTCTAATAGGTTTTTTTTTTTTCTTCTTCTTCTAGGAGGACGAGTAGAGATGCACTACAACATTATACACATGGGCTGCCAAAATTAGATACAAAAGGAAAACGGTTACAAATGCATATTTACAACTACAAAAGTGAATATTTATAGCTAATTGAAATAATTTTAGTGATAATCCTCTCTCAAAGCTAATATTCATCTTTTGCTTTAACTTATTAAAATCGTGACAATAATTAATCATTTAGTTACAATAAATTAGCTATGGTAAAACATTATAGCTAATTAATGTATTTAGTTGTAAACTGATGAACAACCCAGAGGACTGGTATACCATAGGAAGGGCAAGAGGGTAAAAAAGTAGAGGAATAAGTAAAAAGGTTGGAGTTTGTTAGAAAGGACGGACTTTGTTAGAAAGGACAGATGGCTTGACAAGAGCAAAAATAGGAATTCGGTTAGAAGTACAAAAGGTGCTAGGAATGAATAAAAAGGGGAGGAGAGAAAAAGAGGAATCAAGCAGAAAATAGTTAATTTGGCAGGGAGGCAACTGACCCTTGAAGTCAATATTCTGGGAGGTGAGTGACCCTCGAAGTCAGCCTTTAGTACCATTTCTTTTATTGCACTTGCTATGTTTATTTAGTACATTTGCTTAGTGAGTACTGATAGGGCAAGGCTACTGGAATTATTGTTCTAGTTGTAGTGTTCTGTGCAGATATTAATAGAATTGGGCATTTTATTGTTGATTGTGAGTGACTGGTTGTGTGTTGTGGTATATTATGTGGTATTGCTGGTGTTTTTGCAGGACATGTTCTATCAATTGGTATCAGAGCCCTGTCATTTGGGTAATGGTCTTGACAATGATGGATTCAAGAATGGATAATGTTGAGAGAGAGGTTACGAAGTTGGGGGTTGAAATGGGTACAATCAGAGAATGTTTAGTGGAGTTGCAGTCTTGGGTGCGACGGAAAGACGAGGAAGAAGCTGGCAGGGCTGAGATACGGTCAGCAGAGAATATATAGTCTCACCAAGAAGGAAACCCAAATGGAGCCAGTAGGTCTGGGAACGATGCGTCAAGACGCAGTGAAATGGGGGGCGGGGGGGCGAAAGTTGGAAATGCCCATATTTTCTGGCGAAGATCCGTACGGATTGGATCTTCAGGGTTGAGCGCTACTTTAACCTCAACGGGATATCGGAGGAAGGGAAGTTAACGGCGACAGCCATTTGCATGGAAGGTGAAGCTATAAATTGGTTTCAGTGGACGGAATCCAGAACTCCAGCAAGCTCGTGGGCCATGTTTATGCTGGCACTACTGCAACGTTTTATTGGGTCACAAGAACTCAACCCCTACGAATCTTTAATGGAAGTCAAACAAAATGGTTCAGTCATGGAGTTCCGTCGCCAGTTTGAAGCAGTGGCAGCGTTGTTGGTGGGGGAGAAAGATGAAATACTGCAGGCTGCTTTTGTGAATGGGCTGAAGGTGGAGATACGGGCTGAAGTCAGATTAGCCCAACCAAACTCATTAATCCAAATCATGGAATTAGCCCAATGAATTGAAGACAGAAATCAGGCTTTAGAAGAAGCCCAAATGGGATCACATAAGCCTTCACGCACAGTTGGGCCTGGTCTATCTTATGGGCCCAACAATCAAGGATCCAGGATGGCGACCTGATTTGAACCCAACCCAACTAATCAGCACCACCCGAATAGCATGACCCGATTTGAACCCAACCCAACCCAACTAATCCCAAATTTCCCAACTCCGTTGAATCCCTAAAAGACTCCACATCCCGTTTCAATCGTCGTTCACCAGAATCCTCCATGCAAGGATCTTCGACGAATTTTCCAGCTTGCGACCATTCGACGACATCTTTCCGGTCGTCATAACTTCCCACGGCGAGATTTTCCCTTCTGTCGAATGACAGATGCAGATCCAATGAAAACGAGAAAAAGGGATTTGTTTTAGGTGCAATGGGAAGTATTCGATTGGGCACAGATGCGGGGAGAAACAGTTTCAGATCATCTTGATTGATGATGAGGAAGATGACCCAGATCCGATTGGGATTGGAGACACTGTCGAAACGAGATATGAGCAACAGCAGGAACATGTGGAACTTTCTCTTTGTTTAGTGGTGGGGATCCAGGGGCTGAAAACAATGAAGCTTAAAGGAAGGATCCAAGGTAAGGAAGTGATTGTTTTGGTTGATAGTGGGGCTTCCCACAATTTTATTAGTTCAACGGTGGTGGAACAGTTGGGAATTCCAATGGTGGGGACTCAGTCTTTCGGGGTCAGAGTAGGTGACGGGTATAGTGTGCGATGCGAAGGGGAATGTCGGGATGTATGTATGGAGTTACCAGGAGTAACGATTGTTCAAAATTTCTTCCCATTTAATATGAGCAGTGCGGACGTAGTCCTGGGTATTGCGTGACTTGAGACTTTAGGCGAACTGTTACGGATTGGAGGAAACAAACAATGAAATTCACGTTTGGAAACCAGACAGTTTGTCTATATGGGGACCCGTCTCTTTGATAATCCGTAAATTATACAGTTTTTATATGATCTTTTTTGTCGGATTTCATGTACTTTCTAGTGCATTTTTACCTGAATTGGTGCGTAATTCTTTACTTTTCGTGTTTCAGGTTAAAATGGACTCTTTGAGTGAATAAAGACAAAATTTGATAGTTTTGACTCAGAATTGAAGGATTTCAGAAGATAGGAGAGTTCCGGAGTAGGACAACGCACGATGAAGCTTGTTTCCAAGGTGGAGAGTCGAAAATCGAAGAATCGGACGAAGAGGCAAGCAGAGTGGCAATTCTGTAAATTTCAGAACTCTTGAAGGAGCTTCGACCCGGCGAAGAAATTGTCTTCGCCGCGGCGAAGTTAGGCAGAGACGAATTGGGATTTTTATTCTTCGCCGCGGCGACAGTTAAAGTTTTCAGTTTTTGTAAACGCACAGTTTCGTGTGTGCGTGTTTTTGACTGGGTTTTTAGGACTAGGTATAAAAGAAAAACATTAACTTTTTACCAGGGACTCGGAGCTGTTAGGTTTAGCCGTCTTTTTAATTTTCCTTAGAGATAAAGCTTGAGTTTTTTGGATTGTAAAAGGGGAGATTCAGATTTTGACTGGAAGATTCATCTTTGGGGAGATTTCTATTCTTTCATCTCAGTTTCATTATGTTTAATCTGTTTACTTTTATTTTTCGTTTTTATACTGTTAATTTAGCTATGAACTAATCTTCTATGGGTTAGGGTTTTGATTGTAGTTTGGATTTGAAATGGGTTGAGTATTTGATTGTGCTATTTCCATGTGAATAAGCTTTGGTTGTGTGTTACTCTGAAATTAATTGCTGTATGTGACGAACATGATGAGATTGAGAAATAATTCATGTTAAGCTTCATGGGTAATAACCATTATAGTATTGGATGCTAGAGATAGATTCAAGAATTAATGAAATCAATTTAGGATTCTTGTGCTTCATGATTTAGAATTATTAACCTTCAATTTGTTGGGTGCGGAATGTTAATAAGGATGAATAGGAAAACATAGCCCGAGAGGGTATGTTATCATAGTAGTGAATCCGATTTGCAACCATTACACGTGAATGTGAAAATAGTGTAACTCTTAGGTTTAACCCATAAAAATCCAAACGAAGTCAAAACCCTACCCGTTCTACTTAAATTGATTTTCTGTGTTTCATTTGTTTTCCTTTTTAAGAATTAATTCTTTGTTAAATTTTATTTTAGTTTTCTTTCGATTACAATTTGCTCCCACAAATCCAAGATTTTCGGCTGCTTCAACTTGTTAACGTTAGGAAACTTAGTGCTTCGCTACCAGTCCTCGTGGGAACGATATCCTACCCATCACTCTATTACTTGAGCGACTAGTGCACTTGCTAGTTTTGCATGTTGTAGTAAACACGCATCACTCTTAGCAAGACAATGGTTTCCATCAAGGCAATGATTAAAGCACTGCAGAATGAAGGCCAGGGCTGTTTGATAGAATTTGGGCAGATACTGACTCAGTTTGAACAGATGGGGAACATCGATGACAGACTGCTAGGAGGTTTTAGGAAAGTTTAGCAGAGTCTTTGAGCCACTTCCGGGGTTACCACCAGTCAGATCAAAAGATCATACCATCCAATTAGTGCCGGGAGAACAACCACCCAACCTCAGGCCATATCGGTACCCTTATTACCAGAAAAACGAGATAGAGCGCATTGTCAAGGAAATGGTAACTTCAGGGATTATAAAACCTAGCATTAGTCCGTTCTCCAATCCTGTTTTATTGGTGAAAAAGAAAGATGGAGGGTGGCAATTGTGTGTAGACTATCGGGCAATTAACAAGGTGACAATTCCGGATAAATTTCTGATTCCCACTATCGATGAATTGTTTGATGAGTTAGAAGGAGCAACGGTGTTTTCTCAACTCGATTTGAAATCCGGATATCACCAGATCCGAGTGAAACCCAAAGACACCCACAAGACTGCTTTTCGAACACACGAAGGGCACTATGAATTCCTTGTGATGCCTTTCGGCCTTACCAACGCACCGACAACTTTTCAGGCAGTCACGAATGATGTATTCAGACCTTACTTAAGAAAATTTTTATTGGTCTTCTTCGATGATATACTGATTTACAGCCGAGAGATGGACGAACATGCGAAGCATTTAAGCATTATTTTGCAGGTATTGTTGGAGAATCAGCTGGTGGTCAATCAAAAGAAATGTCAGTTTGGGCAGTTCCAGTTGGAATATTTGGGACACATACTCTCAGCTAAGGGTGTGGCCGTAGATCCATCAAAAATTGACAGCATAACTAAATGGCCAGAACCGAAGGATATCCGGGCACTCAGAGGATTTCTTGGACTCACAGGATACTACCATCGCTTTGTGCGAGATTATGGTAAAATAGCTCTACCTCTCACTGGCCTGTTAAAGAAGGATTCTTTTGTATGGAACACAGCAGCTCAACAAGCTTTTGAGGAGTTGAAAAGGATCATGACCAGTGTTCCTATCCTACAGATGCCAAATTTTACCCAGGAATTTATTATAGAGACTGATGCTTCAGGCAGCGGATTAGGGGCGGTGTTGATGCAAGAAGGATGGCCGATCGCATTTCTCAACAAAGGGTTATCTCTCAAGTCTAAAATGAAATCAGTCTATGAGCGGGAATTAATGGCGGTAGTATTGGCTGTGCAAAAGTGGCGTCACTACCTCTTGGGAAGGCATTTTGTTATCCGAACAGATCAGTAGAGTCTCTACTTCTTAACCGACCAGAAACTATTAAGTGAATGTCAGCAAAAGTGGGTTATCAAACTATTGGGACTTGATTTCAGTATCCAATATAAGCCGGGACCGCAAAATAAAGCAGGAGACGCTTTTTCCAGAATGCCTGATAGATTGAGCATCATGCTTTGTCGGTGGGTTGTTTTTCTGGCTTAGACAGTTTAGAAGATGCGGTCCAGCAGGATGATAGGTTGCGGGGAATAATACAACAACTCCTGATTGACCCGAACAGCCACTCCCATTTCAGATTAGTGGGACACCATCTGTTGTACCATAACAGGTTAGTACTACCTAAATCGGGGCCTCACATCCAAAGAATACTGCAAGAATTTCATACTTCCCCTATTGGAGGCCATTCGGGATTTTTTCGGACATATAAGCGACTCTCGAATGTGGTGTTTTTGGAGGGAATGAAGAAAGATATCAAGGAATTTGTGGCTGCTTGCTATGTCTATCAACAAAATAAATATGATGCACTAAGTCTCGCAGGACAGCTTCAGCCGTTACCGATTCCTAACCAGGTGTGGGAGGATATCTCCATGGATTTCATTATGGGGCTGCCTAAAGCAAATAGGGTTGACACTATTCTGGTTGCGGTCGATCGTTTGACCAAATACAGCTATTTTGTCACTCTTAAACACCCATACACGGCCAAGGTGGTCGCGGATCTGTTTATAAAAGAAGTAGTCAGGTTGCATGGATTTCCCCACAGCATTGTTTCAGATAGAGATAGAATATTCATGAGCAACTTTTGGACTGAATTATTCAAACAGTTCTGAACCCATTTACTCATGAGTTCGGCCTACCATCTGCAGACGGACGGTCAAACAGAAGTGGTAAACCGAGGCTTAGAGACATACCTTAGATGTTTTGTTAATAGCCACTCGCAACAGTGGCCAAAATGGGTCCCCTGGGCAGAATTTTGGTTCAATACCATCTATCATAGCTCCGTGGTCATGAGTCCATTTAAAGCCCTTTACGGCCGTGAACCTCCAACAATGTTACGCTATGCAGACCGGATGTCACCCGTGGAAGAAGTTGATCAGCAACTTCAGCAAAGAAACCATATTATTGAGGAGTTAAAGGCCAATCTTCTCAAAGCCCAAAACCGCATGAAGTTGTATGCTGATCGCCATCGCCGAGAGGTTACCTTTGAGGTTGGTGAATCTGTCTATTTGAAATTACAACCGTACAGATTACGTTCCTTAGCCCGTCGCTACAATGAAAAGTTGAGCCCACGGTTTTACGGTCCGTTTGTAATTACGGATAAAATTGGGGCCGTGGCATACAGGCTGGAACTACCTTCGTCCGCCTGTATTCACGACGTTTTTCATGTCTCTCAACTGAAGAAAGCAACGTTTCCAATCCCCAATAGCCAACCTTTACCGGTAGCCCTCACCAAGGATTTAATTCTACAACTGGAACCTAAGGCAGTCCTCAAAAAACGAAAACTCCTGAATGGGCAGGGGGAGGAGCTGATTCACTGGAAGGGATTACCGTCCTATGAAGACACATGGGAAGATTTCGACGTTATCCACCACCAATTTCCTTCTTTCCACCTTGAGGACAAGGTGGCTCTCCTTGGGGAGGGTATTGATGAACAACCCAGAGGACTGGTATACCATAGGAAGGGCAAAAGGGTAAAAAAGTAGAGGAATAAGTAAAAAGGTTGGAGTTTGTTAGAAAGGACAGATGGCTTGACAGGAGCAAAAATAGGAATTCGGTTAGAAGTACAAAAGGTGCCAGGAATTAATAAAAAGGGGAGGAGAGAAAAAGAGGAATCAAGCAGAAAATAGTTAATTTGGCAGGGAGGCAATGACCCTCGAAGTCAGTATTCTAGGAGGTGACTGACCCTCGAAGTCAGCCTTTAGTACCATTTCTTTTATTGCACTTGCTGTGTTTATTTAGTACATTTGCTTAGTGAGTACTGATAGGGCAAGGCTACTGGAATTATTGTTCTAGTTGTAGTGTTCTGTGCAGATATTAATAGAATTGGGCATTTTATTGTTGATTGTGAGTGACTGGTTGTGTGTTGTGGTATATTATGTGGTATTGCTGGTGTTTTTGCAGGTCAGGTTCTATCATAAACATTTTATTTACATGGCATGTAGTATCATTATTAGTTACGAGTTTAAATATATGTAGTATACTCTCTAGCTAGTAATTCGTTGGGAAATATAAAATAAAACTCACTAAATATCTCATAGAAAACATATATGTATATAAGTGTGAAATAGTGGGCCCAAAAACTAACTTTACTTAATATACAAATCTCTACATCTAGTAACAAAATCACATAAATAAACACAAAGTGCTATCGGACAGTGTTGCCAATCTCATCCACTACTTGACGTTCCACCCAACCGCATCTCATCTATTACCTGCAAAAATATTGAAATTAATGGAGTGAGCACTAATTGCTCAGTAAGTAAACCCACTATTCTACTATTCTTCCTCCGTTACCCGTATTTTGGGTTTCTTTCCTTACAACAATCTTCTCTATTCTTCTTCATTCTTTCTAATATTCTAAGCTCCCACTTACCGTCATGTAAGAATACTTAATAAAAACTGAAATATCATTG
>CM047908.1:30733989-30754370 GCA_026229545.1 Pistacia atlantica | reverse complement strand
GTTGAATTGGTTGGAAATGGATCATTTGGTATCAGAGCTTAGGTTGTGAAGTAGAGTAGAATTGTTTAGGTGTTGAAATTGTGTTGTTTGGTCGAAAATTGAGTTTGAGTTGCTAGATTTTGGAAGTGTTTTGACTTGAAATTGTTTTCTCCAATTAGCATTTCATTGAACTCGCTTTCTCTTTCCTCAAATACTATTACCCTAACCAACTTTCTTACATCTTGTTCCTTTCTAACCAAGTCCATTGCCACCTCACCCAATCATAACCAATTCCCTCCAAATTCAACTAAACTCTTTCCTTCCCAACCAAACCAATTATAACCCTTAACCAAACCCTAAACACAATTAATTAGCCTAATCCCTACTATTCATAAATACTATTCACATATTACTATTCACTTCAACCAAAATCACCAAAACTTATACACTTGACCTTTCTCTCCCACTTTTCATTTTTCCAATATTCAAACAAAAAATTACTGTTCATCCAAAGTTACTGTTCACAGTAGCTAAAACTCATCCAATTTTCATAACAAACAAGACCACTTCCTCCCTAACTTCACCCCCACCAACATGGGAGTGTGCCAACGTAAAAATTCAAGAGGAACATGTCTAGCATGATAGAATTGGTGGTTAACATGTCTAAAGATATTGCTAATCTATCCCAACCCAAATCTGCGGGTTGTCTTTTGTAGAACACAGGTTGTGTGCAAGGCATATCTTTGCATGAGATGTCTCATTAAGATTTAAATGATTAAGATTTTTGTAGTAGTGTTACAATTTCACATATTTTGGAACTTAAGTTACAAATGTTGTTTCGGATTATGTGATAGTTTAAATAATTGAGCATTGATTAATTGCTAGATTGTCATAGCCAATTTGATTAATTTCACATAACTTCTTTTTGGATCATTTTTAGATTGCTACAGTCAATTTGATTAATTTCTGGATCATTTAGGTGCAAAGATTTTTATCAGCAAATAGAAGGTAATTAATAAGCAATAATACAAATTTATATAAACATTTGGAACGTTGTTTTTTTTAATTAAAACGCAGGAAGTAGAAAGTTAAAAAACTGGTTTAAGGGATAAAAACTTAAAAATTAATGATTGTTTGTTTATGCAAGTTAGATGAGTTTTAATTAGGATAAGTTTTCATTATGGGTAGGTTTTATTTATTCTAGGTAGTTTTTTTTATTTTTATTGAAATGATAAAAAAATGGTTAATTTGAAATTTTTTAAATTATAAATGTCTAAGTCAGCTTTAATTGTCACATCAAAATGTCTAGTCAACACACTAGAATTGCAATGTGAGCGATTTTTTACCAAAAAAATGTCATGTCATCAATATTTAACGCCATAGAAAAAAATATGAATGTTTGGTATTTTCAATAGAAAAAACTCAAAGTTTGATATTTTTAATAAAAATAATTGATAATTTGGTACCTTTAACCCCAAAAAAAAAAATAGTTAGATACTTTCAATAGAAAAAAAAAATGATAATTCAGTGTCTTTGACGTGATTAAACCGCATAAAATAAGCCATCAAAAATGGGCAACATAGTAATTAAATTATATTGGGCTAAAAAAGCTGCAGCCCACAAAACCGAACTTCAAATATCGGGCCACAAAAGCCCAGACCCATAACTTTAAAATAACGACTGAACAAACTTCACTCGAACAACAAGATCTGATTTCTCTGAGGAAGAAGGAACCAACGTTTTACAGATCTAAACTCCATGGCGGCACCCGATCACTTGTTCAATCTTCGTAACCACTTCTACTTGGGCGCCTTTCAGTCCGCCATCAACAACAGCGACATCCCAAACCTCCCCCAAGAGGACGCCGTGGAGCGCGACTGCCTCGTCTATCGCTCGTACATTGCTCTTGGCAGCTACCAGGTCGCATTTCAATTACTATTATTGTCATTATTATAATTATCAGTTTTTTTTTAAATAAATTATGTTTTAATTTGAAAGTTTCTGATTGAATTTCGCAATTTTAGCTTGTGGTCAATGAGATCGATGACTCTGCCGCTACGCCTCTCCAAGCTGTGAAGTTGCTTGCTCTGTATCTCTCAAATCCTGAAAATAAGGTTTCGTCTTCTAGATCTGGAAGTTTTTCTATTACTATTTTTATAAATTTATTTTAAGTTTGATTTGTGAAATTGTAGGCTTAGGGGATTTGATTTGTGGCGTTTTGGCTTTTGGTTTAGAAATTAGGAGACATTTATTTGGTGATCTGAAACAATTTTCAAATATTATTGTACAATTTAGAGTTCCCGGATATGACTTAGATGTAGTTTTAGTGTAACTTTTTATTTTATGCTAATGTTTAGGATTGTGTGATTGAATTGTATCGAAAATTTACTGACTGGACGCTTGATAAATGCATGTTTTAAACATCTTGTCTCTGGAAACAAAGAAATGGATTTAGTGATCTGGATACAGGTTTCAAAAGTTAAGAAACATTTTAGATTTTTCAGCGTTAATGAGGATATGGTCTCGTGGAAATGATAAAAGCGATTTTTTTTTCTTGCATTAGATTTAGAGTTATTTGTGAATTCTATGTCAAAACTTTTAACTTAAGGCACCTTTTCTAAAGACTTTCAGTGTTGTTTATCAAAAATAATGTAGAATTGTATGTGCATTATAATCGAATAGGACTTTAGATGGTTGCTGTAATTCTTGATATTTGTACTGGTGGAACTGTATTCTATATATCAAGTAAATTTGCAAGGTTTGCGAACAATTTTGAGTTCAGTTTATTGAAAAAAAAAATGAAGTAGGATAAATACTGCTACTGTGCATACTAGGTGTCTTAAGGACATAGATGGTTCTGAATCAAATCAAAGTCTTTGTGATGGGTTTTCCAGGAATCAACAATTTCAAGTTTAAAGGAGTGGTTGGCAGATCCAGCCATTGGAAACAACTCCACTTTGCGATTGATTGCTGGGATCATATTCATGCATGAGGAAGATTATAATGAGGCTCTCAAGCACACAAATGCTGGGGGGACTATGGAGCTGTGAGTCTGATTTGACTTGTTTTATGCTGATATTTTGTAGCATATTGTAAAATTATACATGCAATTTGATTCTTCCTGGTGCTTTTTTATTGTTGGAGGAGTATGTAGTAGAAGATTTTGTTATACATTTTTCATATGGTTTCCAACAACACAAATTGTTAGGAAAAAAAAAAAAAAAAATTTGATAATAGTAGTAACAATGAGGTCATGAAGTTTTTGACATATATCAGTAGCTTTATTTGAAGAGTTTCAAACATTGACAAGCTTAAATTCTGTTGGGACGTGATTCCTTATGATTTATCGATGCCATTTGTAGTCTCTCTTTTTCCTTTCATTTCCTTGTTAGTTTCATTTACCTGGTATCTATAAGGGTGAGTGGTCAAATTGGGTGAGTATACCACATTGCAGCTTCTTTTTGATGCTTTAAGGTCTTAGGTTGTATAACTTGTTTTAAACTAGTGAAACCCAGTAATAGCCTCTGCTGAATGTTGGGACATTGATGTGAACAAATGTATTTTTTTCCTGATTTCTTCTGTTGCTATTTTTACTGCCTGCCTTACTCATGTATGCCTGTTAAGTTTTGTGCAATTATTATCCTCAACTTGCTGTGGTGTTAATTTTACATGTTTTATGTAGCTTCCACTATTTGCTTCTAGCATGATGTTTCTTTATGATGTTATCTGCTTAAAGACATCATGTAAATTTCTTCATGATTCTATCAATTCAAATCATGATTGTGTCGGCTGCTGATTTATTACCCACAATCCTCATAAGTCATAATGTATTGTATCTCTGTCAGTTTTCTTCTCCTTTCTCTTTGGATTGATGCGTCTCTGTTAGTTTCCTAAGGCTGCACACTATTTTTCTTTTGCAGACATGCATTGAATGTCCAAATATTCCTTAAGATGCACAGATCTGATTATGCAGAGAGACAGCTGCGTGTTATGCAACAGACTGATGAGGATCACACACTAACTCAACTTGCAAGTGCATGGTTGAATTTGGCAGTGGTGAGTGCATCTTCTCCAGCTTATTGTGACAAGTGAATATTTCTTGATTTTCTAAACATATTGTTCTGTGTCAGGGTGGTTCCAAGATACAGGAAGCATATCTTATCTTTCAAGATCTCTCTGAAAAGTACCCAATGACAGGGTTGATCTTGAATGGAAAGGCTGTTTGCTGCATGCACATGGGGAACTTCGATGAAGCTGAGACACTGTTGCTTGAAGCACTCAACAAGGTAATGTTTGGTAGTTGTTGAGAAAATTTTAACTCCTGGTGTGACATGCCATTTGTTTCTAGCTGTTTGGGCGCAATTCAAAAAAATTTAAGATCATTCTATGTATATATATATGTGCACATGCTCCAAATTATATTGAATTCTAATAACTTGCAATGTGCATGGAAAGAAAAGTGCAAAAAAAAATCTGAGTTCTATTGAATACTGTTATTTTGACACATGAGAGCTTTTTGGTACATTAGGGTTTCTCTTTTTAATTTCTTGATCTCTTAACTTCCATATCTACGCTTTGTGGTATTATGATGGCACAAAACATTTCAATCCCAGCACTTGTCGTTATGTAGCATTCGCTCTGAATAGACTCAAGGTTTGTTTGAGACATTATAATTAACAAAAGAGTTGTTTTCTAATTAATACAGGATGCAAAAGATCCAGAAACTTTAGCCAATCTGATTGTATGCAGCCTTCACCTCGGTAAATCATCTTCACGTTACCTCAGGTAAGCTGTATCTTCATATCCTCATTTCTCTTCCCCATCTTATGTACTTTTTTTGGATAGGCAACATGAATTCGTTGGTTTCACTTTATTCAATTATTTCTCAAAGACCCGATCTCTTCCTCGGGTTGTATACCTCTATGTCAATTAATAGTTAAAAAGTGAAGAAGAAAAAAGGTTCCAAATAGGATCTTTTCCTCTCTTCGTCTTCTTTGGAGTTCTCTATACTTCTCCAGATGAATAGTATCGGAAGGATTGTTGGATTCCAATTTCCCATTATTTATGATTAATGACTGCCTTAAACTGATTGAATTGCAGCCAGTTGAAACTTTCATATCCGCACCACATTCTTGTTAAGCGTGCGACTTCTGCAGAAGAGAACTTTGAAAGAGCCATTCAATCTGTTGCTTGAAGACCAGGTTGAGTCGAGTTGGGTTGGGTCGGCTACAGCATGTATCATTTCAAGGTGGTCAGTGCTTGATAAATGGTACTTTTCACCTTGAAAACGACTGTTTTGTAACCTACAAGAAGAATATATGATGATATGATTGATCGGAAAATTTGTGGTTTGTTAGCATTAATAGAGTTGGAAAGTTTGATGATGGTTTGGGTTTTGGGTCATCTTCTTGTTGGATAACTCCATATGTTAAATATTTCAAGCAAAGTCATTTATTATGATGGTCTCTGTGGTGTAGAGGGAGAAGCATATTTTGTTAATTTTAAGCAATTTCAATTTAAATATACAGTATAACTAATAACATAACCCATTTCCTGGCTTTTACTACCTGGGACAGCCGGTTATGGTAACCGGTTGTACCAAAAATTTAAATAATAAGTACTTTTATATTTTTAAATATTTTAATCAATAAAAATTAAAAAATATATAATTTTAAATTTAATTGGAACAGCTCAAATATTACAAGTACTAAGGTTTAATCTTTGAAAGTTTCAAATATAACGTTATTAATGTCCAAATTTTATAAATTTCAGTTCTACATACTGTTTTAAGTTTCAAATATTATATATAGGTCTCATATGTGTGGTTTTAAGCATCAAGTTCTCTAATTTCATATATATTGTTCTAGATTTTAAATATTATTTATAAGTATTAATCATTTTCGAGTGTGATGTTATAAGTGTTAAAAGAAATGTTTTTGGTATCAAACCATTTAGATTTCAGGTTATACGTTACTGGTTTCACATTTTATTTTATAGATTATATATATAATCTTAGTTTTTAAGTATTTTTTTTATAGATTTCATTCACGTTAAAAGTTCCAAGTATAATGTTGTCAATTTCAAACATAGCATCATTAATATCAAGTTCATCAAATTTCAACTACAACATTAGTAATTCCAAATTCTACATTATGAATTTCATGTATATTATTTTAGGTTTCAAGTTCTAAATCAATATAACATGTTTCAAGTGTGATATTATAAGTTTCAAAAGAAATGTTTTTGGTATCGAGTCATTTAGATTTCAAGGTATATGTTATTGGTTTCATATTTTACACGGTTGCGTTTGTTTCGTTATTTCACCAATATCCTGTCTTTATTCCAAATACAAATGCGTATTTATTTTCCTATTTTCAAAATCATATTCTAAATTAAAACTACTTTTAAACACCCTAAGTTTGTTAATTGACAAAACACCCCCAACATAAAAATTTATAAAATGATAAAACACCCCCACTCACCCATAGTTGCCAGATTCTAATGACCACCATCGATGGTGGCTAGAATCTGTCGCATGTCTTGCCCGCCGAAATGGTCGATGTGCGTTGATCTGGCCGTCAAAGATAGCCATCATTGACCGTCAACGACAGTCATATCTTTGATCTTCCCTGATAGCCAGATAGGCGAGCAGCGGTCTGAGTCGTGCCGTAGCCGTAACGCTAGATTCCAGCTAGATTCTGACGGTGGTGGCTGGAAATCGTTAACCGTCAACAACGACCATATCTTTGGCCATCGCTGAATGCCAAATCTGGTTGTCGCTGAAGGTCAGATTCAACCAGTCGTGCACCGTAACGCTAGATTCCAACCAGATTCCGACGGTGGTGACCAGAATCTAGCCATTGTGGGTGGGTGGGAGTGTTTTTATCATTTTACAAAAAAATTATATATTGGGGTGTTTAGTTAAATTAGGGATTTTTTGTTAATTTTTAAATTTTACCTTGTAATAATCACCCAACTCTACTTACCAATAATATTACTCAAAATAATAAAACAAACACACCTATTCCAAGTGTTGTTTATAGTTTTCAAATTCATATTAAAAGTTTCAAGTCTTAGGTTATCAATTTCAAGTCCCTCTCGGATTTTAAATAAAACGTTAGTAATTTCAAGTTTTATGTTATAATTTCAAATGCTTTTTTTTTTATTTTTTTTGTTGTTTTTTTTTGGTTGGGGGGTGAGGGCCGGGTTACAGGTTGCATATTATAATTTTCAAGTTTTTATATATATTTCAATCCCATGTTAAATGTTTAGATTCTACCGTTATTGGCATCGAATTCTATTGGCTTCAAAAACAACATTATTTGTTTCACATTTTACCTATCAATACAGAATCTGCTTAATTTAATTAAATAATTATTAATATAAATGAATTTACAATTCTTATGAGAGATTAATTCAACAACTTCACTAATTGAATTTTACCCCAAGTCTATGTCTCTATGATTAATGACCCATGGAATGTAAATGTTAGAAATAATTTGTATTCTCTTAAACCTGTTCAACCGGTTGCAAACTTTTATTAGAATTTTAGTTAAAATTATAATATTCCACCATTAGATAATTCTCTTATAAATCGAACGGTTTCCTTTTTCTAACGTACATTTAACGTAATGTGGTATAACCCATTTCCTATGTTTATATTTTTAAATGAATTATTTAATACTACACGAACAATCTCCTCTCACAAACTTTCTCTTATAACCCTAACATGACAGCTTGCAATTAATTAGTAGGACCTACTGTAAACTGATCAATTGTAAACTGCCACATCAAGGTTGTAAGAGAAGGTTGTTGGTGTAGTATTATTCTTTTTAAATTTCAATATTTAAGGATTTTTTGCTTATTTATTATTTATTTTTCTTAGATGAACTGTTAAAACATGGACTATTATCCATCTCCCTTGAGGTTTGGGTTTTTACATTTTAGTACCCCGCGCCTAGAGGTATATAAAACTATCCCGGACCTCCCTTCACATTTCAAAAACAACTTAATACAGCCTAAAAACTGAACTGCGAGGGTGCTTCCCCAGATTTTCTTGACATAACACTGCACCACCAACCCAACTCCAAAGTCTACACCATCCGATCTGTTAATTCGTGTTCGTGCTACTTGCACAAAGGAGATAGCGATCACCACCTAAAAGTCAAACAACAATGGAACTTGGCCGGAAAAAGCCATTGAGTCAGAATGCCCCACCACTCATCGGCTCTTTCGAATCTGTTGAACGGTATCACTTTCATTGTTTGAGTTGCCAAACATGTTCACAACTTGATGGAAATGAATAGGTTCTCAAGGGCCTTTTGAAGGTCAATAAAGGGCATATGGTAATATTTCATTATCTGTGAACCTGTACCATCAACAAACAGAGCTACAGAGGGACGTATTTGACAATTTTTGAAATGTAGGGCTAGAATTTTATACCTCGGAGGTGTGAATGGATCATAACCCTTAAAACATTGACTTTTCACTTGAACAATCAACTTTTACAATTAGTACCCAAAATTAAAAAAAAAAAAAAAAAAAAAAACTCAGATTATGAGAAATATTAGTAAGCTTCTGAAAGGATTAAGCAGAAATATGCATTTATATGCACAAGAACAGTTACCAAGCATAGGCATACCTTTATGAGATACAACCTCATTTAGAATGAAAATTTGCGAGATCATAATCGATATATCATCAAAATCCCTATCATCATCAGCGTGATAACAAGGGAGAAAACAATAAATCATGGAAATGAATAAACGGTATATCTGCGCCCAGGCATATCATCGTATTATTAAGCTATTATCTGTTCAAATACATTCTGATAAATGGGACCCCTCTCTAGGAACTACACCACAATATATAAAGATAAATGGGAAAGAATCTACTCTCACAAGAAACCCCTTCTCTAACTCTGGGGCGCCAGGGTTCTGCGTTAGCTTTCTCTTCTGTTATATATAATAATGGCTGTGATCGTTTCCTAAGAGGATGACAAATACCCATTATGGTGAGCTTTCTGCCATCTCCACGCGATTGATAAACTTTCCTGGAGGTCGGTGTATGTCGCTGTCCAGTTCAATTCACGTCTGATCTTTGATGGGTCACTATACACTTCAGCATAGTCACCTGGGCGTCGGGGCTCATAGTCAACTTTGATTTTAGCTCGTGTTGCTTTTTTACATGCCTCAACGAACTCCTTCACTGATCTCCCTGATGATATGATACGAAAATAAGGATTAAAACGGAATTCAACTTTCATTTGAAACTCTCAAAGACAATACAGGGAAATTCAGTAATAAATGCAATGTAATCGTTCACCTTTTCCAGTTCCAACATTATAGATTCCGACTTTCTTAGGTTGTGCTTTTTCGAGAGCTTTTACATGAGCATCAACCAGATCATTGACGTCGATGTAATCCCGAACACACGTGCCATCTGGGGTATTATAGTCTGTTCCTTTAACCTTCCAGTGATCCAAAACAACATTTTAGTTTAGATTCCAAGTAATTTAGGCATAACACCACATTGAGAAGTATGTTCAATTTATGCACTGCAATAATTTGGTAAACAAAAACATTCTTGTCGGGAGTAAAATAAATCGCAACACAAATCAGTACCTAAAACGTGTTGATAAATTTCAGCGAATGCAAGTTATAAAAAGATGAAGGTATTGCCAACAGCCAACAGAAAACAATTAAAAAAATCCAACTACATATCGTGGATAGGTTTCTCACTTCTTCAAAGAATCTGGCAACCACATCTTTCCCTTCACATCAAGCAGGGAGATGCAACCCTCCAAATCCATTAAGTTAATTTTTAGAAAAAGATAGAATTGATTTAAAAATTAAGTATGATTCTTTGTTTTCTAAAATAAAGGTAACAAGAATGAAAAAGCAAATAGTTCTATTATTTTCAAAAAAACAGTTTTTAAGATTGCATCTAAAAAATACTATTATAAAATTAAAAAATGAGAAGAAAAAAAAAAGTAATCTTTTATGTTTTCAACAATTTTTACATATCAAACATGTTTTTTGGATAAAAACTCCTATTATTTTAATGTAACTTAAATTTTGAAAGTCATTTCGAAACACAAAAGAAACAGACCATTAATTTCCATAAACCCTTTTTCCCAAATGTTTTTTTTATTTGCAATTTACCTAGCGTAACATCTGCTGCTGATGTTAATTTGGCAGTTTCATGTTTAGTGAGTAAGGTTGATGTCTTGTTTCCGGATGGAGCTCTAACATCATCATCATCTTGTACCAATTCAAACAGGCCTGTCTATTTACTAATCCATTCATTTGCTTCCAAATGTGTATGTAAATTTTGATCTCCTTGTCAAAAATTTAGTTGGCCTCTAGAAAAGAGTGCCTTGGGAACAAACATTTCAAGCATAACATAAAGGCATACCTTTAGCCCAGGAATGATCCCGCGAGCAGCATCAAAACAAGCACCTGAAATTCGTCCATGATCACGCAATTCAGGTCTGGGAGCTTCACCTAATCTGCCCTGTGGATCAGACCCAATGACATTGAAGTACCTGCAGATTACTCAACAAAATGATATGAATCGTGAATTCCACTAGATTTATAATGTAATGGTTGAAATAGAACAAAACTATAACAAGGTATGATGCATCTGATATTTCAAAAAGGATAGAATATGAAAAAGACAACTAATAAATTGGTAATGAAATTCTCAGCAGCAAGTTAACAGGAGTACTTGTAAAAAGAACAAATACAATGTGCAAGGGGAGCAGTGAGTAAATAAAAAAATGTAAAAAAAAAATGCGTAAATGAAAAAACCAACCTCAGAATCATTACTGCCATGTCTGAATTTTTAGAAAAATCAAGGATGATATCTTCGGCCATCTTCTTAGCTTTTCCATATGGATTAATTGGTACCTGAGTTCGTTAAACAAAATGGGTCAATTGTCAATTAATATAACACCGCACGGATAAAAATTAAAACACATTGTAGCAAATATGGTGAACAGTCAACTAAGAATTTCGCGCTAACCTGTGGAGTATCTTCAGTAATGGGCATCTTTTCAGGCTCTCCATATGTAGCACACGTACTAGAATATATCAAAGTCTTCACACCATGAGCAGCCATTGACTCTAATACAACCAAGGTATTTGAAGTAATGTTGTGATAATACCTGCATAGCCAGGTCAAATATATTCTCATTAAGGACATATAAATGACATGATACTTCAATGCCAAATGAATAAAGAGCAAAGAAGGCATTAACCAGTATTTTGTATCCATTTATCATGCATATATCAATGCATTACACATGATACACAAATTCCTTTGAAACTCAGCCAATATAAGTTGTTTAAAGTCAAATCTTACATCAAATCTAGCTTAAAATTGTTAGTGAAATCTGATATGAAAAAATAAAATCAAGGTTGAAAGGTATTTTATGAAAACAAAAGTATAGAGAGGTTTAGGAATGGGGTTGCAGTGTCAATGGGAAATTTATTGCTTTTGATGGCTAAAATTTAGTATTCAAGGACACCAAATGAGAAAAAAAAAAAAAAAATTGTAACACAATCACTTCCATTCAAAATTTTGATGAACCAAAAAAAAATGCGTAGCCAGGACAACCATTTCAATCAGAAAGGAACAGCTCTAGTGGAACTCAATAAATTTCACCACCATTGCTGTGAATAGCAATGTACAAAAGCCAGCTCTCACAAGCAAGAAAAAACATACCATTCGACTGATAATAGATCATAAACAATACTTACTTAAGAGGATCAAGGGTGCTTTCCCCCACATATGCAACAGCAGCAAAATGAATCACAGCATCAAATGCATTTTCTGAAAATATTTTGTTAACCTGACATATGAGTTAAGTAAACACATTGCAACATCACCATCTATAAAGTAGTAAATCTAAAGCTAAAACACATCATATCAATGCCATGATAAGGATACCGCTTTTGCATCTCCCAAGTCAGCATAAATAAACTGTAGCCTCCCAGGTTCCGGAAATAATTCTTGTAGGATCTTCACAGCACCTAGGTTTCCCCTTGAAAGATTATCCTGTCAAAAAAGAATATCAATTTCCTCAAGATCTAAACAAAAATGAGATTATTAAGCTGCAAAAGATTAAAAGCAAAGATACATACAACAATTGTTACACGGTAAGAATCCTTCAGTAATCGAAACGCAGCATGTGAACCAATATAACCAGCACCACCCGTCACTAACACATGAACTACCCCTTCTTCATGTTGGGAGAACTGGAAGAAAGCAAATCAAGGAACACAATGTTAGATATGAAAATGCCATATAACTTCACATAATCGCCAAAAAAATTCTGAAAACAAACCACCAACCGTTCTCCTCGCAAAGAAATTAACAACTAGGTATCTGAATATATAACTTAAGGATTACCTTGCTGGGGACATTGAAGCTTGGGGATTGCTTGAGCATGATAATGCATAATGCAGTTAAAGTGGCAGCTAAAAGAATTTTCCCTACAAAATTGCCTTTTCTTTTGGGGTCCGCATAATCTAAACCTGTACGCATAATAGATTCATAATCATACACAGTTTGAGCAACAAATGGAAAACTAATCAAAAACCAGCTCAATAACAAATCAAACTGATAAATATAAACTAAATCAAAAGCACTAAAAATCTAAACCATTATGATGCTTACCTCCAAAAGGCATGGGTCTAGTAGACCTTGGCTGATTTCTGGTCCTGCCAAAATTTAGCATCTGGAAGAAACCTTTTAGGAGAAAAACTTTCAGGCCTCAATAATGATCAAGAAGAATCCCTTCTTCAGTGGGCTGCAAAATAATAAGAAACCCAAGTATCAAATCAGTTTTGAATCATAAATAAGAAAAGGTTAACATAAATTATGAAAATTTGAAAAGTGGAGAGACAGCAAAAAGTTTAAATTCTAAAAAGTATTTACAAACGAAATAAAAGCCCTGAAATTTCAAAAACAATGAAGATCCAGCGAAACCAAGCTGCCAAAAACACATCAAAAACAAATATACTCAAAATTCATTAAAAAATATTTTTTTTTTCAAATAAAAATACAAAATATAATAATGTCAGAGTATGTCGGCTCCAGAAATTAAAAATCTTTAAAAACAACCAGAACAATTAAATTTATCAAATAGAAATATCAAAATTTAGAACAAGGGGATCAAACTTCAAACCCAAATGGAAGATGATCAGATTCCGAAGATTCAAAACAAAAATCCCATCTCAAATAACGCAAACAAAATTAAAAAAAACAACCTTGTCTTGATCTATAAATGAAAATGGTTCACAATTCGAAACACAACCTTTACAAAGAAACGAAAATCAGAGCTTTACTCAATCAACGGCCGTTAAATGCAAAGCAATAAAAAGGCTCCAGTTATTAAAAAACAACAAAATGAGCGAATACCCAGTCGAGAAAACAGAAGATCTGAGGCGACTATGGAGGAAACGAAACCGAATATAAAGAAGAAACCACTAAAATTTAAGGAAAATGAAAGAAAAGTTAAGCAGAAAAAAAAGGAAAAAAATAAAAAACGTAAGAAGGAGAAAGAGAAAACGTACAGAGGGAAAAGGGGAGAGAGAGGAGAGACAAAGTGTACGTACGTTTGAATGAACTGAAATTTGATTGAAGGAAGGAATTGAATATAGATTATAGAGAGGGAGAGAGAGAGAGAGAGAGAGAAACGAAGAGGGGTTGTGGCAAGATTGAAATTTGGCTTTGTTTTTCGTTTTTCAGAAACGTTTTTGTTGCCATGTTGTCATGTCAAGTGTGAAGAGGAGAGGAAGCAAAATTATTATAAAAGTCTTTTTTAATTTATTTATTAATCAATTAAATAAATATTATTATAAAAAATCATTTAAATTTAAAAAAAAAAGTTATACTAGTACATTTGATGATTTTGATTTTTTGTAGGTTTTTAAAAATAATTATTAAGGGTGAAATTGTAAAAAAAATTATTTTATACATTAATCAATTAAATAGTTATCATTTCCCTCTAAAAAGATCATTCTATTTATAAATATTTTTTATAGGAGGGTATTTGATTATTTTCATTTTGTATAGGTTTTTTTTTTTAAATTATCAAGGGTGAATTTGCAATACTATTTACTTTTGATAATTTTATTTTATTATATTAAATTTATCCGTAGTATTTGCCTGAATAATTTTTTTCTTTCTATAAATATAATTGACAATAGTTATAGTAAAATAAAGCTATCTAAACTTTTATTAACATTTATTAAAAAAAAAAAATTAATGACATAAAATCTCATTTGAAATGCTAAAAACAGAAGAGTGAGAGTTTAAAAAGTAAATAAATTAATAATACAATTACAAAAATAACAATAACAATAAATAATATATAAAAAGAAAAATATTTGATTTGATTTGAAAATAATACTATATTTACATCATTTATTTTAATTTATAAAACTTTTTTTATATTATTTCATGAAACTACAAAAAGAAATAGTTTATTTAAAGTAGTTAATTAACAGTTGGGAGTTAATTACGATCTAGATGAGATTGCAAAAAGTGACGAAAAATCAGGCGATATTTACTCATAAAAAAATAAAATTGATTTGATTAGTCGTGCTGGGCCAATCATCAACCTGCAGCGCTGCATGTCTTTATGCTAAATTTTATTCCTCAGAATTATAAAAGAATAAAATAAAAATAAAAATTCCGTTTCAACAGCGAGGAACGCGGAACGGAGTGGCTACGCCGTTTCTGCTTCACTTATTACGTGGCAACAATTGAGCGGCTGTCCTTGATTTTATTATAAAGTTAAGTGGGTCCGTTGTTGTTGGTAGGGTCTATGTCCAAAAAAGTACAACAGCTTAAAGCCATGAATGAATCTACGTTAACCATAAATGGACGATTATGCCACGCCGAATCCGCGGAATCGTGCGTTACCTCAATGATGTTTTTTGAGAAACGTTTCGGTGGGGGACGAGTGTATCACGTTATTTTTAACGTTAATTTAATAATAAATTGTAATCATTTTATTTGTAAAAAAGTACGCTCTTTTTTTTTTTTTTCTTTTTTTATGTAATTGATATAATTAATTTTATGTTTGTTTATGATTTTAATTAAAAGTAATATTATATTTATAACTCAATCTTATAAATTCTGTCTCACAATCCTGGTACAATAACTCGATCAATTTGTAATGGGTTTCACTTACCCAATTACAAACTATCATGTTTAGGTTGTGAATAATCTTTATTATTTAACGAATACATTAAAATATATATATTAAGACAATTTTATATAAGAAAAATACTCAGTTATGAACATTTCAAAGTTTATAATTTATAGATCAAAAGTTGGCTATTTCTATTAGCTAGGTTTAATTTTTATTTTTATTTTAATCTCTAGTTGATTTTGAATATTTGTAATTTGTAAAGTCAACGATTAATTATTGATCTTTGATCTATACGTTAAAAACTTCTAGGGTTCGTTTGTTTTATTATTTTGGATATGATTTTGGGAATAATATTGGGTAGTTGAATAAGGGAGTATTACGAGGTAAAATTTATAAATTTATAAAAAAACTCCCTAGGTTTACTAATTTAATAAACACCCCAATATAAAAAAAAAAAAAAAAATTGTAAAATGACAAAAACACCCCTATCACCCGCAGTGCCAAATTCTGGCTACCACCGTCCGAATATGGTTGGAAAATTACGTAACGACACATACCGGTCGGATCTGGTGAGTATGGCGTCGATATGACCTTTTCCAGCCAGATCCACCACGGATCTGTGCGGAAAAGGCCAGATCTATGGCCTTTTGTGGCCATCGATGGCCAGAAAATGCTATATCGAGTCCATCTTTGGCCGTCGTTTTCGGTCAACAATTGTCATTTCTTTGGCTGTCACTGATGGCCAGATCGATGAACTACCAGCTAGTTCTGGTCGTGGTGTAGGTCGTTGTACATATTCTGACCACCATCGATGGTGGTTGTTGGAATCTGGCAAGTATGGGTTGATGGGCGTGTTTTTGTTCATTTTTAAACTTTTTTTCTAGGGATATTTAATGAAATTAATAAACTTAAGGGGTCTAAAAGTAATTAAAAATATAGTAATATTTCTAGAATAATATGTCAAACAATATTTGGGGAATAAGATTGAGAATATGGGTAGAAATTAGGAGGCAAACGCATAAATATTCTCATGAAGGTTATTTATTTTGAAATTAATTGATTATTGTAATGTTATTGGATGTGTACACTGAAAAGTGAAAACTAACAAATTAAACATAAGGTTGTGGGTGGTAGAACACTCACATGAAGTGCTGTGCATGTTTTAAGGTTTTTTTATTTTTTTATTTTTATCAAGATCATTCACAACGAATTAGTAAATAAAATAAAATATAAATAATACTACGCTTATAAAAACTCTATATAAAGTCATCCATACATAAGGATAGATCTATAAATTTATGCTACGGTAAGTTAAAATAAAAACTAATTACACATTAATATTTTTGTTAAGGTGAGCTAAAATAAAAACTAATTGCACATTAATATTTTTGTTCATTAATATTTCTGTTAAGGTATATCAAAATCCAAAAATTATACATATTAATATATTTTTTTAAATTTCAGGGTGGGTCATACCACCCTCAACTAGTACTGCATGCCTGCATCTGCCCTTGTCAATACATGTATTAAATTAATTTTTTATATTAATTCATTCAATCTTAATTTAACATACCATTTTCTAAGAAAAATGTTATATAATGTCTTTGTAATTATAATATTAATTATTAAAAGAGGAATAAAGAAGATTAAAATAGATGAAGTGGCAATTTCATGTCATTATCAATTTAGATGAATATTTTGTTAATGACTTTTCTATGTATTATAATTCTTGCAGAAAATAAAGAAAAAACACCATTTTTCTTCACAAATACCTTAAAAATGAAATTCCCATTTTCTAAACTTACCAAACATGTGTTTTCATGTTTTTGTTTTTTTAAATGTCAAAATTAATATTTCTTAAGTAATACCAAACGCACTGATTATATTACTATATACGTGTATTTTTTTTTATATTAGATTAAATTATATATTTATTTATTTTTCTAATATAATAAAAGAATTACAATATCCCTTATCATTAAAAAAAAAAATTAATATTTAGATATCTAATGACAAAAATGTTATAAAAAATGAATAATTTTTAATTAGTTAATAACAAAGTAATTATAATTGTATTATAATGACAGACTACCAATGGTTTTTTGTCGATAATACACAAAAGCTCTTTGAAGTATTAAATTAATTTCTGTTTACATTAATCCAATAATTATCAAGAGTAACTATATCGATTCAATATCATAATAAATAAATAAAATTCAATTTTTAATTCTTCAATTTTATTTTTCCAGTGCGTTTTGATGTCACAATAGCTGTGTCATGTCATTTGGCTACCTGCTCTAACAGGATTTTATAATAATAATAATAATAATAATAATAATAATTTGCGAATAATTATAAGGTAAGTTGTCATATTGAATTGATCATGAGGGTTGATGGAATTAATTAAATAATTAATGAATGATTAATTTGCTAAGTTATCTCTGATTTTATATCTCTTTAATATATATGGTTTACCTAACTTGGTGTTGACTTCTCAGCACACCCACTGGCCATGGTAGCTTAACGCTTAATTTTAATTATTTTACATTTAACTTTTAAATAATAATAATAATAATATCAATTTTTTTTTGCAACATTAGGGTAATAATCACACTAAGTTAAATTATCTTTTATTTATTCCTTTAATGAATTTTATAAAATATTATCAAAAAAAATTTCATTAAACCCATTTACGTGGAATCTACGTTTACACGTGGGCACGAAGGAAAGACAACGTTTGCATTTTGACTTATAGCTATAGCTTTTGACCTAATCGTAAGCGTTTGATTATAACAATATCATAGTTGCAACTAAATAAGAATGTACTTAATTGTACTTCAATTAAATTGTTTTAGTATATAGTTTAAGATAATTTCTAATATTTCAGGATTAAGAGAGTGACTTTAGTCAATAGAATAAAGGAGGCTTTATTGAAAAGTCGTAAATATCTAAAATTAGGCTAATCTCCCAAGGGCTGCTATGACAAATTGCCAAACTTCGAAATATTAAATTAATTAATTATTTTTATTTAGGTCAATGCCCATATAAAGACAAGGACTTTTTAATTTGGTGACCCGTGACCCCCTTGACTGTTCATGCAAATGTCTGTTTCCCTAATACTTTCTATTCGTCATTATATATATTATTTTAATTTTTTTTTTTTTATATTTTCCATTTTTGGTATGAAGATTCTTTTGTTAGGATAATTTAAAATATCGTATAAAAATATCCATAGTAAAAAATAATAAAAATTGATGGTAGGATTTACGAAAAGTTTAGCCAGATGGTCAGGTCTATGATTTGGTTCCACAAAGTTTAGGGTTTAATTTTTGTAGACCTCTTAATGAATCGTTTAATTTCATCGATAATCAGCGTAATAAAATCAAGAGATCGGTTTAATTACAAAACCCGTCAAGATAAACATCAGAAATTTCTTAGAAAGGGGTTTGTAATACTCTTTTACAAAATAAGAAATATCTATTGAGTGATTTATGATACTTTTTGAAAAAAACTTGGATATAAATAATTTCAGATAAAATATTTTTTCATTTTAAATTTAATTAGATTTTCGTATTATAAGTTTGAGATTAACAATTTCCTAAATAATATATTTGTATACAATTCAATATATTAAAATTATATGTTCAATTATCACTGTTATAGGTTTACATTTGATTTATTATCTAATACAATGGATCTATATGAAAGGAAAACCCCTCTTGCATTAACAATAATTAATTATAATAATATTTAATATATATGGAAATTTATTTAATTAGATTGTGGGAATTTAATATTGTATTAAAAATAAATAATTATTATCTTAATTAATAAAACACCAACTAGGATTTAATTTATTTTAATACAACTCATGGGCATAATGCCCACCTCATCCAAATTATATTTTTTTATTTTTTATATATTGCTTGTATTAGAAGCTTAATAACCATAACCATAAGTGCTTCAATATTTATGGAAATATTAATTAAAATCCAAGTGTTCATATTATTATATAATTAACGACTATTTATTTAAAGAAAAATATAATTACTTACATAACTAAACTGGTTGATCATAATCATTAAATTCACAACCAAAGAATTGTACAATCAAATCCAAGAGTTATCATTCACCTTCTAAATTTGGTCACTTGCTTCCTAATAAATTTCGGTATTAAATGAGAATCTTGGCTGTCTCTTTTTCTTTTTCCCACCAACCAAACACATATTCGATTGTGAGGAAATTATTATTGTACTATTTTCACATGAGATTTTTTTGTTACTTTTAGGGGCGTCTGATTCTAGCAACTAAAATCCAATCAGTCACTATCGTTGCAACCATCGGCTTCCACAAATTAAAACCCCTCTGCTCCCCATAGTTTGCTTCCACCGATTGCCGACTTTGACCGTTCTAGGGTTTCATTGTTCTTCATCGGATTTTGGCATATTCCGACAACGAAAATCTAATCGGCCACCACCGACTTCCACATATTAAAGCCCCTCTGTACCCGCAATCGAAGCACTCGCTGTTTGCTGACCAAGTTCTCTCTTTGCAATTTTGATAAATTTGATGATGGCAAAGAAGTCATTTTATAGGTTGGTTTTGTTGTAAACTCTAAGCACAAAGCAATTTCAAAAAATATCTGAACGAATGTTATTAAATTAAAAATAAGCCGTTTGCTTATATAAGCCTTACAAAGAGATAAAAGTGGAAACAAACAACCCACGTTAAACAACCCAAACAAACTGATCCTAATAACGAGGTAAATGGATAAAGAAATTGTCAAACTCTACCTACATGTCCTAAATAATAGGATTTATTTAACTGAATGAACTTTTGACAACTTCAATGACCTTTTGACAACTTCAACTCTGACTCTGACAACCCCAACAATTCCTCCCCTAAACTGATTGCAGTAAAGCTTTCAGTTTACTCGTGGTACCACACACACACCCATTGACTCACGCAGCTTCAAGAACACATCCAGCTTAAGTGGTTTTGTCATAATGTCTGCAACTTGTTCTTGTGTGACACAATGCTTCAGCTCAACAACTCCATCTCTAGTCAAATCACGCAAGAAATGAAACCTTACATCAATGTGTTTGCTGCGTCCATGCATGACTGGATTCTTGGATAGCTTAATGGTAGAACTGTTGTCACATAACACATTGGTACACTTGCCTTGAGAATGACCAAGCTTCTCCAATACTCTCCTCATCCACACCCCTTGACAAGC